>VXAA01006410.1:1053806-1186094 GCA_013399115.1 Anseranas semipalmata
GGAGCGGCCCCCCCGAGGCCGCCGGCGGGAGGAGGGAGCCGCGGGGAGCGGGACTCGGCGCTGCCCGCCCGCCGGCTGCGCCCCGGCCGAGCATGCGGTGATCTGCTGCCTCGCCTCAGCCCCATCCCAGCCGCCGGGTGCGCGTTGCATGGTGCGGGGATACACGGTCTCGATAATAAATGATAGAGGATACAATGACTTTGCTGTCTCTGCTGGGTCGGATCATGCGTTACTTCTTGCTCAGACCGGAGACCCTGTTCTTGCTGTGCATCAGCCTGGCCCTGTGGAGTTATTTCTTCCACACTGATGAGGTGAAAACCATTGTTAAGTCCAGCAGGGATGCCGTGAAGATGGTGAAGGGCAAGGTGGCCGAGATCATGCAGAATGACAGGCTCGGGGGGCTAGACGTGCTGGATGCAGAGTTCTCCAAGACCTGGGAGTTCAAGAGCCACAACGTGGCTGTCTACTCCATCCAAGGCCGGAGGGATCACATGGAGGACAGGTTCGAAGTAATCACTGACCTGGTGAACAAGACTCACCCCTCCATCTTCGGGATATTTGATGGGCACGGAGGAGAGGCAAGTGCTCAGCTGGAAAAAAAGGGGTGGGTGGGGGGAGGAGGGTTACAGGGCAAGGGACGGACATGTCCTTGCCCATGAGGTTTCAGGGGTTATCTCGAGACATTGTTTGGGGGGGTTGTTCTTTTCTTCTTTAAGGGTAGTGTGTGTGGGGGAAGAGTCTCTGAATACGGAGAGAGAGATGCTCCATTTGCTTTCTCTTTCATTACCACTTCCACGATCAGTGTGGTGTAAACGTGTTTGTACTCCCTCTGCCCTTTGCAGCAGTAAAGGTTTAATTGAAGTAAAAGCCGTTGAAGGTGGCTCTTACGTGCATAGAATAATGATGATGAGCACAAACTCCCTGGAGGCATCTTTTGTTACAGTGAAGTGTGGTGTGATCTGATTTTGGCAAAGGGCTAGTCTCCCCCTCCTGTCAGGAGCTGTGCTCATCGGCGGTGGTTAAAAGGGAGCATCCTCTTAAAGGAAGGCATGTGTGCAGCCTTAAAACCGGTGTGTGTACAACGTGTCTTCTCCGTAATTCGCCCTCCCTTGAAGACCAACAAGTCATTGGGAATGAGTATCGTGTTTATGAATTGCATGTAGTTCTAACGTAATTACAACTGTGCTGGCATACTTGTCCCGTCCTAGTTGAAAGCCAGGAAAACTGTCATTTTGAAACTTCTGGTGTTTAACCTCCAACTTCTTAGTGGTTTCCTTTAGGTTGTGCTGTGTAATGAGTGTTATAGCATGAGGGGATGCATCATTTATTCCAGATGACAAATGTTGAAACTATAGTTTCCTCTTCATTTAGGATTGTGGTGCTGCCACTTAGCTTTTTGTATAGCACAAAGCACATACTTCATAACTGTGGCAAAGAAATGCAGAAGAGGCGGCTCCTTGTATGACATATTAGCTCTAGCCCCCCTCATGCAAGGCATGAAATTACCTTCAGGGTTCTGCTGGGGTGATGGAAGCTGGAGAGCAATGTTGAAGCTTTTCACGTAAGTGCTCCTGCCGAGGAGAGAGGTGAGGCTGCGTGTGCTATACAGCAAGAGAGCTCGGGTGTTCTCCAGCTGCTTTCACACATCAAGCAGTTAAAGTCCTTCCTGGAAAAGCTCTGGCACCAGGCAGCAATGGAGCACAAGGACGGCAGCTGCTGTCCCTCTAAACCTGTAAGTGCTGTCTGAAAAATCCAGGCCTTAGGCACAGAATCAAACAGCTTCTCTTCTGTTGCCTGCATGGTTGTAAAGGGAGTCGTCTGTGATGCTGCTGTCCTGCGGTGTCTAGTGTTTTGTCCCCTTTAAAATAAAGCAAATACATTGGATATTGAAAATTGTCAACTTCCTAAAAATTCCAGTCGTGTTTGGAGCCTGTTTCCCTCTTTATGTCTGTTTTTGGTTGGGACGCAGTTGTGCCAACTCGTATTGGCGTACGCATGCCAGAATGCTGTTCCTTGGCCTTCGAGGAATAGTGGTAGAAATGTGGATATATATCACAAACTGATACGTATCTTCTCACCTCTGATCTCTGAATTTGGTGCATCTGGCTCTTTGTTTTCTGAGGCTTTGGAAGGGAAGGTGCTCGTGTTCTGTCTTGTGCCTTCTTCCCCCGTTGTTTAAACTGACAGTTTTCCTTGTCTGAACTGATCAGCCAAAACAAGTTTGCAGGAATATCCGTGTCATGCTTTAAAACAATATTCCGAGATTGTTACAGATAGAAGTACGATGTAAACACTTAGACTTTGGCATTGTGAAGGAGGGATCTTATTTCTTTGTTTAATTTTGTATCATGTGTGTATCTTGCCCCACACTTGGTTGCACACTCACTATGTTAAATAATCCAAAACCAACACAGGGAATAGCTAAATGGCAAGAATATGCTCTCTCTATATGTATGTATATATATCTGTATATACCTATAAATATTTTGTTATGGGGCTTGGAATTACATCTGTAAAAGATGTTACAGTGATAATACTAGATCTGTGGAAAGCTCAATTATCTTTTCTATTCTGATTCCTCAGAGAACTTTTTCTAATTGATTCGGTGGCAGTGTGAGGCTTTTATATGAGGCCTGTCATTCTGAAGGGTTTTGCAGATCTTTCTCCAAACCTTACTAAAGTTAATATTTTAAAAATATAAGTTGTGGTATCTCGCACTTATGTGTCTCATAAAATCCCCAGATGTTCTTAGTGGCCTTTACTCCCACTGAAAACAGGTGTCTAATCACTGGGGACATAACTACTTTCTACCTTTAGATTTTATGTAAAACCAATCAGGAGAGCATGAACTGTTTGCTTTCCATACAGCAGAAACAAATTATGGAAAATAGGATTTTATCTAAGCAGGTTTTATAGTTGTGAGTAGAAAAAAGGGGAGAGAAAAGAAATAACAAAAATGAATAGTCTTATTTAATCCATGATGTACTTATTTAGTATGATGTACTACATCATACTAAATTTCAAGTCTCTGTTTGAACTGGCTTTCTGGATGTCTTATTTTTTTATCTTTTTTTTTTTTTTTCCAAAAGAGATAAATTACTCTGGAACACTTTACTTACATGTGTAGCAAAGCCGTTATAAAGATTAAATTTTCACTGTGGACTCCCATTAAATATCTCTATGTGTAGATAAAGAACAAAGAACTCCTAATCTCTGGAGTTGCAGGTGAAACAAACTGTTCTATGTGTGGAAAAAATGCTTTCCCAAAGGGACAGTGCCACAAATGAGATGCTAGATTAATTCTTTCCAGCTATATGCGAGGGAGCGTGTCTCCATTAATTACTTCCTGCCATATCAGGTTGAAGTGGAAGGAGAGAGAAGCGTGATTCAAGTAAAATGAATTGCCATGTAGTGCTAATTTATGAAGATTTCCGGGTTTTGCTTAAGTATTGCCAGCTTTTTGCATAAATTCTACTTTTCTCTTATGTCCTTTGCTCTTCCATCTTACAGTTTTATCCTGGATAGGTTGGCAGCCATTTACTTAAACTTTGTGGCTGGCTTGATAAGAAAGAGATAGGCAAAAATAATTATTAATGCTCTGTGTTACAGCTAAGAATCTGACCTGCTGCTGCGGTTGCTTGTTAAAGGGAATCATATTTTAGAGATGAAACTTGATACACGGTGTGCAGTGCAGTCTTCCTTTTATACCAAGTCAGTTTGTCTTTTTCTTGAAGATTGAATAGTAATAACGTCGTACAGGTAGAGGGCAAAGGAGCAGACTCGGGAAGAATGGAGAAAAGTTTTTGCCTGTTGTCTCACAATGATTCCAGTCAAAGGAATCTCGAAGGTGATGTGACTTGGAATCAAAACGGAAACAAATAAAACATTTGTCTGTTCTTTCATCAGCTTCTTTATAAAGCTTGAAGATGTCTTGCATGCTTTTTTTTCTTTCTCTGTCTAGAAGTCTTGGGGCTGTCTAGACTGGGAGATCGAGAAGCAGCAAACTAGATAAATGATCAAATAACAAATAATGAGCTTGAATGTTGAGCAATCAGAAGGAAAGAATGCTTAATCAGAATGATTTAACCAATTTAACCAGCATTTTTTAAAGGGTCCTCTCTTAAGATATTTAAGGCTTAAGCACTGAGTTTAACTGAGATTTTGTATTGGACAAAGACAAAGTAGCTCAGCTACCACCTGCGGTTTTATGGTTGTGGCTATGTTGCATATCATTTTGTCAGCCCCGTGAAGTGAAGACTTTTAAAGTAAAGATACTAACAGATAGTGCCTTACAGGCTGCCTGTGCCTGTTTGCGGTTGTAAACTGATGTGGATTATCGTGGTGAGAAATTAAAGCTCAGTAATTGTCTCATAAAAAGTGCCTTGCTCTTTTTATTTCTCGTAGCCTCCTTAAGTAGGAACGTGGCAAGGCTTGCTCCTTGTGAATCTGTGCATGAGGATAAGAGCATGTTGCGTGATATAATTGGTTTTCAGAGATGCAGAGATAGTGTTGCAGTACAGGAAATGCGCCTTTTTATTCCTGGTGTAGGGAATGATTGGGAAGCTTAAATGTGAAAGGAGAAAATCTGCTGTATAAATGGCTAATGGTTTTTAACTGTGTACAGACTCTTGTAAAGCTTTGTGTGCCACAGGACCTTGAAATCAGTAGCGTGAACTGTTGGCAGGAGTCTCTGGTTACTGATTAACTTATAAAAGAGAAAAAAAAGGTCAGAAGATAATGGTGAGAGTCCTTACTAATGTTGGCTGAGACTATGGAAACGGGAATGCTGAGGTGAAGCCTGGAGAAGATGTCACCGTGCCGGCTGGGTTCAAACGGGCCTGCTGTGCCTTTGAAATAGAGGCGCTTGAAAGCATGATGAAGTGCTCCTGGGTCACGGCGTGAACGTGCTGCCCTGCGCCGTCTTCCCCAGGCCTGCTGCAACAAACAGGTTGCAGCGAGGTTGGGTTGGGAGTGGACTTCTGGAATGCCGCGTGCTTCAGTAATAGCTCACCCGTGTGTTCTCCTTGCTTAACAAATGCAAGATGAGTTGGCCATCAGCGAAGGCAAGCAGGTGAGTGCCGTGAGCGTGCCAGGTGTGTGAGGCTATTGGCAGAGCAGCTGGGGAGCTGTGGGTCATACGCTGAGAATACGACGCAGGGACTTGTTCATGGGTCTGTACACCCAGAAGTAGGTACTCGTGTTCATACCAGTTAATGTGATTTTTTCACCCTTCCACAAATCGATGATCTGAGCTCTCCTGTGTGTAGGCCGTGCAGTGACGATCATCAGCTTTTCAAGTATTGGTAGGGGGAAGTTTATTCCATTTAACTGGAGATGGTAGTTGCCAGTTGGAAGGAAATGTTTGCCTTCTACCAAATATGAATTAATAATGAGTGAATGTTTTTATTTTGGTGATCTTTGGTTTTGGTTTTTTTTGCTTGTTTGCTTTATTTTTTTTGTTTGTTTGTTTCTGATCCTAATTGCAAAAGGTGTTTTTGCTGTGTTGAAGGAAGAGAAAGCTGAAAATTCTATTTTTTTTTCTTATTTTTTTTTATCAGGATCTGCTAAGTAACTCATAACCCATTCTTCTTGATACTGAACTACTAAAGCAAACTTAGTTATGAAAATTCATCTGTCATACTTCTGAGTAGAGGCCATTAAGGATTAACACCTTGAGATTTTAAAAAAAAAAAAAAAGTAACAATAAATCAAACAACAGCTTTGAGGTTTTATGGATGTTGTAGCCTAGTTGTAAAGGTGAAGTCTTTGAGGCTTTGAAGTTTTTAAGAAGAAACTGCTGGGATTACTGATGGTTTTCCTTTTATAGTAATTTCCTTCCATTTGAAAAGAATCCTCTGCAAAGTGCCTAAGCTTTTGGATGAATGTTTACGTAGGTGAGGTCATGTTGATATATACAAGTGTTTCAAATCTGCATATAAATTCCCCACAAGTGGCCTAAAATGTAAACCAAAATGATGCATTTCTGTCATTTGGTTTAGCTTATCCAAGTTTTGATTCTTGGATGTCATGTTACAGGGTTATCATTTTCACCCAGCAAAACCACGGTTATGTCATTTTTAGGTCTACTCTGTATTCTCATTTGCTCTGCAAAAATGTGGCTTAAAATTGATTAAGCTGGTGTAAAAATGTGTAATTGGAAATAGGAACTCTTATCACTGTTATTCACAGCTGTATTATTGGATGTAGAATTGAATCTTTTTCAATTTTTATAAAAATCAAAAAGTCAATTAATTTTAAATGTAGTCTGCCAGCTTAGCTCGAATCGGTGCTTCCATGTCTGGGCACAGCAGCCAGCTGATTGCCACTGGTTTAATTAAATCAGTTTTGATTCATAGATGCTTTCAGATTACGAGCAGCCATTTCAGTTCCTCGGTGAGCTTGAGTAACCCGGACTGCTCCGCAGGAGGTGTTTGTGTGCGCGCTCTCGCTCCGCGGTAAGCGCTCAGCAGCTTGCTGGGAAGGATGGTTGGCGGCTGCGCAACAGGAGCGTTCGAGTGGCGGTTGTTGGTGCCTGGTGCCTGTTGGCTTCGTACCCTGGGGTACCGCTCCTGGGCCCGTGTCCTTAGACAGGCAACGTCTAAAGACAGAGCAGGGCTCCATACTGAGCACTGTCTTAAATAGCTTAAAAACGTGCTCGTTCGTGCCACTGATACTGCTTGCCATACAGCACAGGCAATGGGAAAGCCGTGTTAGCTGGTCCTGTTTAACCCAGCGCCCAGCCTGGATGTGTTGAAACAAATTTAAATACAGCTTTGGAGCAGTAGGATTTTGATGGAATCGGTTCTGCAGGTCAGGGATTTGGACATTTTTGTGTCTGAGTGTGAGAGGAAGAAAATTCACACTCTTGTCATGTGGGGTTACTTCAAACAGGTCACTCCAGCTTTGTCCGCATTTTCATGTTTTCAGTAGCTTCTTCGGACCAGAACAGTATTTCTCCTTCCTCCCTGTTGTTAGAGAGATCCAAATATTTATGGTGTAAATTGTCTGAAAGCTGGAGCTGTAGCTTCTGGCAGTTTCACTTTTCAAACAGCCTCCTGGCGTGCGGATGCTTTGTTTTGCTGCTGTCCAGCTTTTCCCAGTCGTGCAGCTCTCCGCAGCCGCCCTGGCTCTGGAGGAAGGCCCCGTGCCGGCGGTTCTGTTCCCATGCACTGGGTCGGGCACCTCTGATTTTTCCCTTGCTCTCGAGACCCTTCGGAGCTGTTCCTCTTCATCTGGCCTGTTCCGCACGCTTCCTCGGCAAGTGCGTCGTGCTTCGCAGCAGGGAAGCTACAGGCAGTAGCTTGTCACCCGTGTGTCTCGAAGTGCCTTGCCCCGGTGCCAGGAGCCTCCGATCAGATTTTGGGAATGGTGCTCGACGAGACCAGTCGTGTTTTGTGACCCAAAAAGGTGTTCCAAAGGTATCTGGCACTAATGTTTCTTGGTCCTCGAACCTCGACGTTCAGGGCTCGCTCTTCATTTTAAGCACTTCATAGAAACTGATAGATCCAGGGAAAGGAACAAAATGCGTATATTCTGTAAGCTCTGTATTGCTCTCTGGTTTGAACCCACCACCTTCAAATGAGTGTTCCCAGAACTAGTTTAAGGACAGCAGCTGCTATAATTATGCACAGAAAGTCATATGCCTCTGGCTCCACTTCACAGTAAAATTGATAAAAACCCTAAGCTGTAAGTGAGCTTGCCAACCCAAGGTCTGCCTTTCAACACCCCACTGCCACCCCCCTGCTCTGTGCCTCCACTAGGGAAGCGTCCTTGCTCACGTGCCCGTGTTCCCTGCTCTCCAGATCATTTTGCGGTCATGCTTTTGTACCGTGCATCCTCAGCCCTGAGCATCCTGTGAACCTTCCAGCTTCATCCACGCAGGGGATGCTCTGCCTCAACCGGCTGTGCTCTGCCCTGGGGCAGCGCAGCGGGCAGGCCCTCGTGCGTACCGTGCGTACCGTGCGTGCCGTGCGTACCGCGCGTACCGTGCATACTGTGCTGCAGGCCCAGCAGCAGCTGCACCGCGGCCCTCAGCTGTGGCTGCCTGTGCCGGGGTGCTCAGCCCGCATCTCGGCCAGGACGCCAAAGAGGAGCAGTGACGTGAGCTGTTGCTGCTCATGCCACGTGGCACATCCCCGCTGTTTGAAATGATCCGCGTGTTCCTAGCAGCGTGTGTGCCCCAGTGTGAAAACCTCCGTAACGAGCTCAGGAACGTGTGCCCTGTTTACCTTCCGAATAAGGGAGCAGATGACAGTGAGGCTCTTCTGTCTTACAAGCAGCCTTTATGGCTGCCGGTTCCCTCTGGCTGCCGGCTCCCTGTCATGTTCCCGTTATGATCGATGTTCCCCCCCGGCCCTGTTCCTTAGCTACCAGCCCAGCTGGACAGACCAGTTTCTCTGGCTCGTGGCCAGCTCTTTGCCCAAGAGATCTTCAATGTAAAAGATCATCATGAAGATTTAATGACCCTCAGTTTTTATTAGCCCTGTAGAGTTTCACTTCACCCTGAAGGTAATGTGACAACAAAGAAGACGGATAAGACAAGTCCAAAAGGAAGCTTCCATGCTGACAAAGATGTACCTACAGACAGCCGATGGTCTCAGGGCTGTTATGAGTTGTAGGCAGAATCGGCAGCTGCTCCAAGCTGGAGAGTTCTTGGTTTGGGCGGTTGGTGTGCTTTCACTCCAGTCATTTAGCTAGTGGTAAACACTGGAGCTAGTGTTTTTATTAAAGCAGTCTGAAACTTACTGCCAAATGTAGAGGTTGTATTTGAAAGCAGTATAGCTTTTAAAAAAATGTCAAATTTGTTGCTATTTGGAGGAAAAAAAGGTTTGAAGATGCCAGAATACTAATAAGTGCTTGAGCCAGGGTAAGTAGGTGACGCCAGTGGGAGTGTAAACCAGAGTTTGAATAACTGCCCGTTTGTGCCAGTGTTGCGTGATACCTAGATGGCAAGGCTGTTCCTGATCTGGTGTACGTGAACTATCTTGATCACATTCAAGAAATAAAAAGAACAAAATGTACTTCTTAAGACCAGGCTTTCAAGTTTAGAGTAATTTGCAGGCTATGAAAGAATCTGAATGGAAAATCTACCTTTTTTTTCCTACTCTCGTAGAAATGTCATTTCAGGAAAGTACCCGACGCGTGGTTGCACCTGGTGCTGAGCTGGGATGGAGGCTCAGGCTCTGGGTGGAGCAGCTTCAGAGCTGTCGAGGGATGAAGCAGACGACGGGAGAGGAAGAGGCATCGTTGTTTCGGTTGGGTGCCATAACGAACTTCAGAGCGCGGTGTGGCAGCACGGGGTACCAACCATACTGCTGCTGATACAAATTGATTATGATGCTGAAACATTGCTGGCTCTCATCATCTCCGACCTTGTCTGATTCACAGCTGTGTGAGCAGCTGACATCTCCAGCCAGACAATCAAAGTACGTGTTTTAACTGCTAAACCACAATGCAATTATCCGTAGCACGTCATGTCGGCAAACCTCAAAGCTCCCCTGGAGAAATGAACATTTATTTGCATTTACTTTCGGTGCTAAAATGTTATCCCTTGCAAATTTTCTCATTGTCATAAATGTTGAAAATGCTTGCTTTTTTTTTTTTCTTCGAAATCCCCTTCAGGGGTAAACATTTGATTTTATTAAGTTCTGCTATAATAGCTGAAACTGTCATACAGTACTGCTTTCAATCAATGCACTTTTTAATGTAATAAATCTCTTTACTTTTTCGTTCCCCACCGGATGGAAAACTGCTGGAGGGCACGAAACATTTCTTCTGATAAGTGAAAGTGCATGGTCCATAACACAGTTCTCTGGTGTGCCATGGCTCACTTGCACTTCTTTAAACTTGCATTTTAAATGGGAACGTGATTCATTTGCAGGTAGTCTACACGGGGACTGCACCATAGAATTGCCTAAACTTTCCCTGACGTGTGTGTTTCCTCCAAACGCATACCGAAGCAGAGGTATTGAAGTATCTGGTTGTGATCAGCATTAAACAAAGTGCCTGGCCAAGGCTTTGCGCTTCAAGAATGGAAACTGAGTGTGGGAGTAGGAGGACAAAACATGCTTGTCTCCTTAGTTTTCTTCATGCTCATAGCCCTGTTATAACTCATGTTCTCCTACAGTTGAGATTAAACCAAATTGTCTTGTGAAAGAGCTGTGATAATGACCACCTGGTACCGGCACCCCTGGTCACAGCCGCTGATGCCAGGCCCATGCCCACCTGGGTCTGCTGGGGTGCTGTCTGTGGGCAGGGTGCTGCTGGCATTCCCACCAGAGGTATTAGGGTGGGTGGCCCAGCGCTGCTTCCGTGTGTATGTACTTGGCTGGTCAGGTGCTGGAGATGTGCTTAACTCTGAACCATGCTGAGGAAAGTCATTTGTTTAATAATTGCTTGACAAAAAGCTGTTGCTACCTTTTCTGGCCATGCAATTGAAAGCATCCTGTGTTTGTACTGGAATAACAAGGCACGGGGACTCTGATGCCCCATCCCTGGAAGTGTTCAGGGCCAGGCTGGGTGGGGCTTGGAGCAACCTGGTCTAGTGGAAGGTGTCCCTGCCCATGGCAGGGGGTTGGGATTAGATGGTCTTTAAGGTCCCTTCCAAGCCAAACCATTCTAGGATTCTACAGTTCTAAGGGGTGAGGGAGACGAGACATGGAGCTTTGGACTGGAAGAGAAGACTGTGAGTAGAGGAGAAAAGGGAGAGTAGTGTGGGGTTTTGCATCCTTGTTTGCCTTAACTGTAGATGGCTGTAAGGCTGGATATATTTGATAACACTGTCCTAGCAAGATCATCAGGCAGCCATAGGGAAATGGCTCTCAGTTTCAGCGTACCACTATTTACATACTGCCTGAGATCCAAGACCTGGGAGGTGTATGTGTGAGAGTTATTTCTGTGCTTTAGGATGAATACTGTTTTCTCTCCCTTTCTGTGCATGTTTGGGAGAAACAGAGAACATGAGTGTGCATTTTGGCTGTGTTTCTTTATGGCTCTTGAAAGAGCACTAACACTTTCATAACTCTGGATGCTCTGAAAGCTAAACTTTGCCCTCTTTGTTTCTCCTGATGGCCATTGGTTTGCTGGCATGTATTGAGAGCCCTTATTGCTCAGGACTTAGGGAACAAAATGTGGGACCAGCTGCCTGTTCCACAGTGCCAGTTGGCACGGAAATGGCAGCGAAGAGCTCCAAGCAGCCCCTCCTTTTGCTTGTGTTTCGTGCGTAAATAGTAATGTGAGGGGCTGCAGTAATTTGCAGAGAGATTGATATGACAGACTTTTCCATTTTGCAAAAGATAAATGTTTTATGCGCTCATATAAAATACATCACAGAAGTTTGACTTTTTTTTAAAGGGGACTTGTCTTACAACTACTGTTACAGTAGTGGTTTTGAAAGGCAAAGTAGAGTGATTGAATTCTCTGTGGATGAGTGTTACATAAAAGATTTGTAATCTTTGGCAATTAGAAAATTGTTGCTGAGGTTAATGACAATATTATTTTTAACTTTGAGGGCAGGAGCAATCTCCTGCCTCCAGGATGGAATTATTTCAATCAGTGCTTTAAGTAAGCGCTTTCTATGATGGTTTAAATTGAGAAGCATTTAAATCATCAACCTGGATTCTTTTTTTTGCTGTAGTATTTATTTTAACAATTACGTCTCCTGATGTACTTCTTCACATTATCACTATTTTGTATTGTTTGTGGAAAGGAGAATGGTATGTGCTATCAATTTCTTCTTTAAGATTTTTTTTGCCCTGTTTTTGTGTGGGTATCATAACTGTAAATAAAAGCAGAAGAAAAATTAAATAAGAGACCAAATAATGTGTCTATATTTGCTAGAAGTTATTGCATGATTTGCTAATAGAACTAATTGTATTAAATGTTTTAATGCTGTGAAGTGTGAATTGATTTGAGACATACTTTTGGGACTTTAAAAGTTGATTTTGTGTTGGAGGTCTCCCTATCAAGCATCTCTTCCTGAAGCCTGGACTTTGTGGCCAGATTGTTGGTTTTGAGGTCAGGTGCTGTCTCCTCAGACTCCATTTCCAACTCAAATTACAACAGGACAGACAAGAATTGGAAGTACTTCTCTGCGATCAAGCTAACCTGCCACCTCTTCAAAGACAATGATCATAAGGCAGCCAATAATTTCAAAAACCCCAAACATTTTCCTGGTTTGGAGAACCGTCCCGTGAGGTGGTATTTGCTAGAGCGTTGGTGTCCCCATGTAAATCTGCTCAAAGGCTCTGTCCTTGGGGCTCTGGTGGAAGGTGGTGCCTTGATATTACGACTTCAGTAACTGTATTTCTTTTTAACCTTCAAAGGCAAATATGTACAGTTCATAATCTATTATTTTAATTAGCTGCCTTATTAAGGTGATGGTTTATATTCTCAGCATGTTTCTCAAATCATAAAGAACAGCGCTCGTCTGCCTGGTGGTGGTGTGTAGCTGCTCAGGATGGCGGCTGCATCCTGGTTCGAGTCTGCGTGTGACCTGGCATTGGGTAAATTAGAGTGTCTCTGGGGGTGTGTTGGGTTTTGCTCTCCACACTTGGAGTTCCATGAGGCGGACTTTGTATATTCTGAAGTGTTCGTGTAAACTTTCAAGCCTGGCAATTGACACAGCTGTTTCTAATAAACTAAACAAGGTTATAATGCCAAGGCAGAGGAGCCAAAAGAAAGAGTATCCAGCTGCACGTTGGAATGACTTGTTTCAAATGTAAGTTTTAAAAGCTTTTTTGGCATGTGGGTTATGCATCTCTTATTAAGGAAAAACCTGACTGTGAAGGAAGATGAAAATCATGTTGATGAATAATAGGAAAGGACGTAACCTCAAACCTATTGTGGTGCAGAGAGATTTTTACTGGAATGTTTTGTTACTGAGCTTCCCAGCACTCCCGATTGATTGGGAGAGCAGAGTACAATTTGAGTGACAAACGCCGTTTAACTTTAATTGAGATTATTTTTATATACAAATTGGAAACAGTAGTTTGTCTGTCACGGGGGCTTTAAGTCTACCTGGCTGTGCTTCTGATTCACAGTATTTCCAAAGTGTATCAGGAGAAAACATTAGACCTCTGTGAACAGGTGTTTTCGGATCATTTTACAGGCTTAAATTTCTGTTTATGTCCCTTGGCTGATCTGATACAAGTCAGTAATACAACTGAAAATAGAACTTTGTAGTCCCCCAGCTTTCTCTCCCAGGTGCAACTGCGCCTTTTTTGTCGCTGTCAGACACCAGCATCGTTAACTGTGCAGCTGCCGGGCTGTTTTAGTGTAATACCATCACCTGCCCGCTGCTTATTGGCAGTCTTCAGTTTCTTTTCTTAATGTGGTTATCAAGAAAGTAATGATGCCTAAGACCCAGCAGCATCAATGCATATTCTGTGTCAGCTCCGTGGATCGGGATGGTGGTCCTTCCTACCCAAACGTGGTACCTCTGTGTCCCTGTCACCGTGAGGAGCTCCAATGTCAGCGTGGGGCACGAGCTGTGCTGCTGTGGCTGTGTGCAGTCTGGTGCCTGAGCGAGCTGTGGTCTCTGCCCAGCACTGCCTCGTGCCTTAGCGCTGAGGGCTGGTAGCCGTGGGGTGGTTTTATGAAGCCAAATTAGTAGTACGGAACAGTAGGAATAAGCAGGAGATCCTTTCATGTGCCCGTACGCTAACAGGAGTGATGCCAGATTGAAGCTACTGAGTTGGTCTGCCTGGACAAAGGAGGGGAATATTT
This sequence comes from Anseranas semipalmata, assembly GCA_013399115.1. Classification (NCBI taxonomy): domain Eukaryota; kingdom Metazoa; phylum Chordata; class Aves; order Anseriformes; family Anseranatidae; genus Anseranas; species Anseranas semipalmata. The sequence goes on from VXAA01006410.1 coordinate 1,067,532, forward strand.
TAAATAAAAAAGAAATGTTTGTGAAGTGCCCAAACATTTAATTTTGTCATATTTTAAATAAATTCTTTCAGCATTTTGTTTTGAAACAGATTTTTTGGCTCAGAAAGTGCTCTAAATAGCAAGGCATGAATGTGAGAAGCCGCGCAGCTCTGTCGGACAGGACGCGGGTGACGCGGGCAGCTGGTTTCTCTCTAAGCGCACTCCCAGGGCTGACTTTAGAGCTGAAACTCCCCGTGCATCTCATGAACTCATCGCATGTGTGACCTGTAAGCCTGGCACTTTTTCAGTCCTTTCTGGAGCTAGAAGGGGCCTTTCTGGCAGTGGCCAGAGTTGGGATATAACTGATTTTAATCCCTGCTACCTACCTGGATTAGCTCCCAGAGCTTCCAGGCCTTCTCAGTGGTACTGCATAGGGTGGGAAGCTGAACCTAATCTTGGTGCTCACCTGCTTCTCTGGAAAGGAGAGTTGGTGTTCTCTTTCTTTGCCAACAAGAGTCTGTCGGTGGAGGGAGCTAATGGCAAGACTTGAAAACTTGGCATAATTTGCCGTCTCTTGAGCAACATAAAGGAGAGTCACGGCAAGCAATCTATTGCTTGCAGTTTAACGACTGCAGGTGTTGCAGCGTGGATTCCTGAGGCAGTACTCTTTCTTCCCTCTAATTTTCTGGTGCTGAAAGGAGAGTTAAATAAATGCCCTGGAAGACTAAAATCTTCTGGAAGCTGCTGCTTTTGATCCAGGAGACCAACTTCTGAGAGGCTGCGGGTGTGAACACAGCAGCAGCATGGAGGCTGGCAAGAGTGTGGTTAGTGTTTTCTGATTTAAATAGGGAGAGAAAAGTTGGGCTAGGAAACATAGTATTTTTTTAATATATTTTTCATGAAAACGTCCCAGATGATCTATTTGGTTTTGGTTTTGATTTTCAAAGTTAGGTTGATAAAACACTTAAGACTGCCCCTATCTTTATTGAATTAAAGTTCTGTAGTGCAAGAAAATTGCCCTTAGCAGTGAGGAGAGTTTAAAGGTGAAGAAGGGTGGGTTGGGAACAGTAAAAGGAAATCAAACAAATTAAAATTGGGGTAAGGGTCTCTGTTCTTGTCATGCCTTCATACAGCCACATGAGGAGAGAAATCAGATGAACCAAATGAGGAAAGTGCATGTGTGTCCCAGCTGAACGGGGTTCTTACTATTGCCTGAGGCTTCTAGCTAAAAGAGCTCCATGCCATTGGAAAGAACCTGCCAGTGTTATTTGTGTGCAGCAAGAAATTAATGAGATGCTGGGGGGGAGGTGGGAGAGATAATGAGTGCTCGAAAGGAGCATATGTAAACATATTTGGTAGAGAGAAGTTATCGGGGGTAGCAATAAGCTACTGCCCGGGCTGTGAGCTGCCAGGGAACATGGATTCTCCAACACAGTTTCAAGCTGTAGCACTGTTGCCCTGCCTACTTCAATCATTAAGCATTAGGCCACAGTACCCAAGAACATTTAAATGTCAAGAGTTCAAGAGCCTGTCACGAAGCTGTCTTTATAGGGTGAAAATGAGGCAAAACAGGCCAGGGAAGCTGTTCTTACTGATGTATGGCTGCGGCTCCCAGTCGCTGTACTGCAGGAGCCCGAGCATCTCCTCGCGTGTGGGTTTGGAACGCGCTGGGCTCGGAGTGACGCCGGCACGCACGGGTGCACAGCAGCCCCGAGGGAGCTGTACGGGTCCCGTAGCACTGGCGGTGCTCTGAGGGCTGTGCACCTTGTTCTCTGACCCTAGCTGCAGTGCTTTAGGTTGATAAATCAGAGAAGCACCTGGGCTGCCGTAGGAGCTATCAGTGTTTCCTGCACTTCAGCAGGGATACGAGGGCAGTGTTCCCACTGGATATAGTTCACAGTCCTTTGCCTGTCCCTGTTCTGTGACCTTCCTATTTCAAATGTCATAATTTTCAATATTTGAGACAATTTGAACCAGTTTAGTAAACTTATTTGAACCAGCAATTAGTAAACATGCTAATGATCTCTTATTTGCATGAACTTGAAAAAAAGGGGAACTAATTAAATTACAGCTGAATTACAAAGGGACCGAAGTAATGATGGGCTTAACTGCGTGGTGCATACCTCACGTACCTGTCAGGCACGTGGTGAACCGTGGCTGATGGACCCGAAAGGGGAGACGTGAGCGCAGGCTTTGTTATTGCTATCTTCCTCTTTCATTAGGGGAAGTTATAGCGTTGTGGGACACTATTCATAGCTTAAAAAGAGCTTGACTTCTTAATGTATCGAAGAATAGGGACTGGAGATCTCATCAGTCCAAAGTGAGATTTGAAGGAAGGTTTAAAAAATAAGTGAAACAAGCCAAGATTTTTCATAGAGGAAAAATAATCAATTAGTTGGTTTCTTGATTCCTTCCAGTGAAGATGAGAACATCTGTTTCAGCTTGAAAACAAAGCTTGAAACAAGGGTCAAGAGGGGACCCTTACACTGAACCGGGTTACGGAGGCTGGCTTTCCCGTGCGCTCGTTTGTGTACGGAATAATCATGGAGACCGCTGCTGCAGCTGGGTGGCTCTTGCTCCCCGACCTCCTGGTGCGAGCCTCCGCCAACCCGGACAGAAACGGTGGCGACACAGAAACGTCTGTGTGCGTGGAAGCAGCTGCAGAGAGAGGTTTGAGTTTTCTTGGGTATTCATCAGTGTCGCTTGTTTCCAGCTGCATTGTTTCCAAAGCTCTTGACGTTGCTATTTGCAGTTTGGGACAACAGTGAAAAAGGAAGGATGGCTACTCTGTGAGCAGGATCCATAGATTTTTAATATCTTTCTGTGCATTAGGTACTACTGGGTATTCCCATGTTGCACTGAGAGAGGTGATATAAGAATGGGATGTAAAAATACAGTTGCAAAGGTTTGGGTATCTCTCACCATAATAACGTACTCAGAGGGTTGCAGAGAGCCAGCTCCTGCTTTGCTATGCCAGTTGTTAATGAGGAGAAAGAGCACCTTGTACCGAAGCCTGAGGCAATAACGGGTCTAACACTCATTGTAAATCTTCCTTAAGAAGAGGAGAAATATTGCAATAGAATACACAGTCGTATCAGGTTGTGGTGGTTTGGAGGCTGCGGAGTGCCTGTACCACCGCCGTGCCTGTGGCAAGCACAAGCCTGTTTGAACCAGCCTGGCTCCCGCGACTTGGGTAGCTGGTGCAGTGCTCTGAGGCGGAACAGGGACGTGTAGGTAGCCCGAGTGCGCCTCAGCGCTACAACAGCCACATGCTAGCCGTATGCAAAGAAGCTATTTCAAATTAGCACTTCGGTGCAGTAGTATAGGTTATCTGCGGCATAAATGTATCTTCTCTCTCCACCAGACCTACTGAATTCCTCACCATTTTACCCAGCACCAAAGCTGAAATGTTTAACTACTTAAAGAAAATATTTGGTAGCTTTCACAGGAGTTAATACCTGATATTTGTGCGTGAAGCCAGATCACTGTTCATTGATATGAAATTGAGATTTCTAGCTGATAAGAAAAGATAAAAGTGCAGTTTCATATTCTGCTGTATGAGAGAATTTAGTACTAATTATGCATCCTATGGGTATTAGGTTTTGTTATTTTATATATACAGCTTTTAAAGTACAGGCTTTAAATCCTGATATCCTGTCTTGAAACTGAATTGCAATCTGAACTTGACAATCTGGATTTAGGTGCTTTTGGAAGACAAATAGGGAAGCTTGCAAAGCACTAACTAGCACTATATCTGGATTTCATCAGTGTTACTAATTCCTCCTTCTTTTCTGGAGAAGAAATCTGCATACATACACATGTAATAAATCATGTGGGTACGGTGCTGCGCGTTGGCCCTAGTGCCCATGTAAACAGGATGAGGTCTGACTCCAAAGTGCCGCTCTTCTTGTTAAGTTGAAAGCAGATAATAACCGTAAATGTTTTATACACTGAAAGTATATTTAGTTGAGGTTTTATTAATAGCTGAGAGGTCTCCTTTAAAAAGACGTCTCTTCTTACATGTGTATATGTTTAAGATCAGTGACGTTCTGCTGTCATTGCTTATAGGTGTACAACTTGCTTGTGATTTGACGCTGGAAGCTGGCTAGCCTGCAATCCTTAGCATGTCAGTGCAAACTGGATTTAACACAGGAGGAGACTGGAGAGTTTGTTGGAGTAACTTCTTGCTCCCACTTTAGAAAGGTTGCTTCAAACTGCCCTAAAAGTGAAGTTCATAAATGTTTTAAATTGCCCATACAGTAAAAATTGCAGATTTATGTTGGCTGAATAATTCATTGCTCCCTGGTTGTAATCCTGGTGTGACTGCTGCCTTTCCAGCTGCAGATTAAAGTTCTCAAGGCTTCTTTAGTTGCAAGGCCTTCATCTAGATGAGACGGACACAGAACTTTGAGACCAAAAAGAGAAAAGACTGAAGGCGTGCAAGCATGTAAAGAAAGAGATGAGGAAGAACAAAAAGAGGGTAGGAATTGTGGTGTTGTGTATCAAATGCATTTTTGCTTTTTGTTAGGATGTCCAGGACTAGTGGTCTGTCCTTTCATGAGTCTCCCAGATGGTGTTTTCGGCCCGGTTTGGCTGACAGAAGACGACTGGAATGACAACTATTTGTTGTGTCGGGGGAGCACCTTGGGGGGACAGCAGTCTCGCTCTGCGGGAGCTGGTTCAAAGACTGTTGGACTAGTGTGTGCTAATGTAGGAAAACAGACCATGAAACCCACGGAAAGTATGAGATAAAGCCCTATTAAAAGAAGTTTTATCCCGTCTGAAAGAAAAGATGGAGATTTATTTAGCAAAAAGACAAGAATACTTGAAGGAAACATTGTGACATTTCACAATCTGAAAAAGAATGAGATCTCACTGAAAATTTGCAGTTTGAAGGCTACAGCTGCTCGTCTGCAACGAGCAGAGCTAAAGTCAGAGCTAAATGTCAGGAATGGAGAGGTCGAGAAAAAATGTCTGGAAGCTGAAGAAGAATCTGGGAGCATTACTGGTCTTTAGGTCTTCATTAGACAGGAGGCTCATGAAGAGTTGTTAGTTTAGGTTATTCCAAGTGAAAAAATAAGAAACTTTAAAAATATCTCTGTCCCATGTTAGAAAGTATGTCACGGGTTGACATTTGCTGTGTAAATTTTACGAGCCATTGAAGTGGAGTGGTGATATATGAAACTTGTTTCGATATTCTTTTATTGTGGAAACTGCTGTTTTGCTTACAAAATAGTTTGAGTATCTATTGTAAATGTGCTTTTTAAAAGAATTTTTGTGCTATTACTGGATTTATTAGTTCAATTTTAACTCAATCCTATCTTAACAAAATTAATTCTCTTTAGGGAAATAATGCCATTTTAAAATCTGGATGGTCATATTTGTGCTCTGTGATTATTTCATCTTCCCCAATCCCACCAAATGTTTGTTTTTCCCTGTAATGCTTTAGCCTGGTTTTGAGGCAGTGACATCCTGTGGTAAATACCGATTGCGTTGGTGTCCTCATGAGTCCAGTGGATGTTCTCGGTTTGGAAAGTTAAGTTTGAAAATCTGGCTTTCAATTCTTTACGTATTGAGAGAAGGTAGAAAAGAAGAGAATTTTTTGCCCCAGTGTAAGGGCTGTTTATCGCTGATAACTACGACTTCTCAGTCTGAGTCTGATTATCATTTATTGCACCAAAATATGTAGGTTTTTTGAATTTCTGAACCACTTGGCAGAAATCAGGCACCGGTGTAGTTCTGGTTGGAAGACCTTTGTATGCTGAAGATGAGACTATTTCTTTAATTTATCACCTGAGCAGCTGTATTGCAAGAAAACATGGATGTCTTCTAAAATTGTGAGCGACAGAAATACACATTTTGGGAATGACCATTACAGCTGTGTTGCAAACTGTAGGATACTCGCTAGCGGAGCAAGTCTGTCTAGGAGAAGAAATTAGAACAGTTTGAATTCTTCTTATTGTTCTAGAAGTGAAAAAAGAAGTTGAAACAGAACTCGTCTGTAATTTGACAGTACTTTGCCTGGGCCCAGGCAGTTTTCTTCAGTTCTCCGCAGTTAAATATAGAAGAAAAACTAGCAGTCCTGCTGTTCTAATAGATCTCAAAATATTATTTGTAGCTACAACAGTGAAGAAGAACTGATAAGCGCAACATGATTACTTAAAATGATCTTATTTGCCTTGTAACACAAACAACTATTTGTTTGCAAAATCTGTAAATCTGTTGGGTGACTGAATAGGAAAAAGGCATTTCAAAACAGACATACATCGCTGGAGGTCGAGGTGTTATGGAAAAGCTTTCGCGTGTGGACAGTCTCCGGTCAGTGGGCAGACTTGGCTGAGGGGTCAGTACCTCTTTGCAGGAGCGGTCACTGCTGTGAATTCCCCAGCCGTGAGCTCACTCTGGCCTCCTCGGACGAGCCGAATTCCAGACATCTATAAACGCTGCGCATTTTTTCATTGGAACATCTTCCCGCTGCAGATCGGCTCTGGTTGTGTCAGATGACTACAGCAGGACATCCACCAGGTGCGGTCTGCCTCTTGCCTCTCTTGCAGGTCTGACTTGATGCGGCATTACTTGCCGCCTGCTTTTTGTTTCCTCCTATGTAAAAAACAAAACCAAAACCTTTGCCCTAAACTATACAGCCATTGTCTTCTGCTTATAATCGGGAGAAAATGTGTTACCGTATTCTGGGAACACTTAACTTCAGAGCCTCGAATATGTGACGGCATGTTCAAGTGACTGGCACAAGTAACCGCTGCCTTGGGTTACCCTGCAAGGAGGATAGATTTTCTTTCTTTGTGGTGCATTAAGCTCCAGTTGGTATTCTTAATTGAACAGGAAATTAAATATACACTTCTTCCAAGGCAGGATTTTTCTTATGTAAGACAATGTTTCCCAAGAAATGGTCCCTCTCTGCCTTATCAGAAAGGCCACAACTCTTGCACCACAAATGGCGCAAGTAAATGCAAGCTAATTCTTTCTCCGTGCCAAGCCCTGTGTGCCTGCAATAACCCTTTTCCTGCTGTTAAGTTAGAGTTGCGATGTTGGGAGAGAAGGAACATCCTAACTGGAGATGCTGATTAAATGTCTGTGGCATTAGAAGAAATTTATTTACCAGTCAGCTTTCTGAGGTCATGCGCCTTTTGATTTAGTCCAGTAGTAACAGGAGCAGTGTATGCTGGATGCACGTATTTATACACGTGCACGTGTGCTCATGATTGGAGTCCTGGTCTTTAAATGCAGAAATAAAAATCCTGTGTGATATTGGACATGAAATGTTTGCATAAGACTTAATCTTAACATATCAGAAAGTGGCAATAGTTCATTCAGATTTCATGCTAAATTCGGATGCCATTTTGGGAAGAATGAAATATGGGAAAGGCCAAATGCAGACTGTCATTCCAGTGAAGCCTGGAATGCACCAAAAGTGCTCTGGAGGCACAGTGGGCAATTCTTTTTCATGTCGCAGTTCTTGGCCTCATCAACAAGTTACCAGCGAACAGAATCAAACTCTGGGGCTTAAAACTTCGTGAAACGGGTGTTAAAATCTTTAATAGGTTGAGATTAGTCCTATGGATTGGGGGATTTTTAAAGCAAACCTGAGGAGATGGTTCCCGAGTTACACATTTCCAGCTGATCAAAAAACCTGCGCTAGACTATTAGCCTTTTAGAGATGCCGACGTGGAAAAAGGGCAGATGTGGTAACGAGCGGCATCAAAGAGCAGAGTCCGCGCCGTGAAGAGATCTCAGGAGGCATTTGCTTTTCAGGCGGTAGTCCTGGTTTTCTCTGCCTTTGAGGAAGAGAAATACCTGCAGCAGGAATACTTTTCTACTAGCAAAGAGAAAAATGCCCTAATGTTCCTGAAATTTTATGTCAGAACATTTGTTGGAAATCTCCTACAAAACCTTTAGTCTGATCAATACATGTATTCTGGTGGCTTTGTTAGTAGACTGTGGTGTGCCTTTAAAAATAAAGGAGAAGAAGAAAGCAGAAAACAACTATGGTAGAACATGTCAGTTACTGGACGCAGTGAAAAAAAGCTAATCTACAGTGAGTAATACAGTGTGAAGTTAGACCGGGAATTATCAGGAAATTTGCCATATGTATAGTTTCCTGCTTTTGATTTAGAGGCACAGAGTAGCTTGCTTTTCAAACTCATCAAAAATAGCTCTAGCCACTCTTCCAGAAACTGTAGCCGGTATTTTCTTGGTGCTCATCTGTACTCAGAGGTTCTGGTAGATTGACATTTAATTTGTTTGCACTAGATTACTTTACATCAACATACAAGTCTTAAAAATCCTTTAGGGTTTCCTGTTTCACCCAACCCAGTGCAACGGCAAGCTGCCGTCAGACGGGGAGCTCCCGTCCTGTTTGTTCTCCATCTTCCCCAGGTGTTTTCCGTGGCCGTGGGTCATGCAGCCGCGGGCTCCTGCCTTTCCCGTGGCCGTGCTGATCTGCCTGGGGCCAGAGGTGCCCGGTGCCCGCCTCCGACACGAGCGGTAGCAGGAAGCCACACGCCGCCTCCGAGTGTCGTCCCGCCGCTGCGCGTCCTGAACGGGGTGCAACCACGTCTGCTGGAGGTGGCTTCCCCCCGAGGAGACCTGCTGCGGGCAGGAGCGCGGCTGTCAGCGAGCAGGCTGAGCACGTTTCTTCCCCACTGGGCAGCCTGCTGCAAGAATGTCCAAACTGGCTACAAGCTAACGAGGGGAAGTTTGCCACTCAACACTATCTGCATTCTAGACTTACTATCATAAAACTATGTGGACACTTGCTTGCGCGTTGCAATTCGCTGAGAGCAGTTGTAAACTGGAACTGAAGGCAAAGAACCTGCTTCGGGTTGCTTACAGCTGCAGGTTTTATTTCGTGTCAGGTTGGGCTCGCGTGGACGGGGGTCACCACCCTCGTAAAGAAGTGCTGCACTTTCCTGGGTGTGCATTTGGGGACACAGCCCTGAGCAGGAAAGCTGCTCGTTCCCTGCAAATGGTGGTGTATGTTTCAGTGCCAAAAAGACCAATCTTACAGGTGGGATGTTTCTCCACTTCTACACACCATTAGAATATTGATGCAACAATTTTTTTGTTTGTTTTACAGACATTTCCATTTTTTTCTCCAGCTTCCCCCCTGCTAAAGCTGCCATTTTTCTCACTGAATTCCATGAGAAGGCCGCTCCCGGCCCAGCGATCTCTTTCTTGCAGTTCCTCCAGCCATGCCTCTTTGCGTCTTTAACTCGGGATCGAGTCCTTTTGTTCTGTCCCAGCTGCTGTACTGCTGCAGATCCACAGTTAATGTGTCTACCTTTTAACTGGCACAGCTGCCTTCTGCCTACCTGACTAGGTTTTTCTTTTTCTAGACACTCAGAACACTGCAGCTAGAAGTTTTCTGTCTCACTGTTAGATGAACTCTCCATGGGCTTTGTTTCCTCCAGTTTCCCTGCTAAAGTAACAAAAAAGGGACATTCCTAATTCCACAGCTCCCCAGAGGCACTGTCCTAGTAAAGACTCGAGCAACTTGTCAGCTGACCAGACTGCAATGAGGTTGCTTTATGCAGCGAGGTTGGTGACACCTCTCCAAGCAAAACGATGTGTGTTTTTTCTGGGGTTTGGTTTAATTGTTAATAGCCTGCTATATCCTAGGAACAAACAAACAAAATCCCCCGTGGAGTTTCTCCACCAGGATGACAGTACCTCTTCTGACAAGCTGTCTGTTCTCGCTGGCACCAGCCAGCTAGCCCACAGCTACCAGCCTGCGTTCGTCAAGCTTTGAGCGCAGGTGAGAGCCCGGCAGTACGAGGGAGCGTGGTGCCGGGGCTCACCCGGCTGCAGCTTCTCTTTTCTGGCACAGTACCCAGCAGTGCCTGTGCCCAAGCTGCTTCGCTGTGAAGTGAAAGAGACATTAATTTATTCCAGCGGAAGGCCGAGACTAGGAAGGTGGCTTTGGGTTCTCGCCGAGGCACATGTATCGCAGCTCATCTGCTCAGCGCTAAGTTGCTCAGCGGTAGTAGCCAGGATGTGGTTTTGGGGTGTCAGGCTGATCGGGAAGAGGCCGTTTCCCCTCGCTGCTGGCCCAGAGCTTGCCTTCCTCCTGCCCTCCTCTTGCCCTGACTCTCGACTGACTGTCAAGAGCTGCTTCAGGAAGCTAAACTGGCAGGAGCTTTTTTATTTTTTTTTTTTCCCCAGCCGGTATCCACAGGCATGAACTAACGCTAGAGCCAGCAGAAAGGGAGGAGAGGGAATGTGGGGCAGGGACCACCGCTTGAATGGGTTTCGCTGTACAAAGACTGTAGTTTCAGGCACTTATTTTCTGTGCAGCTCCGCCATAAAGAACCTGCTTTCCCTTCTGAAGGCAGTGCCTCAGGTCAGGATCCTTGTGACAAACTTAAAAGTATTTCTGTGACTCACTCTTTGCATTTCAGCTCCTGTTTTCAACCCCACCAAATCTTCCATTGTATTTTTTACACCTGTATCTTGTCGGTTATATTCTTCCTAGTCAAAAACTTCCTTTTCAAACCCGTCACTGATTCCGAAGATAAGCTTAGCTCCTCGGCCTTGGTGTCCCAGCTATTCACTGCTGATCCCTTACTGTATTCCCCTTTTCCTTTCTGTGTCTGGTTTTGGACACTTGTGGTTTTGAGTCAGTCTGTGAAACTAGGGGAGAAGTAATTGCCTCTTTAGAAATGTTGCAGAGGTGCGGGAGACCAGCAGTGGTGCTTTTCTGCCCATTTTTAAGCCACAGCAGCATGAGCCAGCCATAGTTTATGTCCTGTGAAAGAATATATTTCCTGGGAAGAAGGCAGAATCGGTAATTAACATGGTGTTTGAGTGTGTGCTTTTGTGTGTGCAGCCATTGTACTAGGATACAATGAATTACTTGTCTCTGATATGATAAACTGTTATTGCAGATTTAAAAGTGCTTCAAAGTATGCCAGGCATAGTAGAGACAGAGCAAATCTGCTCAAAGGCAACATTAATATTCATTACAGAGTTAACAGCATTACAACACTCCAAAACAGACGTAATATATAGAGAAGAAACTTTGTGGGGGTTGAATCTGAGGACTCTCTGATCTAAAAGTAGCTGCTGCACTTTTGGAGCTAAAGCATGTTGGCAGCAGGAGTAACAGCACTTCTCCTCCTTCCAGCCACTAACAGGCAAGTAAAATATAGCATTGCAAAGCCTTTATATTTTGAGCTCCATAAATTCAATTGGAAGAGGTACGCGGGTCTCTTGGCACCAGCTCTAGGCAAGCTGTCGTGGAGGCCATAGAAACTCCGGTGACACGCCACAGCCTGGCACCTCGGCGGTGCCCTAAAACCGGCGTGCAGAACGTCTTCTCCTTGAAGCACCTCCCTGGTGCGTGTCCCTCCTGCACTGAACTAAATCTTGTACGATGAAAGCATCGCTCTGTTAAAAAGAAAGCTGTTCTCTCTGTTTATGCAACTTTGAATTTGTGCAGCGTTCGTAATATTAACAAGTGGTTTATTCTTAGCAGCGCTCTTACGAAGTAAGCAGTCGCATTTTACAGACAGAAGGCGGCTAAAATGGAGCAACGTGTTCCTACAAAAACTGTGTCATTAGAATAAAGAAGGGACCGACTCCGCACCGGCGCCTGGCGGAGGAGGTGCTGGCCGGTTGCAGCTGGGGCCCCGGCTGCAGTGCTGCTCGGCGGGCCTGGTCCGGCAGCGCACCCCGGTGCCGCGTGGTGCTGCTCGGCCACGTCCCCCAGCGACGGCCCAGTCGTATCCTCGGCAAAGCCTCTGCGGAGATGAACGAGCTCCGGGCAGCAGTGGATGAGGGTGCGTCGGTGGTGCTTCTTTGGGGCTGCACCACTGTCAGCCCTAAAGCCATTTCTGAGAACGATTTGGAGCAGGGTGATGGTGATAAACTCCCAAGTAATCAATAAATGGAATCTGTGCCGTATTCTTCTAGCATTTGCTCATGATCTAGTTGCAAAATATGTAGTATCCCACACTGTTTATAGGTATTACTTGGTTTTTGTTGTTTTTTTTGTGTGTGTTTTTCCCTGAATGTGGTGTTGTGATAAATTTAGTTAGGAGTTGAAGCTAGAGAATAGGTGCTGCCTTCATTTGAGCCAGCACTTAACACATGAGGAAGTTTCAATCTCAGTGAAATTACATATTATTATATTTATTTAGTAGGGTAGCTTTTGTTGTCTTGGCCTCACTGACTGCGTTTCACAGATTCTCGGTGTTATGATTTATTTTCATCATGCAACTGCAAATGTGTGTAATTCCAAGTTGGCTTTCGTGCATTTTGACCCGTTTGGCATCATCTCAGTTGCATTTATGAATTTTTAATTCCTTTAACGTAAGTAGACGTTCCATTTGATGTTTGTTTTGTGTTGCCTCTTCGGTGTAGCAAAACTCCGAGAGAGAAGTCGGGGATTATCTAATAGTAGCTGCAGGGTTTATGAGTAAGGCCATAAACAGTGCATTTTCTTGTGCCACCGAAGGTGGGTTAATTAGTTCTGCTCCTCTGTGGCGAAGGGAACTGAGTGGGAGGTGGCAATCAGCTCTGTTCTGATGCGTTCCTGACTCAAGGGACTGAAGCTTTTGAATGATTGGTTTGGGGGTTGTTTAGTTTTGAAGCAAGTAATTGTCTAGGCTGGGTCTTTGTAAGATGCGTTTTTGCCTGTTTAGGTGTGGTTAATATGATGGAATCAGTCTGAGTGTAGCGCAGATGAGCAACCGTACTTCAGTAATTGATACTAAAGATTTTTGATTGCTTCAGAACTACAATTAAAATCAGGCAGAGCAGAATAAAGGGGAAATAATTAAAATCTTCTAAAATAGTAGTAATAAAAAAGGTGACAGACAATGCAGTTAAAGATCATTCAATCTGTAGACTGCATGGAACTTCCGTGGAAGAAAATACAAACTGTTAATTCATGCTTTAATAATGTTTTTAAAGGGAAGATTTAAAAAAAAAAAATTTCAGAAACTGGCTGAAAGGGATCAAAGTTTGCAAATTACTTTTAAAATACTCTTTGCTATAGCCTGAGACGCACATTCACCTTCCTGTCTGCCTGCGGCGCTGAGGGCTCGAGCAGGAGAGGCCGTGGCGATGGGAGAAGTCTCCCTCTCATTGACGGCCCCAGAGTGCTGTTAGCGCCAGTGGCAGCATCCTTTTTTTTCCGTGTTTGGCCGAGGGTAAGATTTGTGTCCCCACAAACGTGCGTGCCTGTTTGGCAGTGTCGGTTCAAAACTTCAGCTGGGAAAATAAATGCTGCATATCTAACAAGTTCACTTGAAAATCATCGTCAGTTGCATAAACAATGTTGTTTTAGATTTCTGTTTCACATATCCGCAGAGAAGCGTGGCATCTAATCCTGCCAGATATGGTAACAGTGTGTGGTGTTAGCCTGCAAGCACTTCAGTGCTGGAGTTCTTCATACGCTACTCTATTCCCACTTCAGAGCACAGTATTTGCTGGGTTTCTGCTCATCTGCACTCCAAAACCTCTCTTCAGACCAGTGCTGGCACTTTGTTTTAAACTGGCAGTGGCATTGATCCAGCAAATTTTGGAGGCTGAAGGTTTTTTTTTTTTTTTTTTTTTTCCAATATAGCTTACATTGTCTATCTACATTATAAATATTTAGCTCGGGGAGCCTGGCAGGGCTAGGTTCAGACCACCTGTCAGTCCACAAGTAAGTATTAATGGAACTTTGAAAGGGAAAAGGGTTGCTTATCGTGTTCATAAAAATAAATGTGAATGTCTTCTCTAACTTCATTTTAAAAAATTTGAAGACAGGCCTCTGTGATGAAACGTACGTAGGAGCATCACCTTATGACCATTTAATTTGTAGGAGAGCTTGTGGAAATAGCAGTGAGCACAATCAAAATGACTTTATACTTCCATCTGTTGAGTACCAGCCACAAAAGAGGTGTCTTTGCGTTAAATCCATGTTGTATGGCATAAGGCATTCAAGCTGTTAGTCAGAGAGAAATAGATAAACAACTTGATAAGAATCTCTTGCATGCACTGAAAATAGCCTCAGATGACGAATTTGAGGGGTGGAAATTATGAAGATGTTATAATTCTAAAGGCTCAGAGATTTTTTAAATTAGATTAGCTATTTTCTTAGAATTCATTCAACCTGATGTGAAGGCAACATTTTGAAGGGGTTAAGATATGAAATAGTGAACCTGTTATTTTAAAATTGATTCCCTGCAAAATCAAGTATACTTCAAAGTACACTATTTGAGAAATAATAGCATGGTTTTGTTACTGTTGCTTTATAAGTTTTCTTTCCAGAGCCTAAAGACGCTATTTTTTTTATTTCATATAAGCCTTCTAGGAGTCTAATCTTGCTTTTAACGGGTTGCTTGTCAATAAGGATTATACTATGTTGTAAGCATATCATTTTATACAGAACTTGGAGAGCGAGGGATTAAACTGCATCGCTGGAGAACCAGTAATGAAATAGAGACAGTACTTATAGGAACTGAATTCCACTTATGAGAACTGTTTTAAGTTAGTTTAGAAAAAATCCTGAATGCTATAAATGTACCTGAAAATTTTAGCAGAGAAGAAACTGTTTCCAGAGCTGTATTTAGATGTGTGTATTTGTCATCCATTTACTTTATCTGTTACCATGAGTGGAGCATGCTGTCCTTTGGAAGAGGTGAAAATCCTAATGTTTACAATTGAAATGCTTATTTTCTGTGAAAGCCTGTTTGCTTTTCAGGTCTCCTTGGAGCTGTAGCATTACTGTGCTGGGAAGTAGCTTAATACAAAGCCCTGAGCTGATAGATGCGAGTTCTTTCTTCTGGGGTAGCTCAGCCAGCCAGACCCGAGTGCTCCCCCTTGCAAGTTTACCTTGTCCCATCGCACCATCGCCTGAAATAGCTTGTGACGGGGCTGCCTCCCTTGAGCAGGCCCGTGAGCGCCCGGTAGGTAAATGCCAGTATTTTTGATGCCCCTGAAGAGCTGTCCAGTGGCACGAGCAGTGCTGGGAAACATCCGCTGAGCTCCTTTCACCACTTGCATTTAGATACTAATTCTTAGATACTGTTCTGTCGCACCTGAGTCTGTGATGCTCCTCTGTCTCCACAGTCTTTTGGGTACTCTTCCGAAGCTTTCAAAGGACACTTTGCATTTCCTGCCCAGTAGTCCCCCCCGGACTCTGATATTTACGTCTGAGCTGCCTGCCTTCAGTGCTTAGAGCTGGACCCACAACCTCTTTGTGCTTTAAAAGGAGGGACACTGAACATAGTTGCAGTCCCCAACATGAGAGGATAAACAAATCAGGCTTGTTTGCATTTAGCTCTTCTTCACCATAATGATCCATTCCATAGCCTGATTTTGATACAGTAGTTCTGATGGCAAAATCTTGTATTCAATTTCAGTATTCTCATTCATGTTTTTATGCAAGATTGGCGGTTTATCACATCCTTGTAGCATCTTTCTTCCTAAAACTTTGGGCTCTCTGGTGTTCTTTGTAGCTCTCCCTCTCCTCTTGTGATCCCGATCGACTTAGAGTTTAGACTTCCCAGTGTTTCTGTGTCTCATCTTTCCCTGGGCACTAGTGTATCTTCTTCCTCTCCTTCATACTTCTTTCTCAGCACCTTTTTTGCCCGATCTTTCTCTCTGTCCCACGTTCTGGGAGAGTCCTTGAAAGCTGTCTTCTCAGCCCTTCTTTTTCTCCTTCTAAGCCTAAGGGTAAAACGTGCCCTTTCCCCGCTTTGTTCTCTCCGAGCTAAGATAACAGCGTTCCTGGCCCCATCATCTATCACTTTTACTCTTACAATTTCCCTGACTGACAGTCTATTTACCCCAGGGCTAACTTTTGCAACGCCATGACACACACTCATCAACTTCCTAGTGCTAGGCGTGTCTTGTCTTTTTCTCTGGTGGTGTTTCCAAGCCAGTTAACAAGCACTACTGCTCCAAACAAAACTCGTAGACGCTTTCCCCAGCCATTCCCAGTCATTAATACGTCTTTCTGCTGTTTTGCAGGTGTGTTGTTAACACTGATTCTACATGCTGCTCAAGCTGCTTCTGAGACTCAGCCTTGGATCCACACTCGGATCCTTGCTCATGTCCTGTATGCGGTACTGTCCTGCTTTTCCTGCCGGGGGAGGAATCCTAGATTCCCACTGCGTTGGCCTCATGTCTCCCCTGTGGAAGGAGAAGCAGGGTTTTTGCACAGATCATGTGGGTTTGGGAGGAAATTTTCTAGTTTTATTCAAGCGAATTGTGGTCTGCGATTATGTAGGATGAGCATGTAGCTTTTCAGAGGTGCTGAATGCAATTTACAGAACAAGGCCTGATACAGAACTAGATACTAACAGTAATGAAATAAAATAAAAAGCCACTGCAAAATGTATTCAAATATATATATATATATTTTTGGTCAGCTTTGCACATTAACTGTTCACTGTTGTAGCAACATCTGACTGCTTATTGAGTTCTGATTTATTCCTTTGCTGGAAGAGTTGCTATTCTTTGCCTGGCTAGATTTACTCTACCAGTTTATCATTTAGTAATACAGATATGAAACACGGTCGGGGTCAGGGGGAACTGTAGTTAAATTTGTTATTAGTAATGCCAAATGAATAAATTCCTTGTTTTGGAGCTGTCCGTAAAGCTCTCCGGATAATAGGAGATCCGTGTGCGCGGCACATCCAGCTGGTTCGTGTTCAACAGTTCTTGCGTGGGAGGAGAGCGAGGAGTTGTCTTACAGTGCTTTGGCGCTTTGCGGGCTCCTAATTAGATCTCCTCTGGGAAGTCATCCACTCCAGGTAGCATTCTGTTGAGTTGATGAAGTTCGGGCCCACAGTCAGTCCAACAAATACAGCTCTTTGCAGAAACCACGGGTGCTTCCCCAGCAGACAGCCGTTGTGCTTGGGCGCGGTAAGGAAAGGGAAGGAAAGCAAAGAAGAACAATGCATTGTGTGTGTGAAGCAAAAACTGGCGAAAACCAAAATCTGCCTCCTTTGCGTGGTGTCTTAATAGAAGGCAATTGTTCCTTGCACAGCTTTTGCTCTCTTAGGCTCCTTATTCTTTCGCTGGAATGTCAGCCCACTCTGAAGCAGGGTTGGCTGCTTGGACAAAAGAACAAAAGAGCTTTTTGTTTAGTTGTTAGTGCTCAGAAACACAACTTTGGTTGGGAGATAAAACCTTGTCTAAAAACTCAGTCCGGGGGTATCTTTGGTTGCATCCCCAAATAGTGCAGCGCCTGGTGAGCTTTGAGGAGAGGTGACCAGACAGTGGCGTATTGGCAGTGTTTCAGAAACGCAATGTTTCAATATGCAGCCAGTGCCAGGTAACTTCAGTGAACTTCTCACACCGGAGCCAGCCCGCGGCTCCTTCCATCGGCTGCGTCTCTTGCAGATGGCTGGTACGGGCATCAGCATGCCTCACAGCTACACCTGGCGTCTTCCACTACTTTTGCTGGGGTTTGGCCATTGTAATTCAGGAAGTCTACCCCAAGCCCAGTGAGTTCAGTAGATCGGGCCCTAGTCGTTTCGTAACAGATGGGCACCGATTAGATATCACAGGGCTGAGGATCATGCAAGTATCTGGCTAAATGTTTAATGATACAAAATATTAAAAACTAGCTCTCCCATAGGCACTAAAATATGAGGATCAGAAAGCTACTTAGTGACATTTAATTGTAACGTGGGTGGCTCCGGGATGCCAAGAGCAAACACTTTTGGGTTTATGTGGTGCAATAAAGCTCTGTAACAAGTGTAAGACTTTATTCCCAAGCTGGGAATGAATCCTTCCGTAGCTTTCCACTAGGATGTGGGTCCTTTTTACTTAGAGAAGATAAAATCATCTGTCTGTGATGTAGGCATGCGAACAGTTCCCTAGGAACTGCTAGGAATTTGGAATAAATGATCACAGGACCGTGCCTTTCTCTTTCATGCGATTCCCCAGTTGTATCAGTTCAGGCTGCCCCTTCGCGACAAGTTCTGCCCTGTCAGCACGAAGCACTCCCCGTTTAACTTCTTGGCTCTTACAGCAAAGCCGTGTGACCGTAGGTGGATAGCTTCGGAGAGGCATCAGCATGGACTAACGAGGTAGCCTCTGTCTTTGCTGTTCTAATTAATTAATAAAAACCTACGTTCCCTCCTGAAATGCTTGTTCCTGCTGAAATGTTGTTTTTATATTTACATATCAGTTCATTTCCTTTCAAGCTTTCAAAGTAAAGGAGTTAACTGCCTAGGAATAAAACTTTCCCTTCGAATTAAAAATCCTTTTTCAGCTGGTCCAGTTGCCGGGTGTTCTGTCCCTGTTTGGGTGCAGGACCTGGCTGGTAGAGCGAGTCTGAATAGGTGCAAGCGATACATCTAGGAGTGCTTTAGCTGCACCTGGGACGGAGTTTTTAATGAGAGCAATCGGGGCTTTGCAGAAATGGAACAACAATTCCCTGATAGGATTTGGAGAACTTAGATCAGATAGAAATATAGATAAATAAAATGCAAAAACCCCCATCTTGTATGCCAGTGGTATTATTGTCAGTAATAACAAACTGCTGTATTATCCAAAGTGTTTTCTGGTTGTAATCTTCTGACTGAGTAGCATAAACACTGCTGCCTCCTTCCCGGCTTTTGTTGATCCATCTCTCTGGCTGCTGAGAATACGGCAACGCTTGGCAAGTAAGGGGCCATTGGAGAAATCCTCCTCTGGAAAGGCAAGCCCTCAGCTCCCCGGAACCAGAGTGTAACTTTCAGTTGGTAACGAGTTTAAAAGTAAATCCCATTATATAAACATATAAACCACTCTATTAGCGTGACGATTTGCATAGGTGTAGTAAATGTGATAGAAGCCTGCTCGTGGCCTTTCCTCAGTAGATACCTCTTGTAGTTGCTTTCCTTCCTACTTCATTTAAAAGGTTAAGGATTTCAACCTCTTCAATATGTTAAAAGTTCCAAAATGCTACTGTGAGTGCAGGCTTCTCATAGGAGGAATCTGAAACCGTCTCAAGTGTTTTCCAGCCTGCCTGTCTGAAGGCAAGAATGCTTTTAATGCATTCCTTCAAAGCTGACAAGTGGTCCTGAAGCGCCGTGGAAGGCAGACTTCACACAGGTGAGCAAGCTGAGTCTGAAAGTTGAGGATGTGTGACTGCAGCATCCGTTGGCTCTTGCTGTCTGTGGTTTTACAGTTACGTTGCCTTTCCTCTTGTTGCTTGCCTTGATCTTAAAGCGTTTACCACGAGAATTAAAGGGCAGAGTTTGTGTTTGTTCGGAACTGGGTTACTTCTGAGAGAAGTGCACAAAGCAACTTTTCAGAGTGAAGAACTGGACTACTTTTTAAAAATTCTGCTTTGAGATCATGTTATGTGTTGTTGTTTTTTTTTTTTTTCCACCAAAAATAAACTCGTTCTTACGTAACCTCTACAAGCCTATTACTAGTGCATTTATTGGGTTCATCAGAGAGGCAGAGCGATTCAGCAATTACATCTCTCATCAGCCTTTTCTCCGTTGTAGAGTCCCTGTGTGATCTTGGGTAATTAGTTAACTTTTCTGTGCTTCGTTTCCCCATTGGTGCAGCGGAGAGAACCACGCTTCCTTGCATTACAAAAGTCTGAATGCAAATACACCAAACATTGTGAGACCTGTAAATACCATAGTCTAGGTTAAAACAAGAGCGGTATTAATCACAAAGATAGGTACTTTTTAAACATTTTTTTTCCATGAATGCTCCAAAATAACAATTGTTTTTCTGTAGTTAACTTAAAAATTGATCTCTCTAGACCTAGTGAAGTACATTTTGGTGTCCACTTGAAGTTGTTTTCCTGATGAACTGAAGCTGGATTAATTTTTCCATGAGAGCTGTTGGAGACACTCTTCTTAATGCCTGTCAAGTGTTTGGTGGCTGGAGGGAGCTATAACTTTGAACCTGGCTCTCTGCTTAGCATCTTTGCAAATGTTTCTGGCTGTGTGGCCAGGTGGTTTGTGCTGCGTGTTGCATGTGAATCCATAAGTAGCTGGGGAATGGCTAAAAAAGATTAATTGATGTTGTTAACTATAGCCCAGGCAAGTGATAAATGAGTGGGCAATAAATTTTCTGTTGCATTTTTTTATTGGAGGCTAATAAAATAAACTTAAGTCTATTAGGTAATGCAATGCAAATACATTTCATCAGAGGTATGGTAGTCATAACGCTAGACAGCGGAACAGAGAACATAATGACAAAATATCTTAGGCATTTGTACAGCCAGAGCGGCTTCTAGTTATTTTTTCTAAGATTTTTACAAAGCGACTGTGTACTTGATTTACCGTAAGTTAAAGGAGATGGAGGCACTCGGCGCTTCCTTTCCGGAGTCACCAGTCTGCGTCTGTTGGAACGGGAAAGCTTTGACAGGCCGGGCACTGCGCGATTTCCTTACTTAGTGCCTCGTGCAGAGCGTTAAAGGGTCTAAAGTTCCTAATTAATTTCCTCGTAATACTAAATAACGTTTTCTTCCATGTAGAAATCAAGATTTTGAGCATAAAATGCTGCTTAATCAATGAGCCTGGAAATTGTATTTTCCAATCCACAGCTCGTATGCCCAAAGCAGACCGGGCATCAGCTCTCTTAGTCTGGGGGGTGGGAAGGGGAGATGACAGCAAAGCTTTTGGGCTAATCCCAGATACAGCCCATCAGGGACAACACTCGGTACAAAACACACTTGTAACCAGCTTTCTTGGGTCTCAGTTGTGTTCTGTGAAGTCCTCTGGCCTTTGTACCTTCCTGCTCACTGCGAAGTAGCAAATACGGGGAGTGGCTGTAACCACCGCCGTGGTGGTGCTGGGAGCTTTTGGTAGCTGCAGAGGTAGCTTTTGGATCCCCTTAGTAGGCCAGCAGCGTGTAAAGGCATCGCATGATAACTGTTCTTCGGCAGCTTGTACGAAGGCGTGGGCAATCGAGAATCAGCCTTTCTTTTACTGTGAGCCATTAGAGCTGAAACTTTTATCCCATTTAGCAACTTGTGCATCTCAGCTTGTGCTGGGAGATCGTTACAGGTCTTGAATTTTAGACAGGGGTGTTCGGTACTTGGTGAAGTGTCTCGGGGTGGAGTTAGAAAATGAAAGATGCCGAGAAAGCCGTAATGTAGGATTGTGGGCTGTTCGTCATTGTCCTGGCAGCGCACTAAGTGTTGGAATAAACGTGCCAGGTGAGCAGGTCCTCGTACCCCTCCTGCTCACACAGAACTACACAGGGGCTCCCCACTTGACAGTAATCACCTTTTAAAATAACTCTGAAACTTAGGAAAGTGAAGGTAGGGGTGAGGCGGGGAGCAGGGGTGACACAGTGTCCCCGGGGCTGGGCAGTGGGAAGGGAAGGGAAGGGAAGGGAAGGGAAGGGAAGGGAAGGGAAGGTCAATCTGTGGCCCTGCTGGATGCTCAGCGAGGATCCCATAGGGTCAGGAGCTTCTCTTGCACCAGTTTGTGTTACAGGCACCAGGGTCCAGAAGCCAGCCAGGATCTGGTCGGACAGCATGTTACAGCATGTTTTCAGACATACTGTGTTTATTGATGCTTTGCCGTATGCTCCTAAGTGGTCTTCATATACAACAGGAAGGAGAAAAGGTGATGGAACATTCTTATGTCTAAGCAATATGACCTGTTTTCCACTGTTTTGAGATTTCTTGAGCAAATTTGCATGCAAGCGATGGTTTTATCCTTCCCATCCTTCAAATTCAGAACACCAGAAGAGGCCTTTCCAAGGCTTATAGGGTGTGGTGGTTGCTAATTACTGCTTTTCCTCCAGGGAATTTGACCAAAGTGAAAAATAATAGTTGGTTTCAGATTTCCAAGGGGTACTTCAATTTTAATCCTAGCGTACCACTTAAAGGATTTAAAATGCGCCTGTATGTAGCCCTATGTAGACTTGTACATGAGGGGACGAGCCCTGTTACCGCTTCCAATTTTGATGAGTTTACTAACAGATGCGGGCCAGCAGGAGCGCTAGCAGCGAGACGGACAGACGTTGTGGGTGCTGCTGGTGTCAGACATGGGGACAGCGGCCGTGAGCCACGGCGCTGGGCTGCGCAGCGCGTCCGCACCGCTGGGAGGGCGTTGTGCCAGCGTCAGCGGGCATGTCACGGGAGAGCCGCGCGGAAACGGTGAGTGACTGGAGCGAGGCTTGGAAATTTCTGTGTTCTCTTTTAAACGTTATTTTAGATCTGGTTCCTTTCCTTTGTGTCCAAGCCCTACATGTAAAGACCACAGTGCTGAGGAATGACCTGGAAGATAAGTGGGTTTTGTCTAACTTTAGGGTGCTTTAGACAGCCACTTTGGAACACTAAGGCAAAACATCCAGTATGGGAGACGGGAAGATTTTAATTTTATTAGAAAATGTGCTGTCTCCTCCGTGCAGCAAAGGCAGTGGACTGAGGAGAAGGAATTAGTCATGGTAGCTGGATAACACCTCTAACTGCGGCACGCCGTGCTCCGTGGACACGTACGTAGGCAGTACGACAGCCATTAGCTGGGCGGCTTACGGGACTGCCACGTGTCACTCGGGCAGCGACCCCGTTCCTTCACCCGGACGCTTGCCGTCCTGGTCGCACCTCGGTGCCTCCCTGCCAGGGCAGAAGATGAGCGCCGGGGCGAGGCTGGCTGTGCCCGCTGGAAGCAGCGAGAGACGTCCCCGGTTCGAACCTCAGCGGGGAAATGCGCTGGGGTTCCTCCCTGCCCTGCAGCTCGAGCGCGCAGGCTGGCTGCTCGCGGCACTGCAGTGCCTTGGTGCAGATGTTCGGCCATGGTAATCACTCGCATTGTGTTAGGTTTTCGTCTGTTTACTTTAGCCAGTAAATAGCTAATTATTTACTACAGGATTGTTTTCCATGAGCAACTGAATACCCTGCAAGTCTTGCTGTTTTAGAACAAAATGTAAACCTTTGCGCGCTTTTCTATTACAGCAAAACCACAGACGTGCAAGATAAGTTCTGATCCTGGTTATGCAGCAAGAGAAGAGATATTATGGATTAATATTTGATCTGTCTGTAATCTGTCTCTTTGAATTTATGTGTGTTTTTATTAGGTACTCAAAAGTGATATCAAAGTGTATGATTAGAGGGCAAGAGAAAAGAAAATCAGTGGCAGAAAGGATTAAAGTTATGTCTCCTCAACCATCGCCACCAGGAATTAATTACTGGAGCTATGTGTTCAAAGAGGTGCAGGTTCCGTTTTTAGAGCTGTTTCCCTGCAGAGCCCCAAATCCCAGGTGTTCTCCTCCCCAGCATCACGCGGTCTGTCTCGCTTCTTTGATTTGGCTGTGCCGTATCCCAGTTAGCTGCACGCAGTTGGTCGCATTATTCCGTGGCCTGGAATGGAGAAGGAGGGAGTTAGTCGTTTATTTATGGTCAGAGTTAGAGAAAGCTTAGCAATTGAAATGTAACATTTTGTAGGAAGACTGGCAAGTTAAAGTCTATGGGCTTTTTTTCTATTGAGATTAAAATTCTAAAACAGGGATAAAAGCTTTAAAAAGTTGACAGAAACTGCTATGAAAAACTTTTAGAGGTGGCTGAAGTTACAGCTTTGTGCCTGCTTTAGTTAAGTTTGTTGAGGTAAACATGCAGTTTGCCTTCCCTTTGTACAAACAGCATGATGAACAGTCGGTTTTAATTTGCCTGTCCTGATGAACGGGATTTCAGCTTTGCATTTCCAAGTTGCTAGGGCATAGCATGTTGAGTTGTTGGAATAATTGTGGCTTTCAGGAGAAAAGAACAAATGAAAAGAGAATAGCTCTTTAAGACTGTTATTATGCAAAGACTTGTGGGAAGCAGCGTCGCTGTTACAGTCCTTCTGGTGCCGCCGTTACATGGACGCTCGGTAGTCTTCCATTTGGTGTCAGCGCAATAATCTGACACGCTAACGCTCGCCGAGAGCTCGAACGCTCGCTGGTGTCAGCCCGGAGAGATGCCACCGCTTGCGCCCGGGATGTTCCCCTCCCGACTAAAACCGGTCACCCAGCTGGGGCTTTGCCATGGTCAATGCTTCAGCCGCGAGGGCGGCACCGAGTGCCTGTCCCGCTGCTGGCACCGCGCGGGTGCCTCCGCCTGGAGCTTCCTGGCGCGACTTGTCCCTGCTGTCCCTGGGCCCTTCTGGGGGCAGGCTGCTGAGAGCCAGAAAGTTCTGCTCTAAATTACATACTCTAGTGGTATTTTTTTCCTGTCCGACTTCACGTGTAAGGAAACAATTAAGCCCTTAGGCAATTAACTGTCAATTAAAGTATGACTCTTCCTAAATTGCTTCTAAGTAACTGTGAGTTAAGTTCCTGGAGATGAGAAATTCAGCACGTAACACCAGCGTTTCATCTTAAGGGGGCTTTTGTTTCCACGGTGGTCAGCTTCTGTAGGAGGAACTCAGTGTTACTCAGTGCCTGGCGCATGCTTGAACCATCTCTCCAACTTCATCAGCAGTAATTGCTGCTGATGATTGATCAATATGCACTTATTGCAAGTAGAACAAGTTCCTAATTAACTTGGTGAATCAAATACGTGTCCAGGTTTATTTCTGTCCTGTTTAAATCAGATGAGGTTTTTCAAAGATTTTTTCTGTGATGTACTAAAACAATTACATTGTGTTTATGCTTCTGCAGAATGACATACTCTGCATCTGGCTCGTGTATTTACCTAGCTCCTCTTTATTGAGAAGCCTCTTAAATTTTATTTACTTTTGCCCAGGCTGCTTTATAAGCAGACTGAAATCCAAAAAAGTTTCGGATGTTCTGTTTGAGGCATCTTAAGTCCAAGAACTCAGTGGCCACAGATTTCCAAGATTTTTTTTTTTAATTATTATTTCGGTGAAGTTGTGAATGCTTTCTATCTTCACAGCTTAAGCTGCACTGTCTCAGGTTGATGATCTGCCAAACACAGATACCAGGAAACCATCACAGCTCGGTTCGCAAACCTCAGGCTCAGGTCACACAGCCGTGTCCCAGGGGCATGCCGAAGCCTGGGAGCGAAACGCGGCCGTGCCTCCTTGCTGTAGCCACCCGGTTCGGGTGCAGCTGCTCGCCCCGAGGGCCTCGGGAGCACGGGCTGGGAGCGGAGGCAGTGCCGGCTGCGCGGAGGTGGCTGCAGAGCCGCAGGACACGGGCGGTGGCTGCAGTGATGAGGGCTCTGGCTGTGGGCTGAGCAGGGCACAGGGCAGCTCCGTGGGTCCCCCGGGATGTCCCAGCTGGGAGCGACGGCTGTGGGCTGGACTGGCTGGGCAGGTGGAGGGGATGGCGGGAGCAATATAGGGTGACCCTGGCTGATGGAAGCAGCTGCTGCTGCTTTCTCCTTCTCTCGCAGCTCCTCCTCCTCTATTCTGCTGGGCTCAGCTGGCCTTGGCAGCTCAATGCCCCCGTCCCTTAAGGACAAGCCTGACGAGATGGGATTATCCTGGTCTCTGCTGACTTTGGGTGCAGTAATTGGCAGGTGTAAAGATATCTGTGAGTTATGAATGGAACCCCCCTGGTACCCTGTATGAATATGGATGTGTGAAGAACTGTATCAATGGAAGCAGGTTATCCTGAAGAACGGAGCGCTGGCAACAGTGCTGTTAAGGGCAGTGATACAGGCTTACCCCCTCTAAATAGCAGTGCCCCTGGCAATATCATTTGTCCAGACTGCAGACTGTGCGGCCTAAAATTTAAAAGGCACTTCGGTATTCCTAAACTGAGGAATTATTCATGCCGTAATGTACATATGAACTATTTTTAGAAAGTGCAAGCTAGAGACTCTAGTCGTTTTACATTTACTTGGGGATTTGGACTATGTTTTGTCATGTGTAGTGTGCAGCGACTTCTCTGTGGAAGTGTCTGCTCAGAGGAGGAAGGCGACAAGTGCCGTGCCTGGCTGCTGATTGCAAAGCCACGCTGCAGACTGTAAGCATAACATCGTCCTTGCAAACGGTGCCTAGCAGAGCCGTGCAGGAACCAATTACCTGTGATTCCCCCTGTGCCAGCACATAGGACACACAAACACCGTGCATGCTTTTCAGAGGCACGAGGAGTATCCTTCACTCAGTGTAATATTCATGTTATTCGTGGTTATTTTATGAGTAAAGATCCATTAAACTTTCATTCAGAATACGACAGCTAGAGGAGCTGGGTGTGATCCATTCTGGACTGTGGGTCTGCCCGAGGATGCAGCAGCAGATGTGGTGGAGAAAATATTGTAAAGCACTTATTTAGGTTAAAGTAGCTTCAGAGGAATCGCTTGAGTGTTTACCCCGTACTTTCTCGTTAATATTTATCTCAGGGCAGCTGAGAAGGCAGAAAGGGAGAGCCTTTTGTAGCGGTCCATTAGTCTGGAGGTGAGGCAGAAGAATACATGAAAGCATTTGCTGACAATGCAAAATAGCCTTTTCAATAATAGAAATATAATTCTATTTTTGTGCTCTTGAGGCACATTTGTGTTAATGGCTTTCCCCGCAGTAAAAGCTGTGACGCGGCTTCTGTTCAGTCTCGTGACCATTCCTATTTGGGACTGGGGACAAAGAAAGCATCTCGCAGTGTTCTTTGGAGCACCACATGCGAGGCCAGATCTGTGTCTGAAGTCTAACCCTGCACTGAATTGGGAGAAGAATTTGGCTCTTGAAATCGCTTGTAGTTGATTGCTGGTGTTGTTGGCTGCCGGTGATGAATGTCGTGGTTAATTTTGCAGCTAGGGCTGTTTCACTGAAGGCTGTTTGTGTGGGCATAGAGAGTAAACCTTTCTGGTGTGTGCTGAGCAGAACTGCCTGCCAGATTAAAGCAGAAATTCTTCTCTTCTCTAGCTGCCCCATCCCGGTAACAACACTGAGTAGCGTCCAGCGATTATCTTTAAAGAAGTGGGTGCCGCCTCCGTGTTCTGGGGGAGAACTGTTTCCAGTTCCCGCTTCCAGTGGAGGTCTGTCACAGCGCTCCTTGCCTGTCCTAAACATAAAACATGTCTTGCATTCCCAACTGAGTGGTAAGGCTTTGGTGAAGATCCAAATATAGTACATTATTAAAGGTGCTTTCAGGAGGTGTACCCATAAAACAAGTTTATGAATAACCACCCTTTATCTTTCATGCATGTTTTGCAGGAAAATATGTCTTGTCAAGTTGACTATGATGGATGAGATTTTATTGTACTCTGCTGAATATACCGATATATAAGAACCTGTACAAGTGTGTTTCTAAGGTGGAGCAGCTGGAGAAGCACAGGCAGCAGAGCATTACCAAAACTTAAAATTCACAAGAGTGTCTTAAAAATGCCCAGGTTTCACTGAAACTATTATATCCTCTGATTTTGGCCTTTTAATTATTATTTTGGCTTCCCCATTCATCCTTTCTGGGTGAGCAGAGGAAGCTGCTCTTTGACCTTCTGTGGCAGAACTAAGATTTGTGTAACGTGCTGCCTGGGCAGGTGGAGCTCGGACAAAATGCACGAACGCCATGTTAGCATAGCATTACCTTTGCCTTGAAGCAGCCTGTCCCCTGTACAGTAGTAACGGCGAGTTCTTCCCAGTAACCGCGTGTTCTTCCAGTCCCACATCTCCTTTCACCACTCGCTCGCACCTTCTGTCTCTGCTCTTTCCAGGCGAGGAGGCTTTGGGGCTGTTTGAGCTCCTTACGGTGCCCAGCTCGAGGCCTCTTTCCTTCCGACACCCTCGCCGTCTTACTGTCGCAGCGAGGGAGGCCGGCGCTTATTCCTCCCCTTCTCCCAGCCAGGGAAGCTCAGAGCTGCTCGGAGCCGTTCCCTCTCCTGGTGCTCTCATTCCCCCTTCCCTTGTGAAAACGGGATGCTGTCCCCCACGTCCCCTGCCTGCCTCAGCGTTTCTGTGGGCTCCTGGGAACGGAAGGGGCAGCGTTCCTTTATTGATACGGTCTGTGGCAGCTTACAGTCTAAAATTCATTGGACTGGCTATGACAGTTCATATTCAGCAAAAATCTGCCTTTCAGTAATCTTAATAATGTCATTTTATATTTGTATTAACCAGGCTGCCAGTTTCCTCTTAGAAGGGCAGCTTCCCGCTGGAATGGGAGCTGCAGATCAACACGCTTCATGTACAGAGGTGGGAGGAAATGGTTGAGTTTTTAAAGTTTTTAAAAAGTCCCTGAAAGAAGTGACACTTTTTTTTTTTTTTCTTTTTTTTTGCTCTTGGCAAATTGTCAGCTTGGTGCTGTCACCCACTACACTGGTAGCTGTCACTGGAACTAGACTAGCTTGTCTACACTGCACAGACTAAGCGATACCCGTTTGAAGCAGGTCTCTGCTGCTGGAGTGCTTTTTGTGACACAAAAGCGGCTGCAAGTCCACAAACTAAGATTAGGCAAGACGCTAGGAGACTGGCTGAAGCCTGGAGTCCTGCAGGAGCACGCACCTTCTGTTTTGGAGCAACTTGCATCTCAGAACCGTTTCTCAGAAACTTGTCATTTTCTTGGTATTCAGACTAGTCGAACTGTGCCTTTCAAGCTGGTCAGCCTGTGTGCACACATATTTCATGCCTTACAAGTTCCCGTACTGCTTGTCCTGGGTCAGCTATAGCTGGATGGCGTTAAGGTACAGAACATAGCTCATTTTTCTTTGTATCATTTTTTCCAGGTGGCAACTTGTTTGTGCAGTGTAATGTTTGCTTTGGTAGGCTGTCATTGTTAGACGGATGCTTAAAAAATGTTGCTTTCTCTAATATATGGGAATACGAGGATGTAGATCAAAGCAGCACAGCTTGGGAGAGAGTAAGTTTTGCAATATCCTTCAGCTCCTTCTGGGAATTTGGTTGTAAGAGCTGATCGGGGTGATAGGAAGCACGTCTGCACAGTGTGCCTGTTCCACGTGGGGAGAGGGTTGCATTTTGCCTAAGCAATTGGTAATGTTTTCATCCTGAAGCGTGAGATGGTGGGCTCATACCAATGCTCAGTGTGAAGGGAAGAACTAAGGTGATCAAACTGATTTCATTTATGTGCGTATCTTGAATCCTGAGATGATAAAGCCCAATGCCAGATTTGCACTGATAAAGAATTTATTAAAAGGCATCATATTAATGCGGACTTATTATACACAAGGTTTGTCATTTTTATATTCGGTGTACTGACTTTGTAACTATTTAAGGCCATTATTTGTTTTGCCATTAATAATGTTGCACATATATCTACACGCTACACAGGTGTAGATTAAAGCTGCCAGTGCATCATGTTTCTCCTGGCCACTTCAAAGACATGTACAGAGCAGACAAACGTTGACAGTACGTATGGCATCGCAAAAAAATGGCCAAATGCAGCAAAGAAAACTGTCCTTCTCCGAGTGCTACTGGCAGCATTTAAGAATGAGCGTTGTTCTCGGGATAACAAATCATGTCTTCTCTGTGCTATTTCCAGGCTGCACATTTGCATCAGCC
This sequence comes from Anseranas semipalmata, assembly GCA_013399115.1. Classification (NCBI taxonomy): domain Eukaryota; kingdom Metazoa; phylum Chordata; class Aves; order Anseriformes; family Anseranatidae; genus Anseranas; species Anseranas semipalmata. Next base: position 1,096,820 of record VXAA01006410.1, read on the forward strand.
TGCAGCGACGGCAGAACACCAAGTCTCCTGGAAGCACAGCAGCTCCCACCCCCAGCTTACCCAAACAAATCATCTCCTTTTCAGTACTCCTGTAGTGTCAGAAACAACAAAGGAAACCGTTCAGGTTTCTTCTAATAAAAGAGAAGGAAGAGCGTGTTCCTGTATTTCCTTCTCTAGCTTTTCTGGAAATGGCTCTGCATTATTTATCTTCAAACAGTTTTTTTCTCTGATTTGGCTTTTTAAAGAGAAGACAGCTTTCGAGAGGTAGATTTTGTTGCAATGTGTATAAAGCAAGGACTTGTGTAGTACTTAACTGGCAGTTTATATACGCGTATGTTACTCTAAGTATAAAAAAAAAAGTGTGTGCAAATATTATAGCATATGTTATCTATACTGATGTGTTGTTGCCTAAAATACTGCAAGTGTTGCCACAGATTGGCAGTGTTGACTGAATTCCTGGTCGCTGGAGATTGTCAGGCAACACAGTTTGTGGCTGTGTTAAGTGGTCTCCCTTCCAGAAGTGCCAAAACCCATTTTCTGTTCAGCTTGCATGTTGTGGATTCACCTGGGGAGCTTGTGTCACTGCGTGACCATCCACGCAGCAGGAAAGCAAACTGAACTAGGGTGTGATTTTCGTTTGGTCTGCAGAGAGCTGCGCTCCGTGGCTCTGCGCTGGGCTACCTCGGTGTTTGTGCAACCCGCTGCGCGCGCAGCACGCAGGCTGCCGGCCACTGCTGCTGTCGGGTAAAGCGGTGGGCTAAGAAAATAGAAAACCAGAGACTTCGAGCCATGTTAAATGTAAGTGCCCAGAAGTTCTTACGGTGTGAATGGTACAAGCAACTTTTATGAAATTTTTGCTAGAGTTCATTTATGTCAGAAAACCCGAGTGAGTCCTCACTTTGCTGACACTGAGAGTGCCACGTTATTGTCAGGGCTGTCATTAACCGGTCACTCCTGAGCCTGTCACACGTAGCCGCCCTGCAGCCTGTGTCACCGAATGCTGTTGTCGATGCCCTGTGTGGCTGAAATTGCAAAATCCAGCATTCAGGGCACAAAACTCCCGCAGCAGCGGCTTCCCCTGTGCTGTAGCTCTGTCAGTTGTGTTACACAGACACTTCCATGTTAAATGTTAAACCCACGTAAGGATCGGATTTGGCACATCCTTCTGTTCCTGGATAAAAGGACTGCACCTGAGAGCTGGAGCAGTGGGAAGGGTGCAAGGGAGAAGGGGGCCGCATTCTGCTACAGGTGTGTGCGGTGCTGAGCTCCCCTGCCCAGAGCTGCCCGGAGCACTGCTGTGCCTGAGGACAGCACCTGCCTTCGGGGGCAGCTTCGTGCAAAGCACACGCGCTGGCCATGCCATCCAGAGCGCTGCGCTGTGCTCTGATGTGCAAATTGGTTTCACCGGGACTACCAAAGGGCGACAGTGTGACTGGGAGGCGACTGGAATTTCTTCAGCCTGAAGGATTTCTGAAGTGGAAACGCATCTTCAGGTTTTCTTAAATAATTCTGTATGTTAGCAGCAGCTGAACTAAGAGTTATGCTGCTGGTTCTTTGCTTTGCGCGGTCTCCATTTATTAACATTTAAAAATCCTGCTTACACATTCAGTCATTAGATTTCAAATTCAGCAGCACAAAGTGAGCTCCGACTTCAAGCCCAGGGCTGCAGGTCGCTGCTCGCGCGGTGCACCTGGCGGGCGCTGGCTGCTTTGGGCCCTGCAACCCGCACAGCCCCCTGCGCCCGAGCTGGGGGCCGCTGCACGGCCGCTGGACTACACGCGGCCATGGAGCATCCTCACCGCCGGGACGTGGCGGAGATGCAGGCAATCAGGGGACTGTGAATCCAGTGGGCTTTTGATAAAACAATTTTTTCTAAATTGTGTGATGAGCTTAAGTTTTTAAACCTTTTCTTTGAAGTACTCGAGAGAGGCAGTGCTGTATTTGAGAGCTTCGTGTTCAAGCATCTTGTACAGTACCTGACAACAAAATGCTTGATTCTGTATTCATGGATGATTCTGCATTAACATCAGAAGCAAAAATTACATCTGAAATTCAAATCTTAACTCTATTATGGCATCCTTTAATTCTGTGCTAAGGTTTTTATTTTGTTTCTGAAATGTATTCATTAAATGTTTATATTGTGGTAATTTTAGGGAGAAAATCTTGACATGTGAGCTGTACGCCAGCAGCAATTTGGCCACTTTAACTTTTGGAAAGAAGAAACCCTCGTGATTAACAATCGTATGTATTGTGCAGCGTATGTTCCGTAAGCTGTACAACTGTGAGGAAGTACAAGCGCTCACAAACAGAGCGAGCGTAGGAAAGCGCCCGCTAGTTACTGCTGTGCTTTCAGAGGCTCGCAGGACACGCCGAGTTGGAAAGGACCCGCGAGGATCGGCACGTCCTGAGGTTTGTGAAGCACATGCTCCAGCAGCACTAAGAGAACGTTCTTAAGGTTAGCTTCTTCAAGGTTCAAAATGCTGGAGTTACGTTTCTGATCCCTGTAGTTTGTACCACACTTCCCCGTACGTTTGGTTTCTATGCTATTCCCTGTATTAGCTGTAGCTGTAGATTTAATTTGCATCTTTTTTTTTTCTAGTGGTGCTTTAATGGACAATGTGATGCTAATTTGGCATTAACATTTTTAGCAGAAAAAAATAATTTCATCTGATTAAATTAAAATGCATAGCTGTGATTTCATCTTCAGCTCTGCTCCTGAAGGAGACTGAGCTGTGGCTTTGCCGTCTGTCACCAGTCTCTCCTGCTCTCTGGTCCCCTCCATGGATAAAAGCTGCAACCTGAACACAAACTATTCATGCAGATGTCATTCTAACATTCAATTCAATTCAATTTACTGTGCCCCTCGTATTTAAACACTGTTAAAATGCAGTAATGACTGGTGACAACAGAAGCGTGTGTTCAAGCGCTATATCCAGCGGAGTGGATATCAGCATCTTCGGTGCCGTTGCGGGGCGTGGGGCTGAGCTCCCCGCCCTGCTGCAGTTATCTCATTCCGCATCGGGTCCCCGTGCGTCTCCCCCCAGGGGTTTGGCAGGTCTGGGAGCAGCATCTTCAGCTGCAGCGTTCCTGGGCTGTTGGCCTTGTACGTCTGTCGAGCTCCTAGCTGGGAGGGTGCCCGAGGGCAGCTCTGGGGACCCGGCAGCTCCCTCGCCCCCGGGTGACATTTCACATCACGGAGGACGAGACCCAACAATCAGCAAATCTCAAAGTGGAGGTGCTGCCCTGCACGAGTCAAAATTTATGTCCCCGTGTTGACTGTGGTTCAGCCTTTAGGTATGTGAGTAAAGTAGGCACTTAGTAATGCTAACCTTTGCCTGTGGTAAGGTTATATATCTTGTGCCAAGCTGTCTGTATTTTAATTTCCATAATTCTAGTGGTTCAACTTCCGTACCCTCTGGAACATAAACCCAGTTCTTGGTTAGATGTAAACACCAGTTATGCTGCTGTTGTTTCCCTTGTATAATAAGCCATATTTAATGAAGTGGAGAATAAGCAATAAATACCAACTGTTGGTAGGTCTGTCTCCTGGAAACAGAAGAAGGTATAATTGCTTTGCAGCACATTAGTGCTATCATTCCTGCCATTAGCCAGGAGCCTGGTCTGAGCTGCGCACGACGTGACCGGAATTGGGACCTGGGTACCGTGTAGCTGCGCTGCGCAGAGGAGTCTCCGTAGGTCCCAACTGGACTTCACATCTTTCTCAAGGTTTTAATCTTCTGGCTCAGAGCACGCCATCCAGGAATTCAGAATTAAACAGCTATTTCATGTAAGCAAGTCTGGACTCCTAATAAATTCAAAATCCTTTTTATGCAGTCAGATCATTAAATTTTAACTTCTGCAGCCTTTCTCTAGAAAGGCTTTAAGCAGGATTTTCCCTTTACCAGGATAAATTACAGTTCTCTGTAGATGCTGTGGGTTGTGGTGTATTTAAGAGTGATGTTACATGGGTTCTAAAACTGGCAAGCAGTTTTATATTTATTGGATTAACCTCTAAACTTTCTAGTCTTAAAAATACCTCAGAACATCAGACACGAAGCAGACAGGTTTTTTTTTTGTTTCGTTTTATGGCTACAGTTTGGATATAATTTACTTCATTTGTCATCTTCTGTAATTATTTTTCCAACGCTACATCTACCACAGAGACAATATGTGAATTTCAATAAGCTGTGAAAAGCTGTTCATGAGGGCAATAACAATTTAGACATGTGGAGATAGTTACTTGCATTCATTTATTTTTAAATAGCAGTTTCTTTGTCCTTTTTATTTTTGTCCTTTAGTATTAACAATGTTGTAGCTTTTCCCAAAACATTGCCATCGTGTATGTGAGCTCTGCAGACAGCAGTACTTTGAGAGCAATTTCTTTCAATTAGCCTGAATTAGCTAAAGTGGGTTAAAGTAACAAGGAAGTAATTTAAGCTGCTAACCTGAGCTAAAAGCCAGATTCCTTCCCATCACATGTGCTGTAACTGAAATAAAGAACAACCCCTTTCCAGTACAGGGGACGGTACATAAACTAAGAGCCTGCTTGGTAGCAAATCACAGAATCACAGAATTGTAGGGATTGGAAGGGACTTCCAGAGATCATCGGGTCCAACCCCCCAATGGACTTTAGTAGGACTTTAGTACTGACCCGTTCGGGGAGTTTTCTGATGTGTCCCCTGATAATTTCCTACCCAGTGTGCCGTTACCAGACAGGTTTTGAATTCCCTGAAGCTTTTTGCCATAAAACTTAGGAAGCAGCCTATATAGGAGACCTTCTCATAATTGTGTTTAGTTTACTTTGTCTGTTCTGTCCTTTTGGTTGCAGGCTTTTGCACAGCAGTAAAGGCAGTTGCAGAAGCCCAAGGTTTGCTGCTAGCCAGCCAGTTCTTTCCCCTCCAGTTTCAACCTCCTCCTTTTGCTGATTCTGGAGACCCTGCCACGCAGAGGTCTCTGGAGGAGCGCGCTCCAGCTCCGCGCTCTTCTCGTTGCTGCACGGAGCCTGGCTGTTGCTTGTGATCTCCAGTCCTGCTGCTGAGCCGGGTGTTCCTGCATCTCCTTCCGCTTGGTGCTGAAGTCCAGGGAGGTAACCGCCTGTGCCCTTGTCTGCTCTTCTACTTAGTGACCTTCCTAACTGTATCAGATGACTTTTTCTTCACTTACTCATAAATCATTTCCTATTCTTTTATCAGATTTTTTTCTCTTAGCTTTTTTTCCTTAGTGCAGTACCTTATTTTGCGGCTGTCAGCAGCTGTTTGAAGTATACCACTGTCACTACCCCTGAAATCCTTCCAGTTAGTGAGAGAACTGTTTCTTGCCGTCTACTGAGCTCTTCATGTATATATATATATACACATATGCACACCCCGTTTCAGATCTCAGGTCTCTGGTTCTCTATTTAGGAGAAATGCAACAGTTCTTGTATTAGCAAAGGCCTCCTGAGCATATTTTACATTCACATTTCACATTTACATTTTCATATTTTACGTTTACATTCACGTTTACATTTCACACTATACTGGGCCTTGCTGGTCTTGTCCTGCTGCAGGGACCGCGCTTGGTGGGCACCGGCTTTGGGAATGCGCCGTGCACGTGCGCGTATCCTGTGCGGGTGTGTGTGCTCTGCGCAGCCGTGGCTGGGCTGCTCTCTCTCCACTCCCCCAGTCCTTTCCCACGGAGATTCTGCGAAAGAAGTCTGTGATTCCTTCTTGTGCTTCCCACTGCCTAAGGAATATTTCTGCAGCCCCACGCGACTCACATGGCTGAGCTGCATTCCTCGCGTTCAGGGCTGTTGGGCAATTTTGCTCTTCTGTGTTTCTTCACATTACTTCCTAAATCCTTGAGGCTGCACTGAAAGGAAAATAAGGATAACTTGTGTATGCTGTTCTCTTCAGCTGATGGCCTGACGTTCCTCTACATTACTTTCATCTCGTGCTATATATTGGACAGTGTCAGGGTGTGACGTGTAGTGCGATTAAGAAATAATTCACTTTACTAAACATAACAAAACTCTGAATTCTGCACATATTTGAGAGATTAGCATCTTGAAAAAGTACCAAACAGCAACGCAGTGTTTCAGTCCAGCTAATACTCACTTGGGGCCCTTCTTGGACTAAACAAACACTAGCAATGATGATGAAAAGTTTCAAGTGTTGTAAATGTGCTGGTGGCTAAATACAGAAATACGATGACTTCTTGAGAGCTGGCAGGTCCCTTCCTAGTGCACGTTGTTATTATGGAGAGAAGTCTTCATTATGGGATATTTGGGTTCAGTGTCAAGGGAAATGAAGCCGAAAAGAACGCTTCAGGCTTGCAGAGATGTTGTAATGTGAGGAGCAATAGTGATAACATGGACGTTATTAACACAGAGCTTTCAGCACTTCCATCATAAGAAAAGATAATGAAGAACTTATTAATGCAGAATGAAATTAGCACAGAATTGATATTTGCAACTGCTATCTTAAAGAAGGAAAACGTAAAACACTTAAAATTCTTCCAGAGAGAAATAAGTGAGATGGGAGATTTTCGAAGAACAAATAAACAAGCCTGCTTATCACCCTGGCTGGCAGCCCGAGATGCTCTTCATCAGAAAGGGTCCTAAAGCAGCAGCAAAGGCCAAGACTGGGAGAAGGGCAAGAAGGAGGGAGGGAAGGGGATGAAAGTTGTGAAACTAATTGATGTGTAGCATGTGAAGCGATTTTCTGTTGTGCAGATTTAGAATTCAGTATTTGCCCACTTTTCCCCTGCATTTTTTGGCAGTCAATTTTACAGGTGTATTGAGGTACTTCAGGTGAGATCCATGACGTGGTGGTTTGGTTGACGCTGCTGGTGGCCCTGTGGCAGGTATGCTGGTCCTCTCGTGTTGTATTGCCCCAGGTGCTGCTCTCTTGTTTGTGATTTGTAGCAAGTACCTGACAAACTCAGATCAAATATGGTCCTGCTGACTTCTTCTGTGATGTAGACGGTTCTGTTGTGGAGCTGGTAATTGGTGGGCAGCAGCAGCATGGCATTCAGCAGTGAGTTTTCTCTGAGCCACGTGTATTCCTGTTCAGCTGATTCCTGGCTTCCATGCATCTTCTGCCATCCATCTGCTGAAGGTGCATCTCATGGTACGCTTGAGCTGAGCCAACTCGGAATTCGCATGAACGGATTGGTGCGTCTGACTCCCACCTCTGCCTGCGTCTGCTGCCCTTGCCCGCCTGCGGGTGCACGGATCGTACAGCTACGTGGTGGTGTGGATTAGCCCCTCAGCACATCACTCGTGCGACTGAAAATCTGGTGTCAGTTCCTCGTTCTTCCCTGGTTAGTTTGCAGTCAGATCGGTAGCGCAGTGCTTAGCCACGTTGCTGCTAGATCTAATGTAAGTGACAGGGGAACGTGTGCCTGGTGGTGGACGAGAGCAGGGCTGTCCCTTTGTCCTGATGACAAGTGGCTGTTAAATCGAGCGTGCCTTGAATCTCCAGGGACAAAAAAGAGCCTGGCAAAGAAACCTTTTTGCTGCCCCAACAAAAGCATGGCTGTGTGCTGGGGAAACAGCTTTCCTTGGAGCTGGTCCTGGATCACTTGGTGGCGGCTAACAGCGAACGCAGCGGTGACCAGCTCCTGTCTTCCCTGCTCCCAAACTACCTGCGGTTTGAGACGTCCTTGGATGTGCAGTCCTTTGCAGTTCATTCTTTTCCAGTCTTGTATCAACAGTACTTTTTTAGCATAGGTAGTGCATACTCCATAAACAGCTTCCCGAGGTCCCAGCCTTGCCTCTGCGTGCTTGTAGACCACGGATGTCAGCGAGACTGTGAAAATCTACCAGAGGGTGGGGTTTGGACCAGGAATGGTTTTTCCCCCAGCCATCGGCTGAATGCTCTTCCAGCTTCTATTCTGGCAGCTCCCCTGAAAGGCGTGTGCTTTGAACATCATGTTTGTTCCAGGACACAATAATTCCATTTTCAAATACAAAATGTACAAACATCCTGTTCACTTCTGGGATGAACACCATTCCAAGGAAGGCCTCTTAAGATAATACTAAAAGGGATACATCAAAGGGGAACCTTGTAAATTTTTCCCCCCATCTAAAATAAACCTGCAAACAAAGCCCTGGGTAGGATGTTGGTATCAGGAGTGTTTAGCGTTGCTTCCTTGTTGACGGAGAATCTGTAACCTTAGGGGTTTTTTTAAATCTATTTATAAAGCATTTTATGTTCACCAATGTAAATGCAGTGGGTTTTATTTTGGTTTATGAAGGATCCTTAACGTAGGGCGACTAGCTGCTCTCTCTTCCTTCAGTTCTACGCCTAGCTGCTACAGCCTGCACACACGCAGTTTAGAAAGAATTAATGAAATTATGCTACCCATAATTATTATACTATTCCCTTGAATGTCGTCCCACCAGGAGTGTGATTCTTCAAATGCTTTATTTAGAATCTACATGTAAATGACTCCCCAAATTGTATTTTTGTAGGTTTATTCTGGTATATGCAGTACAATGCGGTGGTTTCTTTACTTTACTAAGGGTTAGGAATATGTCAAATATTTTGTTCTGTTTAGCTCCTTTCTCTGTAGATGGGCATAGTCAGCGTTCCTTCAGTTACAGGAGTTTTTCTAATGACGCCACCCACCGCGGTTTTGTGCCAGGAAACGCTGGGGCAGATGGTGGCCGTGGCCATGCTGCGCTGCCCGGGTTGCCCCACTTTGTCTTCTTGGCCCGCCTGAGCTCTGTAACTCCCCAGGACGAGACAAACCTGAGGCCATGCAGTTGTTTCTGTGTGTAGATACAGAAGGCAATCCTACAGGCTTTTGCCTGTGCTCACGTTAGTTCGTTCCCACTGGCAGGCTCCATGGGGAAGGGGTGGTCATGCTGCTCCCCCACTCAACGTGCCCTAAGGCAGAAATGTCCCCGAGCCAGAGTGCGGGGTTTCCCGTTTGCCACCTGCGGTTACTAGAGCTGATTGGTGAAAGGGCTGCAAGAGCTACCGAAAATGTCAGCAGGCTCAAAGGTACGGAAATAGTCAAGGGAAGCTTTTGCTTCCCTTCTTTATGGCTCTTCAACATTTGGTATTTTATTAAAAATGGAAAGTGCCAAAGCTGACATATGTTTTTATGCTAAACACCTTTAATGAAAAGGAGAACAGTCACAGAACTGCTGGAGAGCCAAACATGAAAGATGTAATTTGCCCTGAATTCCCTGTCATATTTCTACCTCAAGTCATTCTCTAGTTGAATATTTCATCACTCAGGTGGAGTTGCATGGAAATTACTTTATTAGGTCCCTTTCAAAGTTGAAGTGTTAGTCCTTTTAGAAGAGACAATCCGCGTGCAATTTTGGCCGTACCTGGTCAGTGAAGAGCAGAGCACGGAGTTTTCTCGGAATTGATTTCATTACAAAAAGGATGTGACGTTAAACCAGTGAGAGACATTGGAATGAATGGGTTTCTAACTTGGTATTTAAGTGAAAGCAGGAGTATTTACGGACCACCTAATTATGGAAGTATTTTCATGGCTTTCTTGCTTGACACAACCTATTTTATTTTACGTAATGCCTGAGATCCGCAGAGCTGAGAAAGGCTAACAGGTGCCACCAATAAAACCCCCAGGAATCAGCGATGACAAGCCAGCAAACTCCTCGTGGTGGCCTTGCTGCGCTGCCGTTCCCGAGGCCGAGGTGGCTCTCGGGTCCCATTGGTGTCCCTTTCTGTTGGGCTGGGTTTGGCAGGGGGAAGGGAAGAGGAGGCTGACGCCTGCAATCTCAGCGTGGCCACAGCGCCCGGGACACGGCAGGGAGCATCTCCAGAGTGCTTCGCTGTGTCGGTGGTAGCAGGAGGCTGTCGGCCAGACTGAGCTGGACAAATGACGACAAGAAGTACAGAATACAGGGAGTTTAAGGAGAATAAAGCTAGGTGCTTGAAAACAGGATGCCAAGTAACCGAGAGTTGGGGGAGGAATAAAGGTGGGAAAGCTGTGCGAAGAGGCCAAGGGCAAAAGCATGGCAATGAGAAATAAAAATAGCAGGATGAAGATCGTACTGCTCCAAAGGGATAGCCTGTCCTTCCTCAGGTGTATGTGAAACTTGAACAGCGACCAAAATAACCTTCATGGAAGAGAAATCCAAGGTGTTTACTTACATGCCCTCCAGACACCTATGTGTGGTTGTAGGTGGTGAAGTATTTCCTTGCGAGATAGCTTTTTACCCAGTGGAATAAAATCAAGCCAAATTCAGTTCTGTTCCTTTATTATTTTAATTGTTGGGATTAAAGATTTCCATTTTTCACAATGACGTAACTCATCAGTGATGCAACTTTCTGGCAGTTTAATCTGTGGTTTTCTAAAAATATAATCTGTCATAATTGCATCTAATGGCAATGTTCATTGCTTAATTCTGTATTTGAATTCATTCATCCCTTTTAATTTCTACTTTATTTCCAGGTAATGGAGTTTACTGCAAAACTTTGGAAGACAACAATTTGTTTAAAATAGTTTAAGTGTCAGGAAATGACAAGCATTTTATCATGGTTACCTAGCCTTTGCTCTCCTAAATTTGATTTACCAGTTCACTAAAATGCTCTTTTTGAAATTCTTGCATCTGTGTGTAAGGGAAATGCAGTTTATGGGCATCAGAAATGGAGATGGGAAGTTCAGAAGTAGCCCTGATTAAGTTTTCTTGGGCTTTTTGCTTACATGTCTTGCTCTGACATTTTGTGGAGCCTCTTAGATGGGAACTGAAACGCAATGCTTCCTTAAAGCACCAGTTTTGTCTGGGAAAGCAACACGTGTTCATTTTAGTTCATCAGCTTCATTTGCCCTCAGATTCATGCATTTTCCTTCTAGAATATCTTTGTTTGTATATATAAGTATCTGTAGTTCTTTCAGGTGAGGCTCATTCTTAGTATTTATGCTGCAGGAGATTTTCTCCTTTCTGTAATGGGATGGATTAAAAATAGCCACGATTCAATCAAAGGGCCAAGCAAGGCAAACTAATCTGGTTTTGAGCTACTCAGCTGGCACATCCACCGCGAGATGGATCGGCTCGGGGCTTCTCCTTCTGCTTTGCAGCGGCCAGAGCTACCTTCACGCAAGTTTCTTTCATTGCGAAGTCCGGCTCCGTGCTCTCATCACTGCTCATCCCGACCAAACGAGCTGTTCTCGGAAAGCAGGGAATGAGCAGACCCTAGGATTGCGTAGTGACTTGATACCTGCCAGGGCACCGAGTAATGCCGCAAGCTGGGGGTTTGCCTGCAGAAAGCCTCCAGCAGTTAGCGGGGCTCTTCGCAGCAGCACTAACTCCTAGCTGCGATTTGCTCCTCCCGGGGCAGTGGGGTGACGGATTGTATGGAAGTGTAGCCTGCTGCATGGGGCTTGGCTGCCCGTCGCACGGCAAGGCCCTGTGGCTGTGCCGAGTGCTGGAAAGCCAGGTGTGGCTCCGATTTCCTGAGCGCACACAGCACCTCGAACTTCCTTCAGCTTCTTCATCAAAGCTGCCCTTAAAGTTGTCTCTTAAAGTTTATCTTCCCTGTCTGAGCTTTTTGGGGGTTGGGCCCCCCCTTTGAGTACCCTTTTCTCCCTGTACATACTTTCTCCCGAAGCGATCTCATTTCTCCTTGGCTGCAGAACCATACCGGTATGTTGGCTCCAAAATTGGTTTCTCAGTCTTCTACACGCTGTGTGTCTGCCAGGTTTTTTCCCCAGCGTTTCCTGTTGGTATTTTATTTTTCTCTATTTAGATTAGTTTCTGTCACACCCACAACATTCCCAAATCCGGTTTTATCCTTTTTTGCTCAGTGTTGGCACCACTTCTTTCAGCCGTACTCAGAGCACTGGGATTCTTTCAGGTCTTGTTTTCCCATTCTCTGTTTGTGTCTCCATCTCAGCCTCCGGCCCCAAGAAGCAGCCCACTTTCTGGTGCACAAAGCCGCGACTCCAGCAGTTCCTGCTCTAAATTATTTTCTCACATTTTTCGTCCTAATCTGTTGAGACGCTTCCAGTAGCATATTTTTCCACTTTGTTCTTCTCTTTTGGTTTCACCAGAGTTCACGCCATCAGTACGTACTTCAGCTCGAAATAGAGTTTGCTGCCATTCGCCTGTAGCTTTGCCCCCCTGCTCCACAAAACTGAACCTCTCACACCTTCGTGTTTCGGCACCACGCAGAGATTCCTGGCCCAGCATTTTGCAGTCCTTGTATCTCAGAGTAAAAATGAGTTTAAGATGAACGAGGTATTCAGGAAAAAAAAAAAAAGACTGTCATACCTGATCTTACAAGTCCCGTCATATCTGCTGCTGAACAATCACAGAGGGTTTTTTGGCAGGCACCATTTAAGAAGAGAGCTGGAAGTACAAACGTCAGGTATGTTTGTGGGTGCTCACGTGGTGCATGCGGGGATGTTCGGAATCGTCAGTGGGCTCACAAAGCCGCGGCACTGTCGGGGAGCAGGGTTGCACCAGCACTGGGAATGGCTGGGATGAAGCTGGATTCCTGCACGAAGGGCGGTCCGGTAGCCGAGGTGGTGCGATGCCTGGAAGGAACGCCTTGCCCAGGTGGGATTAAAACAGACTGCGTTCTGAGGTGTGCTGGGAGAATTGAGAGGGTTTAGGCATGGGTTAGTTACCACGTGCAGTAAACAGAGCCAGGCCAGAGACAGCACCTCGGATGTGTCTTCCTAAGTGAAGAATAGTGGGGTTCTCCTGTTAGCTGGGATAAGAGGATGAGAGGAGGACTTACGGGAGAGGATTGAGAGCTGTGCTGACACCATTTTATCTTGCAATACTGTGTGAATATCCACAAGTAAATGCTAAAGCTGTCTGACTTGGATTTCAGGTCAGAAAGCTCGAGGGGGATTGGCAAGTCATCAGCATAAAGCTCACAGCTGATTTAGTGTTGGAGCGAGATTCAGCCGCGATCCTTTCCTTGGACAACCATTACGAAACTCTCATGGAAAATAACAGGTGGGATGGGAGTAACTCTGTGAAAAGGAGCCAGATGGGATAATTAGCAGCAGGAAGAAAAGAGAGTGCCATTAATGCAGGCAAGATTTCAAGAGAGAAGCGCTGCCAGTGGTGCGAAGTTGCTGGCGGTGATGTGGATGGAGGTGTCAGGAAATTCGCCGGGAGACATCTCAAGCCCCACTGCCTTCTCTGAGCGTCACCCCAGTCGTTCTGCTTTTCGGCTTCTTTCGGCTCCGTTTGCTTTCACGGCACCTGCATGTTTTGAAATTTTACCTGGAAATACATCTGCTTGTTCATGCCTCTCAGCAACTCCGCTTCTGCTGAGCAATCTGTGTATGGTTTCTTCTGCCTTAAACTGCACCAGATACGGCGCAAGCTGGGCTGTGGGATGAGCAACGTGTTGGTTTAATACCAGCGTTCTGCGGGGCAAAAGCTGTTTGTTTTACCAGGAGCTACGAGTGTGTAACAGCAAGGATGTACCCTGCGGGAGCGGTGAGACCGGGAGAGCCTCGGGAGAGCGGGCAGCGTTCGCTGTGCTCAGCGCCGTGCTGCTAGCGGAGCCCACCCGCGGCACGCAGGCCCGGCTCCGTTGCGTGAAGCCGCTCTGTGTTCCTCGGGGCTGGGGCACGGGAACAGGAGCAGGGCACAGCGTGGTGCCCGGGCAGGTGGATGGGGAGAGGGGAACCCAGAGCGTACCTTGTCAGGAGGGAAATCCTGACAAGCTAGGGCACAGCACCAGTTTTAAAATCAGAGCCTAGCATCTTGCCAGAAGGCCGTGGCAAGGAGATCAAACGCCTGAGAGTTTGGGAGAGAAAGAAAAATAATAAATACAGAAAATTAGAAATCAAAACCTGAGTGACAGCAAAAGAAAGATTTCCTACCAGCCCTTTTTGCTGAGAAAATAATCTTGATCTCACCAACTTCCAACTGTGTGCCTCAGAGGCTGTCAGCTAGCTGAATGGGAGAGACGTGAGTAATTTATTCACAAGAGGCAGGTATTGCACAGGGGTTGAAAGAGAAGGCTGTAAGATAAGCTACTTGTTAGCCTTGTTAAGCTGGTTCACAGGAGCTGCCGTACTATGCTTTGCTGTTGCTTTTGATAAAAATCTGAGCAATATCATTCTCCTCACAAGATGCATTGTGCGCTGGAGGACGGAAAGGAGATGATCCAACAGGTGATGAATGTTTCCTCGAGTAAAGGATGCGCAGCTGTTCCCGAGCAGGTGATTGCAGGATGCACGTAACGCGCTTCGTGAGAAAAACTTCATTGCAGGTGGGCCTGCCGGGGGCTTTTCCATCGGCTGCGGCCTCGCACGCGCCGAGGAGGCCAGGGCTGGGGGCTGGGGCTGCCTCCTGCGCGCTGCCACCAGCACGCTCGCCTTCTCCGTGCCTCACGCTTCCTCTGTGCGCAGGCGATGCCCAGGCGGGGACGATTCAAATGTTGGCTTAGGTTTGCTTAAATTTCTGTTTCAACTCCTGCAAGTTAAAGGTTGAACGTTTTGGGGAACTTTCCAAAATAGAAAGCGCCGTTGCGTAAGTTGCTTTGCTACGTGCTCCTGATAAAAGGTAGGTGCTTTTTGTCGTCTCAAGGCTCGCCATGAAATCTGAAAACTTCAGGCTGTGCCACTTTAATACCCAAACATGCTGAGCAATACAAAAGGCTTCAAATCAAAGTTGTGCTCTGTTATCTCTCCAGACCAGGAGCTTTTGCAAGGGGGTTCTAATGCAAGAGCAGAATAACTTCCAGTTGCGTCTTTGAAGTTTTTTAGTGTGGTATCATGGGCATTTAATCCGTGCTGCGGCTGCTCTTAAAAATAGTGAGAAATTGCAAAGTGAAGCAGTAACAAAAAGAAGCTGTTTGAACATTTCATCAGGCTCGATTCACAGCGTAAGCTGGTTTGGTTTCGGTGTGGAAGTAAACCTGGTCACGGCTGTAACTTTAAGTCTGCTGCTGCTGCAGTGTCTCGGTGTGGGTGTAGTGCGGCGTGATGATGTATAAAGGTACAAAAACTACTGAAGTGATGACTACAACACATGCTCTCATGTTATCCCAAGGCTCAGGGTGTGCGTTTGTGCTTGGACCGATGAAGGCTCAGCGTGTCTCCAGCAGAGTCCTGGGATCTTAGCAGAGTGCTTTTTATTCACTTCTGTAAATCAGTGTATTGGGGAGTCACTTTTTACCCCTTGGGTAAATTCATTTCAAGTTGCATTGAAATTATTTTGCTCGTTTGAGCTTTTTTGCCTGCGTGTATTCGGCTTTTTTTTTTGGTTGGTTTTAGGGTTTTTTTGTGGGTTGTTGCGTGCATTCAGCAATGGCATTAAATCCTGGTGGCCAACACACAGAAGGAGGTGTTTGTTGGAACCCTGACGTTTCAGCAGCACAGGGTTTCAGCAACAAGTCGCTCGGCTGAATAATTTCATTGCTGAGCCCTCCTTTCTCCCTTTATCCAGGGATGAAAATAGACAGAAATCTACTTGACCTTCTGCCTTGTTAATAAGTGCTATTAACAACCCCTTGTCCTAATGAGCTAGAGAAACAAAATTACTGTGTACTATGATATTTAATTAAATAGTGTTTCAAGAAACTGTCATTTAAACTGTAACTTATATTTCCCTGGCATGGGTTTCATCTGTCCTTTCTCTAACTTCACTCCCCGTTGCTTACTCTTCTCCCAGTAATCAGCATCTTTTTGTTCATGTTTTCCACATCTGCCTCTTTTCTCCATATTTTCCCTTCATTTTTAATTTGGTGTAATTCAGCTGTTCAGGCACTAAAGTGATGCGAAAGGTACAGGAATGCCTCCGAAGGCAGACGCGGTTCTGCTGTCGTTGCTGCCTCTCTGAGCGAGTGCGGGCAAAGCGTCGGAGCAGAGCGGAGATCGGGGAGAGGTGATGGGAAGCGAGGGACGTGCGGGAAGGATGGATGCTCAGGAAGGGTGGACGCTCCTCAAAGAAACCAAGTCGACAAATTGGCTCTCCTGTTTAGGGTAAGATTGAAAAGAAGGTGGAAAGCCCCAGAGGCTCTCCCAAACTCTGCACCTCCAGTCTGCTTACAGGCATTTGGACTCAATAAGCCAAGGGTGCTGGTCGCACCATCAAGAGAACTTCGTTTTATTCTTTAACTGCATCCGTTTTTAGAGAGAAGAAATAACAACATCCAGGCACTTGTGCTTACCCTAACTGGAGGCCTGATTTGCGCTTCCCTTCTCTCGGGGGTGCTGCTTTCAGCGTCTGTGCAGTGAAATGGCACTAGAAGATGAACATGCATGGGAACCCTTATTTATGAATTGCAATCGGCTGCTTTTCTATTTAATGAAGTCCCTGTCTCTGAGTCTGCGCCATTTAATTAAGTCTTCTATATAACTACTCCCTGTCAATTCTTTCCACTCCGGAAGGTTTGTGTTTTCTTACTGAAGGGGATGTTTTAATTTTTATGAATTTTGCATATGTAATGCTGCTTTGTAAGTACCTAACGAGAGACAAAAGAGCAAACAAGAATCCCAAGGTAAAGACACTTTCTGTAGCAGCATGCATTGAGCGGAGTGGGGTGAAATGCTGCTAGAGGCATTCTTTTCCTCCTCAGTTACTGATCTACCAAAACATTCTCTTATTTCTCTTCTTTTTAGGAAGGGGAGCTGCAGTCCAACCTCTGTGGCAATACAGAGATGGGGACACACCATCTGTACGTGCTTGTCAGAATACCTGGCCTGGCTTTTTCTTTGCTATAATCCTGGAGGTATTTCAGGCCCATGAAAGGTCTGGTGTTCTTTCCACGCACGTGCTACTTCTTCGTGCCCTCGGAGGCTGCTTTGTGTAACATCATTGGCAGCAGTGCCAGCTCCCAGTTGGTGACTCCTGTTAGCTTTACACGCCAGATTCTCAAATCTCTGTTCCCTGTTGTAGCACATTAGAATCACAGAATTATCTAGGTTGGAAAAGACCTTCGGGATCATCAAGTCCAACCATCAGCCTGGCCTGCTGAGTCCCATCACTAAGCCACCTCATTAGGAGGAGTTAACCTTAGCTTTGGTAAATTGAGACAGATCCTTGCTTCTTCTGCTTTGGTGTTTCTGGTTTGTTTGTTTTTTCCTTAATCCTTTGGATGTTCTCTTGGTTCTTGAGTTCCAGGTATAGGAAGTGGGCACTGTTTTCCATTAACAATTCCATAATAACCTTATTACAGCCAAACATTATTCTTCTCTTTATACATTTTAGGATCGCAGTAGCCTTTCTAAACAGTGTGTCGTACCATGATCTTGTGTTTCAGCTCCTTATCACCCACATGACCACAAAGTCTGACAGGCAAGAAAAATCTTTTTTCCTGGCAGGCTGGTGTTACACCAGAGCACCTGGAGAGGAGTCAAAAGTTCGCTCTATTCTTGAGAAGTGTTGGATTAGTTTTACACAAACTGTGAATGTGGCACTTTCCTGGCTAGCTCCTTACTCATTATTTGCAACGTGGGTCAATACAGTGGCCTTTTCAAACCCGAAGTGAGGAGGGAACATAAGCAAAAGAACCGTAATTGCATTTAAACAGAGCTCGTTGAATCTCAAAGTCATTATCTTCACAAATTTTAATTTCCATATACATGGCTAAAGGAGAATGTCATCAGGCCCGTGGTAAATCGTTGAAAGGGCTACATGGCCACATTTCCGTGTTAACTGTTTGTGCACTGTTCCAGCTTTTGAAGAGGCGGCAGGGACTCCAGTAAATACGGCTGGAACAAATTGCAGTTTTGTCATCTATTCATCAATCTCTCGAGTTCCTCTGGGTGAACGGCACAGCAGAACCATCCACAGATCTTGGCTTAACCCTTAGGCTCTGCGACTCCCAGTACTCCTTTTTTCACAATGAAGTCCTTTATCTTGATTCTTATCTCTTTCTCATCACAGTATTGGAGGTATCTTGGGGCTAATTATTAATGTGATTTCTTAATACAGAATTTTTGTAAGGTCACTCCTAGGAGAAATGGGGACCTAAATGAAAGCTTAAGAATTGCTTCCGCTGTTGGGCATATCTGGTTTAGTAAAAGCTTTATCAGGGCAGGACTTGGCTGTGGTGTCATGGGGCAGCGTCCGGCCGAGGCTCTTGCTCCAGAGCAGAAGTACGGGACTCGGTGCCTGCCGCTGCAGGGCTCTGCGTGCGCTGAATCTCTCAGGCGGTTTGGGACTGCGGGAGGTAAACTAATAGTACTTTATATGTTGACACTCTGCAATTATTTCAAAATCCCTGTCCATTTTCTACTTGTTAAGCTTTCTGCAGTTTTGCAATTGTACTGGAATAGTTTGCAGAAATATTTCAGGAATGCTGGGCTCGGTGTTGTGAAAAGGAACAGTGGGAGCCTTGCAGGTGCTCTGGTTCCTGGGGGAAAATATGGCCAGAGTAGCAGTGTGGTAACCAGTGAGTGTCTGATACTGTGCTTCCCAAACCTTTCCCCTGTTTTTGTGGAGTGCATTGAAAGCAATCCTTGTAAATTTGCTTCTCAGCATGAACAATGCGTGTCCTGCAGCCACAGACAGGAAAGCATCACGCAGAAGGGCAGGACTTTCAGTTACCTGAGCCCTGAGGAGCGCCTTGCAGGTTGGCGTCTGCGCCCCGGCTGTCCGCATGAAGCCTGTAAGTACCGCACAGCCCTGCGGCAGCCAGCTGGCCGAGCTGCATCAGCTACAAGCCCCGGGCAGGGCTGGAGCAGGCTTGGGCCCCCGGTCCCAACCCGCGTTCCTCTGAGCACGCTTCCCACTGCGCAGTCAAACGGGTGCTGGGGAGCAAAGAGGACACGCGCGGTGCTGGCACGGTTCTGCGCCGGGCATCACAAGAGGTGCAGATCCCCGGGTGTGTCCAAGGCGTCTCGCGTGCCCGTCCCCTCGCGCACCAGCCGGCCGCAGCGCCGCGTTCCCTTCGGGCAGCCCCGTGCCAAGGAGCCCCGGCGCGTGCTGCCTCTTGCGGGTCCCTGCTCGGAGCGAGCCGAAGCTGGTGAAGGAGGGGGTTGCCAGAACGGTGACTTTACAATGGGGAAAGCGATGTCTTGTTCCTTACCTTTGTTCTCCGGATGAATTGAATTGCTTTGGCTACTTTGTTTTGTTTTGGTTTGGTTTTTTTTTCAGAATAAGAATCTACAATAGATTATAAATTTCTGACCAGATGGTTGAATTTTGGTAAAACTATAAGCAAGTAGGAATAGAATCTTCTTGTTCTCCTGCGTAACGAACTAATTCTTAGAGTGTTTCAGCCCAGGCTGAATCTTTCTAATTCTTGTGATGACTTCTGCTTGGCAGAAAGTGATATCTTTAAATCAGGAGAGACCATTTAGACTAAAATATTCCTCTCTGCTCGCTCTTCCTTTGCTTGGAGAAGGAGAACAATGTCAAAGAAAGAAAGCTTCTTGCTATTTAGTTGTGCCTAATAGGCTATAAATACATTTTGTTGCTAAACTAAAGTAGCAGAATGCAAGGCTTTTGGTAAAACTGATTCTTCATAAACTATCTTATATGCTACCGCTATTTGCGAAAGCATCTGCACAGAAATGCCCGTAGAAATCCTCTGGAGTGGTTTTAAGGCACTTTAATAGCTGGTGAAGGCATTCATTGCAGGGTCTGTGTTGATGCGAGGTTACAGGCACCACGTTTTAAGCATCATTTTCTCAGGGGTTGCACAAAGTCGCATTCATTTTGCAAAACTGATTTTTTTCGCCTTCCGTGTTGAACTTGGTGAGCTCAGTAAAATACAAAATGCAGTATTTTTCTGTATCAAAGACACGTTTGATGCCTGGCTTGCAAAACGAGCAGTGTGATACTCTTGTAAAGTTAGTTGTTTTAATGATATCTCAACCATTATTTTCAGTGGTATCTCTCTGTTTCTGTTGCTTCTGGGTTTTGTGCCAACATAAAAAAAAAAAAAAAAAAGATCCACCATTGCTTAGATTTGATTATAGTCATACATGAAAATGTTTCAGTTCCTCCTAGTTGGATGAAATTCTTTCTGGCAGGTCTTCAGCAAACGCAGTCCCTGCTGGTATAGCTATACAGGCATTTCTATTTAGTAATCTCTTCTGACCATACATTGTAATTTGGGACCCAGATTTTTCTGCAGTGTTAACTGGTAGTGGACAAGTATTTTCATGCATTTTAGAACCTTTTTTTAATTGTTTCTTAATTTAATATTTGGTTGCTTCTAGGTTAATAGTGGCAACCAATTGTCAGAAAATTTGGACGAAGTCTCGACATTCCTACTATATTTTCAATAATTCATTCAAACTTTTTTTTTGCATTGCTCCATTAGCTAAATCGTGCCTTTTGGCAAGTACAGATATTAGTCCCATGTGCCAAAGGCTCAGGTCTTTTAGATATGGCCACGTGGTCATAGGAGTCGTAATTATTGTTTGTGTTTTGTGTCTCTGCCTGTGTGTCTTCCAGGATTTATGAAATACGTCACCTTTACAACAAGCTTCAGCTTCTTGTTAAAACTAGCAGGAGTATTATAAAATTACAGCTCTGTCTCTGGCTAATTTTCAGTTTAATTTACCTACCAATCTTAATTTTTCTCCTAAAAAGGACAGGAGTAGTAATTGCCCTCCTAGCACAATTAGGACTCAGAATTTGTGTCTGTTCATGTGCAATTTAAGTACTAACGCATTTCCTTTTATTAGGGTAATAGCTCCTCTTATTATTCTTAATATATTTACTAAGCATTGTTTTTTTAGTGCACGTGTGCAGTTGTCTAAAGAACCAGAGTAAATCTTCTGGGTTTCATGCCAACCTCAGACAAGAATCCGTCCGCCATAGCTTAGATTTCTCCCGGGCGGTGTCATCCCCGCGAGTTGTCTGGAAGCACCATCTCCACCAGTTCTAGGGGGCAGCCCAGCCACCTGTAGGGCCAGCCCCTCCTCCTGGCTTTGTACCGTCTGCGAGGCTGCTGAGGGTGCACCCATCCCGTCGTCCAGGTTCATCAGTGAGAACGTACTTGGTTTCCTCGTGAGCAGAGTTCCGCTGCACGGTGGTGTCCGATTGTTTTCATCCCTAATAATGGCCCAGCAGTGGTTAACCAAAACCTCCGAGAAGAACGTGTGCTCTGACTGGATGTACATGCTACTTCCCATACCTTCACACCAACACCGCATGCATTCAAGGGATTAAACTCGGGTTACAGGATAGCCTTCGGGATAACTATGAGTAAAATTGTAATCTTACCAAAGATTGGAAAAGCGATAAATAATGATAGTCAATTAGCAACCCGGAGTGTTTTGAGTCCTTTGCTTGGTGAAAGCGTGCACGTAGCGTGCGTTTCGGTGCCATCAGCTGCGGGGCTGCATAACGGATGTTGCGCAGCGGGGGACACTGCAGGAGGCTGAGGGGCTGCCTGCACCGAGGACGAGACCTCGTGGCCTTGGGAGCCAAGGGACGTGCTGCAAGCGGTGGGGGACGGGGCCTCGCTGGGGTGAGCATCACAAAACAAAGGGGGAAATGTGAGTGTTCAAAGGGGAACCTGTGAATGCTTGACGAGATCAGAACACGCGCACGCTCACTTGCCGTGTAATAATGTGCCGTTCGATGAGCTCCAGCTATTTAGTTTATCAATGGGAAGATAATGGGGTGATTTGATCGATTTGCATGTATTTACATGAGAAAGAGAAATGTAGGTGAGCAGACATTTTACTTGATTCAGTGGCTGAAAGTCACAGATAATAGCAGATTCAGAGTGGAAATAACACGAACATTTTCTGTGGTATGTGAAATTATCCGCTAACAGTAAGGGTAATTAACTTCCAAGGGCAATGGAAGATTCTCCGGCTCTGAAATAGAGTCGAGTATTTCTCTGAATGACTTATTCAAGCAACGAGACAGAGAAGTCCTATGGTCCTTCTGCTTCAAGATGTCAGACAAGATAATCATAAAGCTCCCCCTTGCTTTGATAAAATTAATCTTTTAATTAGATGTCCAGATTCCGAGGCACTCCTTGTAGCTCTGCCAATTACAGTGTAATCTCTGACAAATCAGTCTCTGCACTTTGTTGCTTTCCTTATCTGTGGAATGAGTGACTGCTTGACTACATCGCACGGAGTAGTTTTTGTTAATTTTAATTAATGAAAATTATTTCTTCAGAAAATGAATTGTGCAAGTATTTCACTGTCCCTTCTCTCATTGGAAGATGGAAAATAATTGTTTTGCATTTATTCTCACCTCTTCTGATAGATTAAGGAGTCCCATGCCAACACTCGAGTGTGTGCTCCACATAATATAATGCATTTCTATATGACTAATGTTGGGGGGAGTGGGAGGGAGAACAGAACATGTAATTTTTACATTACAAATTTTGTTGACTTACTTGCTTCTCATTCTAGGACGTTTAAATAAGTCTATTTAAGAAGTGAGTGACAAGCGCTGTCTTAGGGAAGAAACTCAAATGCATAATTTAAAGGCATAAATCATCATCATTTATCATTCTTATTTTTGTTCTTTCTGTTTGGTAATATCGTCACCTGGATTGCTTGGAGCCATGAATCCCCATATAGACTGTGCCGACGAAGATGAAGCTCTGCGTGCTCAAAGCATAAAGCCCGAGCAGAGCTCCACGCCAGATGGCCTTTTCTTTCCGTTTCATGGACACCAGTTCTCGCTGGGCAATTCATTATTTTCTACAGTGGAAGCAGCTGTGGATTACTGTAATTATGGATTTAATATATCTCTGACAATCCAGTGTGAATACTAATTTGAACTTTATGCATCTCCTTGGAATCAGGTTAATTTTCTCATGATGATATAGCTTCTGATTAACTAAAGATGTTTGTCAGGCTAATATTTTTCCTGCTACGGAAACAAATGGCCATGGATTGCAAAGTGGTGGCGGTTTTAGTGTTTGGTCTTGCTGAAAATCCTAGGAGAGAATTCCTGAGTCCTGCGAACGTTTCCAATGAATTGTGAGCTTGGCTTTCCTAGGATCCTTACTGATCAGTAGCAAATGAGTTGCTCAAATAGTTGGTTTGGAGAAAAAGACACTTTAAAGTGGAAATAATAGGCTAAATGTACCCAAAGTTAGTATTGCGGGAAAACTCTGCTACTGAGACTCTTTCGACCTGCTTGTCCTTTAAATAGTTCCTGGCTTTAGAGGGCAAAATGTTCGTCCTAGCACCATTTGTGGGTCCTGTATTATCCTCTTGAGAGTAGATTATGTTTTGCTATCATGTTTTTCCTTCTGAATAACTATTAATAGCTTCGTGTCCTTTTTCCAAGGGGTTTGCCTGAGCAAAATTCCACTGACATCAGTGGGGTTATTTGTGGTTCGTGCTGATGAAGGAGAGGCCTCAGCTCCTAACTGCTGGGTGTGAGATGTGAGATTCGGGGCTTACGCACGTGCATTGCTCTCAGGTCGGTTCGGCGGCACACGGGGGTCCGGAGGCAGAATTCTTGTACCTCCCTGAGTCAACACCGACCTTGCCTGCATTGCCATGTGAAGGGGCTCGGGAGGTTTGGCTGCGGGGAGCGTAGCTCTCATCGAGGCAGGAACGCAAAGAATATTCTCTAACCGCCTCCTTCCTGTTGTGAGCACCCAGCAGAGGCTCGAGATGTCAAGAAACACATCTCAAAGTGTTAGGGCTGAGGAGCTTGATCTGTAAATAAGGTAAAGTAGGAATAAGTGTGCTGCACGGTGCCTAAACCAGCACGGCCGGGCAGGAGGGACCTGCCCATGAAGCCGGCCTGGAAGCGGGGACATCTCTGTGCCAGGGCGAAGTGGCTGGGGGTACATTGGCTTCCAGGCCCCTGGTTTGACTTGAACCCAGCAATCTGAGCTTATGTGTACAGAAATATATTTAACATTTATTTCTGTTCTGTGCTTTTTGAAATAAACAGGAAAGCTGCTACAAAAAATCGCTATTGGACTATCTGGAATGCGTTTCTTTTGCACAACATCGCAGTGTGGATTGTTTTTGTCATCCTATTGTGAGATTTCCAGTTCGTTAAGGGCACTGTTCTTCCAAAAGGGAATTGGGGGGGGGGCTTTTTTTGAGTTTTTGTTTAGTTTTGTTTTGGTTTAAGATGCAAGTCCAGAAACATGTACATGAAAGTATGTGGAAAGTGAATCCCAGGTGGGATCATGATGTATCTCAAATAGCGCGTCTGGTGGGAATCCTGCCCGTGAGCACGGAAATGACTGAGGTTGGCCGGGGCGGATGGAAGGAGCGCAGCGTGGCAGGCTGGCCCTCTGGGCGCTCCCCGGGACACCCAGCACACCCGGCGGTCGGCAGGGACGCTGGTGATGCGTCTTCCTTGTGGAAATCCTTCTGAAATGTTTAATCTGCATGAGCTTCAGCGTCCTAATTTACACGGAAGGCCATTTCCCTGGGACCCCCTCAGGCTGAGGGGGAGAGCACGAAGGATTTGGCCGGGCTGACCATGGATGTGAGCAGAGATACTGAGACTTTAGAGCGCAGGCATGTTTCCTGGGATGAGCAAAGGGGCGTTTGCTCCCCAGACTGCAGCTGACACGAACCAAACCAGCATGGCTCCGTACACCCCGAGAGAACCGCTCTCCTGTCCGTGGCTTACAGATCTTGCTGCTTTCTCATGCCTAGAAATCATCTGATCTTTTATTCCGTTTTGGGGGCACCAAAGTTAAACGGACAGGTCTGTAATTCTGTTTCTCTTCCTTTATTCTATTTTAAAAGTAGCCCCTACATTTACCCTTTCCAAATAGCGTCTTACCATCCTCTGTGAGTTTTTGAAGAGAGGGGTTGTTGCAGAACTTGTTTCCGCCAGCTACCTGTAGCTGAATGAATTTCATCTGGCCCAGCCAGCTGGAAAATCTCTGCTCTTTACAAACACTTCTAACGTGTTCTTTCCCTGTTCTGGCTTCAGATTTTAGTTATTTGCCTTTGATATAAATTGCCACTTGAATGCAGCAAGGTAAAGATAGTGAGTGCTGTAGCCAAAAAAAGACATTAAATACTTCAGCTTTTATGGCATCATCTGTCAATAGCTGTTCTACTCTGCTGAGCAGCAGACCAACATTTTGCTTGTCTTTTTCTGATTACAAGTGGACTTGTAGAACCTTTTCTTGCTACCTTTGCTAGCTTTAAGTCATTTCTTACTTTAGTCTCCATTTGTTTCCGTGTTTGTTGTTCTTTTATATTCACGTGGCGTTCTGACCGTGTATATGCTTCCTTCTCAAGCTTGAGACCCTTGAGGTCCCACAGGTCCAGCGCTCGCTGCATGTGCTCTGCTGTCGTCATTTCCTATGACATACCCAAGCAGTTGCAGGGCTTCGTTACCTCTTGTGCTGTGGGTGATTACTCCAGCTCCTGGTTAAAAAGAAGAAGCAACCCTGTTTGCTTTCTTTTCCGTTCAGTGCACGGTGGAGCTGCACTTACGGCAGCGCCCGTCTGCTTCTCTTCTTTACGCGGTGACGTGCTGCAGGTCTCTCCCTTCTGCAGGCTGGACCTGGAAGAGCTCCCTTGATGTGCAGGGCGCTGCTTGCCATAGTCTCCTTTCCCAGCTATCATATCATCTGTATTAACAATCCAGTCATGGGAGTGACTTACGGAGCCTCTGTTATCTCCCAGTTACGTTAGAGGTTTGATATTTTCCTAATTGCCTTCCAGCTCCTGGTTGTTCACCACGATTCTTGTACAGGAGGGTCCACAGATTGATCCCACCTTGCTCTTCGTTATGTTTCCTTCCCATGAGGTTATAATGACCGACACTGTCTTCCTTGGTTTTTACACCCTTGTGCATTTGTTTGTACCTGCCTCAGGCATTTATTCACCCAACTGGCTTGATTCTAGTTAAAAATTCTTTCCCTTAGGTAATCCAGGAGGGGAAACAAGTTCCCCTTTTTCATTAGGGGACCTCTATTCCTGCCCAGCAGTTCCTGCTATGTCATCTCCGAAGACTGAAACGTGTTGCAGTGACCCCCATGTCTTTCAAGGGGAGGAAAACCCAGTGAAAACAAGAGGCAGAGAGATGTGACAGAATCTGGATGAGTTTTAAACGTGGTGTACATGCTGTGCCAGCAGTACCACACCCCGAAGCGGATCCTGTGTTTTCCTGCAGCCTCTGGATGTTTGTGGGAGCTGGGCAAGCAGAACGATGTCTCAAGAATATTAAGGTCATACATTTATGGTTTCCTCCTCTCCCTATAAATCACTGGAGTCAGTGAGGGGCATGGCTCTGAGGCAAGAAAGCCTCCATCTTCCGTTCACTTGCACATTGGAAAGCCGAGTTTGTAAGTGACGGCTGTTCCAGCTGCTTGGGTGCTTCAGTAGCTGTATGTGCGGTTGTGCTTACCTTTCCCTAGCTGTTGCCTGCCGCACCCGTTTCTCACAGGGTCACGGACCTGCTTACCACTTGCTGTCTGAGTGAACACATCTGGCCGTGGAGCACTGGGGTCACAGATGTGCCCA
Source organism: Anseranas semipalmata (assembly GCA_013399115.1). Classification (NCBI taxonomy): domain Eukaryota; kingdom Metazoa; phylum Chordata; class Aves; order Anseriformes; family Anseranatidae; genus Anseranas; species Anseranas semipalmata. The sequence goes on from VXAA01006410.1 coordinate 1,123,145, forward strand.
CGGGAGCGCATCGTCCCTGGGGGCCGGCGTTTGCATGGGGCCGCGTGGTCCAGGAGCTGCCGTCCTGCTCCTGCTGCACTCACAGCGCTCTCGTCACCAGGTCACCACGTTTGCTTTGGCAAAAACCTGGATTTCCAAGGTCGAGCAGGTTGGTGATTCCCGGCCACAGAGCTTGGGAGCTGCAGCAGCCTGCAGAACGTGGTTAAAGCGACCGAGGACGTAACCGTCCTCTATGGAGGTGGTTCGCTGTCACACATCAAATGTTCAGCTGTTCTACAGCAGACCCACCTCACCTGGCTCGTTTTGTTACTTCACAAAGGTTTTGGTGGATGCTGGGGGCGTCAGGATTCACTTGCGTGCTGTTTGCAGCCAGAGGTACACTTGCACTTAGGGAAGCGATTCCCTTGCAATAGGCAGGAGCGGGAACGAGAGCCAGCAAGGGTCTGTGGTGGCTGCGTCCGGTGCCCGAGCTCTGGGGCGCAGCTGGTGTGTGTGCTCTGCCGCCGTGTCCTTCGGTCCCTGCGTGTTGAAAGCCTTTTCGAAATCGCCCAGCGTAACTGCGCGAGGAGGCTTCGTCAGGCTGCTGCTTGACTTCTGAAGTAGCTTCGTAAAGAAGCTTTTAATTAACCGTTAGGCCTTTACTTCCCCACGTGTGAGGGAGCACTCAGAAGGACATACTTCAGAAAAGCAGAGCAAATACTTGCAGATGGTTAGCATAATCTATACAACTAAAAAAATAGTTTGGATATGTATTTCTCACCATTAAGAAATGGGGGCAAATGTGGTGCTTACGGAAGGACGCCGGGTGCTTTCGAGGTTCGGGTTGCTGCACAGGGAGGGATTTCAGCATTTCCTGATGGGATTGTTGGGCAGGGTTTGTTTTTTAGTAAATAGAAAAAAATGTGATTTTTTTGTGAATAAGCTCTGCAAGTACATTTCATTGGAGGTACATACATAAAATAATAGTTTTCTGTGGTAGAATGAAATACCTTAAAGTCAGTTGAGCTATTAAAGCCAGTCTTTTATTCAGGCTGGAGGAGGGAGCTCCAGAGAACAGACTCATGGAGGATGCTGCATTCTCCATTTTATAAAAGAAATGGATGAATTTTACTTGTTTGTTTCCCATGGTTTTTAGTAAGTGTGGGCTGCCCAAGCTGCTGTGGGTACCGAGCGCGGAGCCCTCTCCGTGAGCAGGACCACGTTTTCTTCCCATTTTCTCACTGCTGCAGCACCTGGGGCTCCAAGCTGCGTTTGGGTGCGGACGGTGGAGGGGGAGCCGGACCCGCAGGCGCCGCGTGCCCGGGACTCGTGGCCGAGGCCCGATGTTTTCCGGGGGCGGCTCGTGTCCGTGTCCTTCGCCAGCGCCTTGCGGGTCAAATCCGGAACCGAGGGCGGTGACCCAAGCAAGGGCGTTGTGTGGGGGGAAACACCTCTGGGATCACCCTAGGAATGGGCATTTCAAAATCCATTGGGAATTCTGTTCAGCTTGTGCTTCGACGAGCCTCGCTGGCACGCGCGTCCCTCGGCCCCAGGGCAGGCCAGCTGCCCGCGGTTCTGGAGCTGGGAACCGTGCGCTCTGTCTGCCGGAGCAACGCTTCAGCGTGGGAATAATTGCCGCACATACGGTTGGAAATGTATATCCCCCGTGTGTATGTGAAATGTATATCCCCCGTGCGCATGTGTCCCGTAAAGATCAGGAGTGCGCCAGGACTGAGCTCAGTGGTTCCGTGCACCACATTCCCCGGGACGTGCAAGAGCTCCGGGTGCGTGAACATCCTAGGGAGAGGCTGCCGGGGGCAAGGCTTCTCCCTGATTTTTGGTGGCCTTGAAGCCTTTGGCAAGGCTCGGCGCCGGGCTGCAGGCGGCTGTCTGTCACGCCGGCCGGCGCCGCCCTCGCGTTCCCAATTGTTTTCCCATCTGCTCGTATCCATCTGTCTCTTGACTTTTGCCTGGATCGCAAGATCTTTGGGGCAGGAGCGGTGTTTTTCTGCCGTGTTTACAGCCGCTGGAATGCACCTAGTCACTCGGCTGGCACAGGCTGCATTTCAGACCAGGAGCGTGTATAAACTCGGGTGCTGCTGCTGCTCTCTGAGCTGCTGCAACGGGAGAGCACAGAAGTACCTGCAAATCGAGAGAAACCTCTGCTCAAAGGAAACGTTAAATAGGAATGCCTGGCGGTGGCCTGAAATAATTAGCATACAGTGTGTCTTTTGGCTTTCCCTGGGAAGAAAACAACTATTAAACTGTAACATTAAACATGTTGTACTCATGTGGAGAGTTCATTTGGTTTCCCTAGAATAATTTTGTTCGTCTCACATGGCTTAGCCTGCAGATAAATTGAACACAACTTCAGTGATATTTTAAGGTTGTAATCTAATCAGCAATTGACTTTGGAAAACTAAATATAAACCCGGGGGAGCGTGCTGCTGAGCAGGGGCAACCTCTGGCCGGTCCCAGGCCTGAAATAATATAACGTTTGTATCAGGTGTGTTTCCCTTCTGCCCTGGAGTTGGCAGGACAGCTGGAGCACGGGGCAGCAGCCTTTGCCACATCTTTCTTTTCCAGTTACGTTTGTATCACTGATGGAAAGAAAAAAAAAAAATAGCACCATGCCCAAAAGAGGGACTTCTGTTTGCGTGGGGGTGTAATTCTCCCAGGACAGAGGTGCTGGTGCTTCTAAACCGGGAAGCTGAGCTGTGTTCCGCCCGGAGCGAGCGCGGGCTTGGCCCGTGGGTCTCACCCACGCCTGCGCCTCGCCCCGCCACGGGCAGGGCAGCGGCAGCAGCAGGGGCCGCGGGCGGGCACCTGCCCAGGGGCAGATGCTCTCCTCATTTCCTGCCCTGCAAATCTGCTGCATCAAAATCCATCAGGTTGGTACAACCATGCCACCTTGTGTTAATTTCTGTTTTCTTATGGCTTTGAGCAGTCAGAGAAAAATTAGAAAGAATTTTGTGTTTGGATGTGTATGCATATGTGGTTCGTTAATGCTATTAAAGATTTATTTCTGTCTCCCTGTCCAAACCTGGTTATGTACCAATAGCAGGTGAAGAGATTCCTTTCGGTCATCTGATTCTTTAAAAATAAAGACGTTAGATGTTGTTATGTTTTCAAAATACGTTTACGATGAAGAAATGTAGCGGTTGTGGTGTGTGTCTAGTCAGGCACGGCTGACTGGTTTTGGACTGCCAGAAGCTTCCTGCAGAAGAGCAGGATTGTGCCTCAGCTCAGAGGAATTTGGTCTGATATATCGCTGCTTCTGTGGAAGTTCTGGGCAGACGGGTAATTTTGGCAGAGAAATGACCTGTTGATTTTGTACTGTGGAGCTGGCAGTATTAAAAGTATTTTATTGTGAGGAGTTACGTTTGAAAATGTTTTAAAGTAAAAAAAAAAAAAAAAAATGCTGTGGCTATGCATGAAGCTTTTCAAAAGAAAAAGTGCTAATTAAACCTTTGCTTCTTTTCTACAGTCAGCAGCAGAATATGTGAAGTCCCGCCTGCCTGAAGTCCTAAAACAACATCTTCAAGACTATGAGAAGGACAAGGAGAACAGTGTGCTGTCTTACCAAACCATCCTGGAACAGCAAATTTTATCAATTGATCGAGAAATGCTGGAAAAGTTGACTGTATCCTATGATGAAGCAGGTATGGTTTTATTTCTTTCTAAGTTACATTTTACTGAAAACAAGTTGCTCACTTCCAGTCTTTCTTCAGAAAAGTAGAGTTTGTGTTGGCAAATTGAACTTTGTCCTTGAAGGTACGGGGTGCTTCAATGGAACATCTTTCTCCTAAAATCAGGTCAAGACAGAAAATTTTCCACTTTGGTGATTTGCATACTGACTAGCTGGAAGGACGGTTATTTTTGTAACAACGCCTTCTTCTTCGTAATGTACAGATGTTGATTATCTAGCCGTGCGTTTTGATTGTCTCTGCAAATTGTGTGACCAAGTTACAAAATGCAGTTTGGAAGGATTTTGAAGCCTGTTAAAATGTTTTTGTCAAATGCACGTCCTGCACATTACTGGATTCATCTTCACAGCTAACTTATTTTGGGGCTTGCTTAGCTAAAGGCGTACTGGATAGTCACAGAATCTGATTTTTAAATGTGACATGATGGATGTGGATAGTCAAAAATAGACAGTCAGTGGATTGTTGGAAGCATTTTAATAGTGCAGTTACAGGGTTCTTCAGTTTTGATATTGGTGTCTTGGTAGTCTAGATATTTGGTTTTTTTTTTTTTTAGTTACAGCTAATACTTTTTACTAGCGTTTTGTTTTTATGTAGCTCAAAATGTGTCCTAGCTTTTGGATCCTTCACACAGTTGTCCTGATACCTAGTCTTCTTTACAGTTACGATGCTGTTGATGTTTTTTGCTCGTCTTCCAAAGTAGCCACCCATATCTGCTCTACACGTAATCCCCTGAACCTTAACAAGTTTCTCAGTATTTAGGTAAATTGAAATTAACCACACAACTTTGTAAAGGAAAAATCAAACAAAAAGAACAGGTAATTGTTTTACTGCTGAGTTAGTATTCATGGTAGCAAGTGGATTTTCTTAGTCCCTGATGGTACTTTCTTGTTTTTGACTTGAACACAGTTGGCACCATGGTACCCTTTGGGAACCATTCTGAGCATAGCTCAAGGTTTTTCTTCCAGCTGTTTTAGCTGGAAGCCTAGAACTCGTAACCAGGTTTGTCATCCCATTTAGATCACGCTTGCCAGATACCACTCCAGGTGGATCGCTGTTTTGTTTGAAGCTTGCTAGACGGCACTCCGCTAAAATCCGCATCATCTGAGTTTATCTTCCGTAGTCCAGCTCTGGAAAACCAAGCGCTGACAGGCGTGTGTTCTTTTGTCCTAGTGCTTTGTACTTACGCTTTAGTGGCCTGAAATACTTAAAATGCTTGAACTACTTATCAACTTTGTGTTCAGATTCCTGCTCAGACTCCTACTCACTATCAGTATCATTCTCTTAAGCTACTTTGATCTCAAATGCCCAAGCAACTTAAAATGCCATTTGCAGGCTGTGTATTCTGGGTACTTAAAGGGCTGTGAGCTTCGGTAACTTGAAGTGATTACAGTGCTCTCTTCCTTTATCAACTATATTCACGCACCTGCCCAGTAAATAAGCCTGCTTCTCTTGAACTACTTTGATCTCCGAAGCTCTCAGCAACTTACAGTGCCATTTGCAGACTGCCCATGCCATGTGCTTAAGGAGCTCTGAGACACAGGAGTTCTTGAAGGACAACATTAAATAAGGGCACGGGTTATCTTTTTCATCGCGTACCTCCTATTTTTAATGATGCATAAAAAATAAGCTTTGAAAGTTGTTGCTTTCTGTTGCTTCTGTTTATATTTTTAACAGAGCGTTTCCCAGTCCAATGAATCGCGTAGATCTTTTTCAGTCGCGCTGATTTGGTCACTGCATTTCTCTAGTCGTTTTGATTGATAGAAGTTTGTTAGGAGGGGAAGAGTAGTGGAGAAAATTACCAGCTCCTGTCAGGAGGAAAAGAAGGTGTTTCCCGTTATTGAAAACTGCATGTTTGTACAGAGAAATAAAGATTAAACTGCTCCAAACAGACGTTTGGGGATTTATGTCATACAATAAAACAATCATGTAGAAATGAGAAGCTACATAAATACCTAGTTTAGAAAAGTCTCAACATGCACACACATTCCAAACAAAGAGAGACTGCAACTGGCTGTAAACAGAAAGCCAGAATTTGAGCTTGCTAATCAGGTAGGTGCACCTCTGGAGACTAAAACACTGAGCTGGAACCAGCTCGTCGCTCCAGTCATGTCACAAGTGTACTACGAAAGAAGAACTAGTGCTACCTGCTCTTGGAGTGAGATCCGATTGTGAGCAGAGCACGGGAGGTGTGCCATGAAATGTAACTGCCGCAGGTGGCTGTGATTCCAAGCGCTCGAGCTGTTCAGTCCTCCGACAGTTGTGCTGGTGACATTTTTTTATTAGTGTTTTTCCATATCAAAGTCAAAGTAATAAGAAGATCAAGCTGCTGGCGGTATGTACTAAAAGAAAGCAATCTTTAAAACTCAAAACGGTGAAAATAAAAGTGATTATTATGTAAGGGGAAAATGCAGTTTTGTCAGGCAGGAGCCTACGTGAGACATGAACAAAACCCATCCTGGAGAGCCCTGTCAAGTGTTTAATTTCTGTAATCAGAAGCAGCTGGAATTCTGCCGCGTGGCAGCCAGGGAAGCTCACAAGTTAAATGTTTAGGCTGTGTGGTAGCACAGAGCGGGCTTCAGCAGGTGGCTGCAGCACGGTTCTGCGCGTGCTACAGCGCTTTTCTGCAGCACCTTTGCAGTTGGAGCTAAATCCCTGGTTTTGTTTTCTTGGGCCATCTCTGATGTTAACCTGAACGCCTGTCTTCTCCTCGGTACGTTTTGTCCTCCCCCCTCTTATGGCAGTGAATTCTTTGAAGGAAAATTGGTGGATATCGTACCTAAATGCTGTAGTTACTGGTGCACCAGAGAGAAAAGCACGTACCAAAATGGGTCTGAACTCATTTTTCTTGTTAGTTGTCCTAACTCCTGATCATGTAGGTTGCAAATGTCTTTTCTTTGTGCAGAATTCCACTACAACCATTTGCCAGATTAAAACAGAACTGCACTGAAATGGCTTGAGCTTTTGGTACCGTTTCCCATGTTAATTTGGCCTTTATAGCACAGCATGCAATATTAATAACGTGCAGCCTCGACGCACTCGACATTCTCATGCCTCTTTTTGTAAATCTGCCCTGTTAGGAAATCAGTATCTCAGAGCTACCAAATAAAGTGAGTTCATCTAAAAATAGTAAAATGTTGACAAGATTTTTAGTGAAGTTTGACTAAGAAAGCTTTGTAAAATGAAAGCAGGCCCAATGTGACAGATGGATGCAAATCCTCTCATAATCTTTAAATCCCTTAGTTTAAAAAGTGGCATTCTTGACTAGCTAAGGCTGGGTTAATTTTGTGCAAGAATATTTTCTCCCGCGGAAGCTTTATTGGATGTTAATCCTATTCCATCCATCTACAGCATCTCTCCTGGCTGGGGTGGTCCGTGACTCCTCTGTACAAATGAAAGCTTAGGACATTTGAAGGCACTTGGCGTTGAACTCCTGCGTGCCAGTTAGCCAAAGCCTGCGAGGAGATTCTCCTGATATTTTCGTACTGCAGACATAGGCTGTTCCGTAATGGATGGTCCCTCTCCCCCGAAATCCCGTAGAAATTGAGTTTCATTACTGGGTGACAAAAAAGACGAATTTCATTTTTCCTTGCCAGGAAGCAGTCGTGAGAGATATTGATATTTAGGCACTGTATCCAGGGCCAGTGGGCGGCCCCAAAATGTTTTCTTAGCTGGTGTTCACCAGCGTGTCCCGCGTTTCCTGGAGCCGCCTGCATTACAGCGGGTGGCTGCTGCTCCGCGCGTCCCCCTGGAGAGGACCCGGGGCTCACACCGACTGTCACGGGTGACATCGCAAGGCTGCGCTGCACTCTACTGCTGGAGTGTCACCGCGTTCCTGTCACCGCTTTGTGTCTTGGTGTAAGCCCACTTTTGCTGCCAGAGCTGTCCAGAACAGCTAATTCTAGTAATTGAAGGGGGCTGTAAGGCACTACCATCAAACAAAAATATCGCTTACAGTAAAAAGGAGTCCTGTCCGAGACCCCGAACAAATCAAGCCAAAGAGAAACCCCAGGAGAGCTCTAACAAAGTTTCATGGGAAGTTTTGAGCAGAAGACAGAGCGAGGTAAGGATGCATCTGTGTGACCGAGCAGCACTGAAGGCAGCAGCCCAGGAGCAGAGGGGAGAGCCGCGGCTCAGCGTACAGCCATGCCCGGAGGAGGAGGAGGAGGAAGAAGAGGAAGAGGAGGCTGGGAGCTGCCCCTCACCCGCCAGCGGGATGCCAGATCCCCCTTCCACAGCCAAACGCCAGAGCCAGGCGCGGCGCGGAAGGGCCGGCTCCAGCAGCGTGCTGTTGCTGCTGCCCCTGCCCGTGGGTGCCCGCGGGGCTCAGCCAGACCCACGGCAAGGGGGGCACGAGCACCTCTGCGGGGCTGGTGCTGCCCTGGGGCTGGCTCGTGGCTCGCGAAGGAGCCCGCAGCGAAGGGCAGGAGCCATCCGTCCGAAGGGAGGCAGGGAATTTGTGGTGCGGAAAGGAGCACAGCTAGCTGTCCCAGCAGTCTTTGCCGTGGATAGCTTAATTTGTAGCACTTTGCTCACCTTTTCCTCCTCTGACCCATCTTTCAGTGCCACTGAATAAGTGAAATTGCTCGGATCAGCGGTTTATTTTCTTAAAGTGTGTTTTTATGCTAGCAGATCACGTCCCAAATTGCCTGAATACTCCAATCTTAGCAACAAAATTTATTTTCTGCTGAGATAAAATGTGTCCATTAGCGCTACACCGTCCCGCAGTCTGTCTCGGAATGAGATGGGGGATTTGTACTCTACCTACACCAAACCTGCCCACGCATTATGCTCTCGCTAGGAATCCCACAGCCCTTCAAAGCGTGTAATGGATTGTTCTCCGCTCCTCCATCCCTGCAGGATTTAGTGTAAAATGAATGGATAATGAATTAAATTGACTCCTCTTACTCAGCCTGTATTTCTGTGCCTTGCAGAAGACCAGGCTTGATTTCTGTAGCTGCTGGTTTCTGTAGCTGGGAAAAGCGGCTCCGAGCGTAAATCCGAGGTTCAGACCCTCCTGCTGGCTTCGGGACCTGCGGGAACACGCAGCCTGGCACGGGCCTGCCTCGGTGCCGTCCCGTGAGCGTTCGCTGTTTCTGGCAAGAGGACAGAAAAACAAAAATATCCAAGATTAAACTTCAGCCCCATAGGCTGGCAAATCCATCTGTTTCACACAAATGCCCAGGCTAGTGCGGTCACTGGGAAAAGGTTAACTTTAATCATCGAGGGCCCAGGCGGCGTGGCTGCTCCTTTTTCAATTACAGTGCTCGGTTTCGGGCAGCTCAGGCAGGTGCTTTCACTCACAGAAAATGACTACAGCAACACCAGGAGAAAATGAGAAAATTAAAGCAGTAAAATTGCACCAAAAATATGTCCTATAATTTGGGATAATGAATGCCTTGCTGGGGAAAATCGTTTTTTTCCAATGCAAAAAGAGCTTTACCAGGTAAAGTCCCCATTATTCTCCTTCACGGTAAAACTAAAGTAAGTTGTCTTTGCTGTGATGTTTATCGCGCGGTAGCTCGTGCACAGTAGTGAGCCATTAAAAATGCAGGAAGAAATCTGTTTGGTTTGCTGTAGCCACATTCTTTAAAAAATAAAGGGGTGTTAAAATGCTGGGAGCGTGCTTTTGGTATGTGCGACCGGTCCTTCACACACAGGGTTGGTCTCGGGGGAAATACAGGAGCACAGCTCCAGTACTGGTGACTCCCCGGGACTTTAAATCCTCGGCCTGACCAGGAGCCCCGGGGGTGTTTCTCGTCCGGAAGGCAGAGCCTGGGCATCTCCGTGCCAGCGCTGGGGAGAGCAGGCGTCCGTAATCCCGCAATTACACGGCGATAGTGTTCCTGCAAGAACAGGCGACCGTGCCAAGTACGGAATGACCTGGGCTCAAAAAATGGTTGAAAATCTTCATGGAGCATGCAGGGTTTTAGGAGGGATTTAAAGAGCAGGAAGGAAAGGCACGCACTAAGCCCCATAAAAACAACAGTTGCAAAGGCACTGGATTGCACAGAATATGCAAGAACAAAACTGGGAGAGCCGTAAAGAAGCTGCTAGGGAGAGAAAAGCCAGAAATGAGGCCTTTTTCTGAAGAAAAGGTATGTCCAGCACAGGGTGGTTGGTTGAGTGGCGTTTGTGTTATCTCAGGAAATGTTGCTGGGGAGGATTTCGGTGTGCTGTTGCAAGCACCGTTTGCTAGCATTGTAGCAATCTAGTAAATTTATTTTCTGATCTGTTGCAAACACATTGACACAGCAGATGCGTAACTAACACGGCTCGAATGTGTCAGGGACAACGTTTATTGCTGTGCCAGAGGCTTTCTTCTGACAAGAGAAAAACATCGGGGCCTGGAGACCACTGCAGTTGTTTGCTTTCTCTCCAGCTCAGGTTTGATTTTTCAATGATTTTTAGATATTTAATCTCAAGAACATGACCTAAAACAACTCTGCTCTCTCAATCGTCAGTTGCTGCCAGTGAGAATTCAGCATTGTGCCTTTTCCAAGGAACACAGTGAGAATTTTTACTCTGTATAGCCAGATGATTACCACTGAATTTATTTAATCTCTGCCTTATGCTCAACGCTTCCTTTGGCATATTTAATTTCTTTTACACATTAAAACTGCATGTTCATCTTGGTCACCACAAACCCATGCTCTGTTTTTCAGTAGACGGCCAATAACTGTAGAAAAAAATCACAGGGCAGTCACCCAGGGTACAAGTTCTCTCTTTTAACTTTTGACGTTTGCACCAGAGACATCAAATTCTGGGCTGCTTTTCTGGAGTGAGCAGAAAGAAACAGAAATTTTGAGTATGATTCATGACTTTATTTTAAGCGTGTACTTTAGTACGTGAAGAGTCATAGCCTAAATGTGCCCCTTCTTTCCCTTGACTATGAATTAGCTTTTACTCACAGGTAAATACAGGTAGAGAGCTCCAGTGGGGAGCTGAATGCCAGCCTAAATGTAGGTGTACACGTAAAATCATTTAAGTTACATTTTAGCGTGTAGCTTCAACACAAGCCGTGTGACTATTACTTCCTACACACGGGCTCATACAATGCCTTGTGGTCTTTCAGGGTGCTAGAATATTGGCAATGTTTGTCAACAACAGACATATACTTAAGTCTGCCCAAGCGTGTCGTATTCTTTTCTTCAATTAAAATAATTTTTTATTATTCATGTAATTATAATCTTTCAGCAGAAGCTTGGAGTAGAAATAGCGCTTTGACAGTTAAGTGCCTACTTGCATGTGAAATATCCTTCCCTTCTTGATCAATTTTTAAGTAGGTATTTAGCTATTTAAGGTTGCCAGCTAGCAGCTGGTCCTTCGGGCTGCCATAAATGCTGACAATTCTTCTGGGGGCTTTACCAAACATCCTACTGCTATGAAAGTCCCACCAAAAGAGATGAAACCAGCGTGGTCCTGTAGAGCATGGAGATTTGGCAGCGTAACAGAAAACGGGGAGAGTAATGTATGGTTTTGAAACTGCTCACACAGCAATGTGTCAGTGATCTGGTTCTCTTTTACATTTCGCAGGCTGTCTTTGAGAACTTACGGTAGGACTGCACGGGCTGGACTTGCCTGTAAGGACAGCGTGTGTGTCAGTGCTGAATTCTTCTGTTGCCCGCGTCCCAAAAACCACAAGGAAAGGAAGAATGACTGTTAGGCAGTTGCAGCTAGAATTGATTGTGTCTTGATTCGGTGTGCTGACATAAAATCAAAAGAAAGAACATTTGGGCTCTAATTCCTTTCTGCTTATACTTATCAATTAAGTCTGGAGAGCATCTTAAATGCAAACTTATTGCTGGGCGCTTCTCGATTCAGTCGTAAGCTGCGATGGAGCCAGTGCTGGTTTGTGCCCAGTGGCGGAGGGGTTTGGTGTCCCCTGCGTTCAGTGCTCGCCTCTCCACGCTGCAGGAGTGCCTGGAAGGGCTTCCTCAGGGACACTGCGTTGTCACAGCCTGATTGCTGTCATCCCTGTTTCTGTCTTTGGCCTAATGAGAGACTTAAAAATGCATAAGCTCTAGATAATTAAAACCACTGTTTGAGGTTCATTTTGTGTAAGTTTGTGTTAGCTTTCATCTGAAAACCTTTGGATTCAGTTGATGTGCACTGTTGCTGGACATGCTCGCTATCATACCACGGTGTTCTTCCTCAACATCAGATGCATGCATTGCATGATCAGATATCAGCACAGGTTTATCTGTTTTTGGTTTTGTTTTTAATTTATTTATTAAAAATGTTAGACAGAGATAGCATTTGAAGACATCAGCTTGCTGGAAATTCAGCATAGCCAAGAGAACATCAGTTGCCATCCAGGTACACAGAGGTTTGTCACCTGCTGACGGATGCAGAGATAAATGCCCGAAGGGTCTTGTGAGTAGCAGTGAAGGCAGGCAAAGTTTACTCTGCCTACAAACCTGGCAGACCATTTGGAGATCCTTATTAAATTTTCCTGCATCATTACCCAGACAAGCATAAACAGCATTGCTGGAGCAGGATGGAGCAGCAGAGTCGTCACCAGCTGCACCTTTGCAAAACCCCTCATTACACCTGGAATTGCTAGATTTCTATATTGAAATGGATCTCTGCAGTCCCGCTGCTTCTACTATTGCCATATCATGTACAAAAACCTAATTGTTAGGTCCTTTTGAAAACATTTCAATAGGAGAATCGTTGAGAAGAAAATACATTGTAATAACGTCAAGCACATGCACCTACACGCAGACGTATGATCTAAGGGTGTTGCTGTGTTTCCAGAGATCGCTTACACTCTTGCACGCATCTTTGTGTCGTGTGCCCTTGTGCTCTCACATTTGCAGCATTGTTAGCTTGTGCTAATCCCTGCTTTGCATGCACAACTGCATCGCATGCCACGATCAATCACGGAGCCTTTCTCATTATTTCCCACTGCTTGAATTATACATGGCTAGAGGTAGGAGGGGAAGGGAGCAGGAATACAAGAAAGCTTTCTGTTCTCAAGCGAAGCTTTCTTAAAAACCCAATCCATAATCTGTAAAAACCCATTAAGGTGAAGAAGTTGGTCATAAACAAGCAAAATCCATCTCGTCGTGATGTTGTGGTACCTTTCTAACAGCGGCAGTTGCCACGTTGCAGCAATCCCTGTGCTTTTTGCTTCCTCTGTTTGCACATTTTCCACGCAGCTCTGCAATTAGGGGTGCTGCTGCTGGGTGTCTGGGAAGCTGTCCCTCTGCGTCCCTCTGCCAGCCTGCTGTGCTGGCCTCACGCAGACGTTCCCCCAGGCTGTGCCATTTCACGCGGCTGCATGCGGGGAGGGGATCGCTCTGCTCCGAACAGGGGGTGTCCAGCAGACGGGGAGCTTTTGCATTTGCAGATGTGTGAGTTAGGGCTTAATACGCTGAACTGGGAGATAAAACCAGAAAATAGCTTTTGCATAAGAGAATGTAGAAGGAGAAAAGTCCAGCTGGAGGTAACTTTTGGCCAGGCTTTGGAAGATGATTAGCCCCTGAGTTTGATTAACCTGAAGAGGGGAGAAGTCACCAGCTTGAGTTAAGCTGCAACCCTTGCTTGGGCCAACTGGCCTAAACGTACAGCTCAGTAAGATCTGCATCAGCAAATCTTGGGGGGGATAGTGGAGAGCACTGGGCCACAGTGGGGCTCTCGAGGTAAACCACAGGCCTCTCGAACCGCCTGCAGGTCTGCTGCCTTCTCACTCCCCAGCCCTTTCTTCCTCCTGTTCTCACTCCCAGTCTTCTGCCGGCACACGCAATACAGAGTTAGGTTGTCATCCCTTTGGGCAGGGAACATGCTTGTGTTTGTGATTTCAAGATACACCCTGGGCACTGAATAAATAACTCTTAAATACCTCCTTGCTCTACAGCTCTCTCCGTGTACTAATAAGTTTCTTATTTGTTTAGGACTTAATGCGAGCGATCTGTCATGTGAGAGCCCCAGAGGCAGCTGGAGAGCGTGCCAGGTATCCGCAGTGGTCCTGAAATTAGCGGCAGTCTGACAGATGCTCGTGCCACCGACGCCTCAGTCCTCCGTAAACCCGACCGCGGGAGCCGAGGGTGAGGCAGGCAGAGCAAAACCCCCGTCGGCCACGAGTGCCAGCCGTAGCGGGGACGTTCGAACAGACGTGTCCTGCTAAGGCTGGTGCTGACTGAGCGATGCAGAGATGCGCGCAGCAGCTGTAAGCTAGCTGTTATTTAGACTGTTTGTGAAGAATTTGCTAATTATATGCCCTGCGTTAAGGTTGGTGCCCTCTTGCTGGGACTTTATATACAGCTGCTGCTTTAAATCTGGTATTTATGGCTTGGGCACCTCCGAAAAGCACGGGTCAACGCCCTTGGTTCAAATGAAGTTTTGCAGCCTCGATCCTTTAGTCGTAAACCCAGCGATATCACAGGACTTTGTTGGGTGCTTTTAATTATTTTGATTTTTTTTTCAAATGGGATTTTCATTTTGCTCCTACTTTTTCCGCTTGCTTACAGCTCTAGCTGCTCTTTACTGTTGCTAATAAAAGCCTGGTGAGTATCCAGTGTAAGATTTTCTAACTCGGTAAGGTTGGTCATTCCCTGACACACCCTGCGGGGCAGCGCTTCGAGCGGTGGCGGAGCTGACCGCTGCTTCCCTGCCACCTCGCTGGTCTCACGGCTTCGTAGACAAAGGAAGAAGGAGCCACAAGACCGTATTTCTCAGAGAACAAAGCAGAAGTGGGCGCAGCGTGCTGGTCAGGTACAGCCGCGGGCTGCTCTCGCTGACCTGGAGGGTCCTTCGCATCCACGCCTGGGTTCACTGAGCAGCGGCGGGCCCTGAGCTGCCGCAGGCAAACTTCGGTTTTGCTTAAAACGCAGAGCGGGTCCTGCAGCGGGTCGTGAGCGAACCTCCCCCCCCAAGCCAGTTAGTGTCATAAACGTGACATTTTGAGGACTTCTTGGCACCCTACCCCAGCCAAACCATGCCAGAAGTTTATCTGACTTGACAGCCTTACCAGCGTCATGGTACTGCTGGTGCAGATGCGCTCTGCCCCGGACGCCTTCCGTGTCCCATTGCTTCCAAATACCGCGCTTACCCCATGCCTGCGTCGGGACCTCGCAGCAGGGTGCGCATCTGTCCCGCCGAGCAGCGAGGTGTGGGAGATTAAATGGTGTCCTCGTTAAATACTTTGTGGCAGATCTAAGAGGGATGGCTTCTAAATTACCTGGGAGATGACATTTAGCACACGGCCTGACACTTAAAGGACACAATGGAGTAAATTCCACAGGGCAGCCCGGTGCCTTTGTTTAAATTGATGTTATTGATAAAAGTCTTGTGTGAAACTGCAGTCATCCTTCTGCCTGGAAAGCAATAGTCATGCAAAACTGTGTACAGCTCTGGAAGATTTCTAGCTGATCCAGACGACATGACAGAATTAGAGACAAATCTTAACAAAGCAGGCTGTACCCGTATCTTACTGTAAAATTTTATTAGCTTTTATTTGTTCTAAAAGTTTTGTGCTGCTCTTCCTTAGAACTGTTAAGGTACTGTTATTTTCACAGAATGCCCTCATCTTTCCCAGTGAAAAACTTACAGCTTCTTCCTGAACACTCCAGGTTCACATTAACCATTTTTGTTAACGATGACGCCGTTTTTTTGCTGGGCTTGGAAGGGGCATTGCATCCTCCAGCTCATCTCCCCCTTCCAGCTGACCCGATATAAAGTCCAGCGCTCTGTTCCGGAGATTATCCAGCTCAGCTGCCAAGCCAGGCCAAGCTGGGTTAGTCACGGGCTTGCGCGAGAGTTACTCAGCTCCCGGGGCTCTTAGGGTCAAAAGAATCACGAGCGTGCAGCCTGGGTGCAGACGCTCGCGGCACACTGGCCGCCCAGAGCCAGGGGTCGGTCCGCACATCACTAAGGCTCCCAGGGAAGCGGTAGCGAGAGATTGCTTTTCCTCTCGTGTACAGACCTTCGTACGGTCATTGTTTCTTGTCGTATCACTACAAGGCTGCCTGGGAGGTCTAGCTGCCGCAGCATGCGTAGCCGGTGCGCGGAGGAGATCGCACGTGTTGTTTGCTGCACTGTAATCGGCCTGGTGACAGGCACGAACCTCTGACATAGCAAAATAAACCGTTTTCAATGGGTTTCTGCTTCTAATGTATTCAACCGCTGAGGTGAAGCCAAATATAGGAGCAATGCCAAGAAATCGACTTTTGAACTGAAATAGAGACTCCTCTTGCATCACGACTGTTTTTCCTAGGGACAAGAAGTGAATCGTGCTGTGAAGGTGGGAGCGCGCCTGCGGCCGCCCTGCTTTGGTGAGGCAACGTCAGGGCGGCCTGGAAGGTGGAGGGGCTGCCCGAAAGGGGCTGCTTTCTGCAGCAGTTAACTTCACCTTCCCACAAAACCTCCTTCCGGCTGTTGTGTTCCTGCCTGGAGAACACTTTTAGGGGTTTTTTACAAAGCTGAGTCGGAACATCTCCACGAGTCCCTTGGTCTGTGCGTACATCCCAAACTGCTGCAGGCGGTGAATCTGATACGCCCGTGGTGAACAGCACCGAGTGACGTGTACCTAGTGGTCAGCCAGGACAATAGGAAGCAGCTAAACAGAAACGCAACACAGTTCTCTTTTGTTTCAAATACAAAATCTTGAAGTCGTATTGCATGCAGTCAGGTAGGAATTGTTTCGTGATGGGAATTAAGCTATGATCTTAGAAGTTGAATTTGAAGTAATTTCTATATATTTCCAAGAGTGATGTTTCTTTTAATCTATTTTAAAAGATGGCATTCTTTTAATCTTAGGAAAAAAATGTTATGCTGAGATGATTAAGAAACGATGAGACCTTGCATTTTTCAGAATGGTTATTTTTAGGTCTGTACTCTACCGAGCAGACTTTTGCAGAACGATTTATTTAGCTGCGAGAAGAGGCAGGTACAGATCATCTGCAGGAAGCACCAGCGCTAAGGGGACTCAAGGACAAGCGTCTGGATGATCTGTAGTCTGTTCAGTCCCGTACACCTCACAAGAAATTTGGAGAGAAGGAGGTGGGTGCTTTAAATATGCACGTCTATTTTTGAAAGGTATTGTGGGTGATCGGCCGTCGGTTTCAGTCACAGCCAATTACTCACAGCCAGCGCACCCAGCTCCACGCGGCCGCGGCCGCCTGGGGAGCAGCGGAGCACGGGAGGGCTTCAGCCGCTGGAGTCCCTGCGGTGCTGCGCGCTGCCGGGCGCGAATGGCACGCGAACGTCTGCTGCCTGGTTTTATTGCTGCTATCTATCAGATAATTAGATTTATTGTTATGGCTTTGGATTGCAATTGGTGGGTCATTTGGAGGGCACACAATGATCACGATGTTCATGATCTTGACTCTGTAGCCAAGCTTCTCCTGCCTCCCCACCCCTTTTAGTCTGTTCCCAGCTTTTGGGGAGCAGGAGGCTCCCTCACCCTCCTTGCACACTCACAGTGGTTTTCTCCATCTTGCCAGTGCCACAGGCCGCAATCAAGGGTTTATTTGCATTGCCTGAGGTGCCTGCGCGGACAACATCAAACAGAAATTGAGGAGAAACACGGCTGGTGCCAGAGGGAGATGGGAGCAATTGGGGCAGATGGGCATAAAGGACAGCTACCTCCGTGACACAGTCACATATCTGCCCTGGAAGCTGCTGGGGTCTCATCAATTAGGATTTAAAGTCCCTGTAAGGCAAACAGAAATGCGTGGCCTATAAGTGGGAAGAAAGCTGCATGCAATGAGAGTGGCTGCTGAGAGTAAATGTAAATCTGGGTTGTTGCATCCCACTTGGAGCTGCTTTGAGTAATTCTGTTTCCTTTCGGAGATTACCAAAAGTCGAAAATACTAGCTTTTAATTATTATTGCGTGAACTCAAGCTTGAGCACTGTTGAAAAAATATGAGAAAGTTTGTTCTGGCCCCCTCAGTGCCCGGGCCCGCTGCCCGTCCTCGCCACCAGCTGCAGGCCCGGGCTCCGAGGCCTCTGCTTGTGACGGAGGTCGCTGGGCTCCCCCCCAGAGGCACCAGCCGGAGCCGCGCGGCTCCTCCTGCAGCCCCCTGTGCTGCAGCCCCGTGTGCCGAGCCTTGCCTGCGGCCCGGCGCCGCCTCCGGGTTCTCTGGTCTCGTCCCGTTTCTCTCCATCTCCCTCTAAAAACTGATTCCGTTTGGTTTTTCCTTTCCCTTGTCACTTTGCTTTGCTTCCAGAGATGGGATTAGGCTGATTTCCTGTGATGTAGACTTCTGTTTAATACAAACCACCCATCACGAGCCCCGTCTGTTGGGAATTAGTGTAGCTTTTAGCCCTCTGGGGTTTAATGCTTTTAGGCCAAACGTTCAGAGGCAGCGTTGGCCTCTCCGAAGACATTATTACGGTCTCTGTTACTGAGGTCATTATTCTGCCGGTTTTCTTCTGTTTCCCTGTGTGGCGAAGGTGAAGCCGAGCGAGCTGCGAAATTCCCCGTCGGATGCAGGGGACGGGCAGGGCTGCGCAGGCCGGTGGAGGTGCCGGGTGCAGGGCGAGGACCTGCGAAGGAAACAGGGTGGTGGCCTCTTAGCTGGGAGAAGAGGCCCCTCTGGGACAGGGACGCGGGTCACCGGGCTGCGTGGACGTGCTGGTGGTGCGTGTGTTTGCCGATGAGCTTACGTAGACTTAAAGCCCGTCAGAGCTGTGCAAACCTGAGAGAAGAGGGATGGAGGCGTCCTCAGAGATCGTGCTGGGAGAGAGATGTTTGCGATTAGAGAAGCAAAGGCAAAAACCAGGAGAGAAGACGTCTCATCAACTGAGAAGGAGCTGAGCTGACTGTGCTGGAGGCAGATAAGAGGAATGAGAAAAGATCGCTGTCTGCGCTTCGGCTGCAAAACCTTGTTAAGATCTTGGCAAAAGCAGTTTCAGTGGCGAGCGTGGGGCAGAGGCTCCGTTGGAGGAGGCGTAGTGTGGAGCTGGAGGGAAAGCACAGCCCAGCACTGGCTATGAACAGCGTGTTCAGTGAGCTTACGGATGGGAAAGGAAAGGAAGTGGTGGTCATAAAAATCGTGAAGGTTAACGATGGTTTTTTTAGAGAGGGGCATTACTAAGACATGCTTGCATTGCAGAAAAGAAGAGCCAGAGAAGCTTAGGGATGAGGTGATAATGGAAAAAAACTGTTAAAATCAAGTCACTGGACGGGGAAGGCAGCAGAGAAGCGGCTTTGGTGTATATAATGTGAGGGAAGTTCTGCAAAAGGGGAAGCAATGTGGAAAATGTAGGGGGGGAAGGCTCATTTTTCAGTTTTCACAGGGTCACGGCGTGGTTGAGGTTGGAAGGGCCCTGGGATAAGGGCTGGAGGTGTGATTCCTTACAAAGGAGGCATGGGTAAACACTCTGGGTGGAAGAGCGTGAAGAGGAGGAAAGGCAAGGGAAGAGGTTACCCGTCCTGATGGACTGGAAGGTCACGTAGTGCCTGGAGAAGAGGAAGAAAACCCAGCAGAGAGGACAGAGAAAAAAGGCGGCACTTGGTGAGCGGCTGGGGAGGTTAACTGCACTCGTGCTAGCGGGGCAGGATGAAACGGGGCCAGTGGGGGAATTTCAATCAGCTTCTGCCGTCCGGAGCAGCTGCAGTCCTGGGCACCTTGCTGCCTTGTTTCCCTTCTGCGAGTCTAAGCTGCCTCCTCATGTGTGTCGCCAAACACCCCCGTGATGGATGCGTTTTGGGCACCAGCGCTCAGTCCTTTATCGCTCCTTCCTTAGTTCAGGCCCAGCATTGCTCGTGCTCTGCTGTTGGTCTAAAAGGTCTCCCTGCGTGGGCACCAGCCGCAGCGTGTGCTGCCTGCCTCGTGGCACCCGTCTGCTGCTGCTTGCAGCTCTGCCTTCAACTTCTTCTGTACCTTTCCTTTTCCTTCCTTTCATCTCTGTTGGTTTTTTTCCCTCCTTTATTTTCCCCTTCTGCTTACATATTGCACTTCCTCTTCATTTTTTACCTTCGGTGCTCAGTGCGGCACTGAGTTAACGCGTCAGCAAGTACTGGAACCTGATCAGGGTGCCAAGTTGACGAGACTCCTTGAAGGACCCGGTCCCGCGCAAACAACCGGAGCCACTGGGTGACAGGAGCCGCTGGCGTCCCCACCTGCCTGCCCGGGCCGCTCCTGGGGCCATCCCCGCCGCCCAGCGCGGCGCTGTGAGCTCGAGGCCGTGCCCGAGCGCGGCTTCTCCCCGGCCTTCCCGGCCTCCCGCTCTGACGCGGAGCCGCCGTGTGACGGAGGAAACCAGCGCGCGAGGGACGAGGAGGGGAGCGCAGGGGGCCGTGGCTCTGCAGGCTCCCTCATCCCTTTCAGGGTATGAATCAGCTCTCGTTTGGACGCTGTTCGATTTTCCTTTTGATAAAGCAGGTATCTAAAAACCAGTGTAGCTGGTGCAGCCTTGACTTTTATAAGGTACCTTGGCTGGTACTAAAATATAACACCAATAATCTTACCTGACTCAAAAAAAAACCCAAAGGCAAACAAAAAACTACCCTATCTCTGCAGCCAGTACTCTACAGGTTTTAAATTTTCTGGTGATTTTCTTTTTAAATGGCTCAGCAGGGCATTATTCAGGCAGCTGCTTCGAGGGACTAATATAACATGTGTTCTCAATTTTGGACCCTTTATGTTGGGAATTTTCCATTGTGCAATTGCATTAAATCTGAGGCGACTGACAAGAGCGCAATGGTTTCTAGCTCTGCACAAGGTTAAATGACTGAAATAAAAATAGATGGAAAAGCAAACACAGTCAAATAAGTTTGCTTTCTCATGTAATGGCAGGCAGCACCGCGAGGTCAGGGACTAACGATGGCCCCGCCATCAGTCAGGGACTGCAGTGGAGGCTCAAGCAATTCGTACTTCGTAACTCACTTTGGAGATTATCTTCTGGTTTAGCTGCTTGGTCCCTCTCATACACACAGATCGTATAGCCGGGGAGACCGTCCTCAAAGTTACCATTTTTACAGGGGGTTGTAATAATGACTGTATTTGTGAAGCATTTTGCTTTCTAAACATCAGGTCTCTGTGGTGTTATTTGCGGTGTTTTCCTGACCAGGAAACGTGTGGTTTTCACTCCTGTCCCTGAGAACGATGCTCACTGTGCTGCTGCCACTGGAGGGGGAAGGCAGCCTGCAGGGCGGCAGGCTGGTCCTGCACAAGTACGAGCCGATGAGTTTACAAATGCACATGTCAGGCCAAGACGGCAGCTCCAGGAAAGGCAGGAGCTCTGCCCTTGAGAAAGAAAAACCGGAGGTGCCACGGGTCCCGGCAGCCTCGCGAACTGCAGCGTGTCCTTGTCGCGCCGCGTGCCGCGGTCCTGCTTGTTCTCAGGGCCCTCGTTGGCTCTCTGCTCCCATCCAATGGGGCTTTGACTTTCCCCCCCATTTAACATTTCTTAGGTTTGATTTTCAATCCAAAATGCAGAAGTGGCTGTTCTTTTTCTCTCCGAAATTTAGACAAAAAGTCAGACTGTCTTCAGCAGGCACCCGCCCTGTAGTCTCATGGGCAGCACGATGCTGCTTGAACAGCCATTAAGAAAAGCTTTGTGATGCTTCATAACGGCACAGCAGGCTGCTATAATTTTCTTATTGAAGCAGAGCTTTTATGCATTTACAGAGTTAATGGTTTTTGTTCAGGTAGAGCATGAGGTGACCTCAAATGCCAAATTCCACTTTGTTCTGCTTTGGTGACCATCTGCACCCCACTGCAGCAGGGTGTCCCCACCTACACACCTGCTGCTCCCCGCTCCTGACAGACCATGGGATGGGGTGGTGGCCTGGCTTTGGTATCTGACTGTACTCTTACCATTTTCATCTTAATATGGAAGCAACTCTCTTTCCAATACCTTCCAGAGCTTATTTGTAGCAGTAGCTGTTTCTTTTTAACATTTACTTTTGCAGCTTCAATTAGATACAAAGCACAGAGGGGGTTGGGCCATCCGTGACTTCTGTGCAGAGCCCCCCCGCAGCCAGTGGCTCTGTGCACAATGAAGTCCGAGGGCAGCACTTCAACACCAGTTTATGTTTCGAGACCTCCAAAAGGCCACTTCGCTGGGCAGAATCTTGCCATCCAAGCAGTACGAGGAGTGATAGTAACCGTAAAGGAGCCTCGCGCAGCTCCGCACACGTGGTAAGGATATTGTGTCTGGAGGCGTTAGGCTGCGCCTGCACCGCGTTATTTGGTTGTCTTTGTTCTCTCCTCTGCTGAACCCCTCTGCTGAGGCAGGCGGTGTCACAGTCATTGCTCGGAGCGAGTACTGATATCTGAACTGCCCCGTCCTCTGGCTTAGAGCAGCGCGATTCAACGGGTGCGAACGCTGGGGACCCTGCGTCCCAAACACTCGCTGCCTTGCTGCTGCCAGCGAACCTGAGCCGGCGGGGAGGCGGCGGTGAGCCTGGAGAGCTCAGAGCCGCTCAGTGCTGACACAGGCGTCCTGCCGGCAGGAATAAGCCCTCTGAATAGCTTTTGGTGCCCTCGGGGTAGCCTTCGGATACGGTATTTCTTGAGCAGGCACCTAATTTTGCAGGGTTTCTTGGGTGATGCTGGCGGATGGGTTCCTCTGCACATCCTGTTGTTACGTGAGCCATTGAGTTGTGCAGTTAGCGGGGTGGTTTTTAGCAACAGGTGGGAAACTGTACCCATTTAGGCCTGCAAAGTGTCAGTCAATTGCACAGAATAATATATATATGTGCCTGCTTTGTGAAACAACATTTTTAGTTTAAAGCTGTGCAAGACAGACCATTAAGTTAAAAATAAATCTCCAGAACACAGTGCATCTAAAAACAAATTGTTTATTACTGGCTATTATATTTATACCAGTCATGGGATATTCAACTGCTGACATGGGAACTGCAAAACATAGCTTTTAATTCTAGTTTTGGACAGCACTGCAACAAGCTGCAGCTAGGAGAATTTAGATTTAAGACTACAGAACCCAGCCTGAAGCCCTAATATAGCTCCCCGGGAGCGAAACCAGGGGTCAGGCTGCCGCGGACGGTAGGATGTGCTGGAACGCTCTGCTGTTGGCATTCTCATTAAAACTGCTTCTCTGTCAGATTAAAACCTACACACAGAGACGTGTTCCTTTGCAACACCGGCGCCAGCTGAGGGCTCCTCGCTCGGGCCCTTTGTCCTGTGCATCTGCAGGAATTCATTTCTGCCACCTCTCTGGCCCAATGCAGACCAATGAACAGGTCTCGTCAGAACAGTTTTAAAAGGCTTTGCATCCTGCCTGTCACCATCTCTTGCCCAGCTGGTGCCATTTTCCCTGTCAATCTCTGTTATGTGAGAAGGGTAGATGCCTCATTTTAATGAATAATTAGATGTAAATTAACAACAGAGGTGAAAACTCAACCATGTGCTTTCCTAGACCATGTAAAAGGAAAAGAAAGCAGCCATGAAATTAATTTTATTTACTGCTGAAGGATACTAGAGTACCCTTTGTAAGAATTTTGTCACAATCTTAGGAGTGCCGTGTAATCTAAACTAAGTGTCAGGAATATTCCCTTTGAACGTTTGTTAGTGTATATTTAAAAACTTAGTTATTTGCCATCTTTCTATTCTCAAATATGAATGCAATTGTGACATCTGGTCCAAAGCTGGTGCAGGGAATATTTTTAATACCTGGAGTTTTTATTAATACAGCTCATATCACACTGGCTACAAGGGCAAAATATTCCAAAGGCGTGTTCTTAATGGGGTCTGTTTTGCTCAACATTCACTCTACTCTGCATCAATTAAATGAGGAAAATAAAAGCTATAGTGTCAGTACCTTGAAAACAGCCAATTTGTCCAATATTTTCCTGCCACTGTAGCCGACAACACTATGCCTGGTGGATACTGTGGTCAATGACTGATTAATTTTTCTGTGTATTTAAAGGTTAAAGTAATTAAAAATGTCAAATCATTCTCTTTTTTCAATAGAACACCCTTCAGATGTATAGCCTTCCCTAACAACAGCAGTTTGAGCTGTTCTGGTCTCTCCTGACAGCACGTGCGGTACGTTGAGCACCACACGGGTACCACCTGGCAGAGGATGAACCTCTGTGGAGGCTGAGAGGCTGGCGTGGGCTGCAAGTCCTGACACCGGTCCTCGAGGGGGTGAGGACACAGAACTGCACTCGCGCACAGCCAAAGGCGGTGGTTCCAGTTCAGGGAAGCTGCGTGTGGGCTCTGGTGCCGAGATGCACTTCTGTCTCCTGTTATTTCCTTGGCCATTAGGAAAGGACAGCTCTCAGAGACTGGGAACCACCACTCCCCCCTGAGCCCCTCTCCAAAATGATTAATCGGAAGAACATTTTCCTGCTAATCTTTTTTTCCTGCCCAAGCATAAGACCAGCGCGTTTGAGATTTTCAGCTTCACCAGCATTCATCTACGTGCCAGTCTGTGCAGGGGCACTGCAGTGAATGCCGAGCTAAGTGCCCACCCCAGGCAGGACTCAATGCAGAGAGTTGTCCAAATAGCGACGATATCAAACAGCATGAGTAGGGAAGGGCTCAGTAATAGCAACTGGCAAGGGAGAAAATCTAATAGACGTAAATATCATTAGAAGAAAGCTGTCAGATTTGATGACAGCCTGTTTTGTGGCATTGATAGAGTGCAAGATGCTTCAGTCAGGTATGAGTACAGCTGCTGGTCCTTATGGCCACAGGCAGCAACCGGAGAAAATGTGCAGCATAACTGCAGCTATACATATCCTATCTATTTGGTTTTGCTTCCCCTCCCCTTCTGTTTCTCCCCAGGTACAACTTGTTTGATCGCGTTGCTGTCAGATAAAGAACTCACAGTGGCCAATGTTGGTGACTCACGAGGAGTCTTGTGTGACAAGGACGGGAATGCCATCCCCTTGTCACACGACCACAAGCCCTACCAACTGAAAGAGAGGAAGAGGATTAAAAGAGCTGGTGAGTTATAACATTTTTGCTTTGGATTGAAGGGTCATCTTTTTTTTTCTCTACTCTGTCAATAATATAGACTTTTCCCCTGTGAGACACTGAAAAGTACCAGACCAAATCAGCAGATAAAATCTTCCATTATTAATACAGCACTTTTCAGACGGATTTCATGGTGCAGACAGAGAAATGGAAGCAGACTGACCTATCCCTTAATGAGGCAGTGTCAAAGTAAAAAGAGCAGCCTTCATCTTCAACAGCCCGTTGACTGTCCTGGCCAGTTCCCTTGTGATCTCTGCAGGGAGCAAATTGATAAACAGAACAGCACCGTTACAGGCTTCGTCGCAACCACGTCGTATCAGCAGCCTTTATGTAACGCCTGGGCCTGCAGCTCAGTGAATTTAGTTCCTAAAATTAGCAGACCTTGAATCTAATTCATTAAAGCTATTTTTTTGTTCCCATATAATGACTGTTAATGAGCACAAACGCACACTGTAGCAGGAGTATAGAGACAGAATATTAGGAACAGTAACCTTTCCACAATAAATCTTTCTAGCTCTCCTAACTTGTCACTTTAGGGACCCCCTGGGCTAGAAGTTCCATTTGGAACATCAGGTTTAATAGCCAATTCTCCACAAATTTGTCAAAGCCTCTTCTGAACCCATGTCTGTTTTGGCTGTCACAGCAGCCTGCAGCAGCAGCAAATTATTTGATGAAGAAAAAAGCGTTAAACCTACCAATGAGCAGTGCCTCTAGAGATGCACTGTTTCTCTGCCTCAAATTCTTCATCTATAAAGTGGAACTAACACGTTTTTCCCTGAGTGTAAAACATTTTTAAAACCTACAGGTTATCAGTATGCTCACACTAGTATACATGTCTGTACGCGTCAAATGCATGCCTTCTGAGGTTGCTGTTATTGCTGAGGAAGCGTAAGAGCAGTGTGATTCTTCCTGCTGCTACAGAGACCCGAGGTCACATAAGTTCCCCAAAGGGGAATAAAAAGTATACAGATCCTAAGAAGAAGGAATAGGAAAATCTTGGTCTCACTTTGCTTCAACTATGTACCTGGGAGATGTATTACTAAAATCTGGAGATTTTTCCATTTAGCTCTTCGGGTTCCTAAGGCATCCTTCAACGATATCGTCCAGGTGCTCTAGATAATTGTTCATTTAGAGAAGGCCTTCACTTACTTAAGAGGAAAAAAAAGGGGGGGGGGATTTTTTGTTTTTATGTTGAAGTGAGTCTTTATAACACAGCAACATGAACCTGGATTTTGGCAGGAATTTCCAACTTTGGAAGAAATGAATTTAACAGACGGGTAAATGTTACAATTACCTGCAGCTAAACAAGAAATATTCTAGCTAGTATAGTAACTCAAGGAATTCACTTACGTGTTACATATTGCCCCTTTGTATTATCATGCTTGATGTGGCCTCATAGTGCTGTTAAAAAATAGAATACAGTTTACACTACTGCCAGATACTTTTATATTTTGGAAGGTCACTTCAGGTTGGAATGTATACAGTAAATGCCAAATTGAAACAAAATGCCCAAACTGAATTATCAAGCCTGCATTGCTCCTGTGACAAAAGTACCTGGCTTTTTTTTCCATTAGCTAAGATACTCACAAGGTAGACCTGAAGAAGGCTACAATAGCCACAGCACCGTGTTACAGTTCAGTTTTTCAGCTTTGTATGGCACCATCAAACTGCATAACGTAGGCAGTTAGATCCAGTACTCAATGGGTATTTAAAAAACAACGTACATTTGTGTTAGCAGGATGAGATTTCATTTAAAGTGAAATTAAAAGAAAAAACATCCTTCAAACCTGTCCGATATAAATCAGTTTGAGGCAGCCCGAAACAGCTGAAAGAAAAGCATAACTTGCCCCGTAGACCTCACTGGGGCATTACCATGGAGCTGAGGAGTCAAAACTAAGCTTCATTGTCTGCTGTGATGGTGGATGTTCAGGAGGCTCGCTGCTCGCTGCTCTCAGTGCTTGTTGGATGGGGAATGAATTCAGTCCCGCTCTTTTTCCCACTTACTGCAGCTACGTACAAAGTTTTCCCCACCCACAAACTGGAACAAAAAAAATCCTCTGTCAGTCCGACGTGACTCAGGCAGCCCTCATGCTGAAGTCCCCAGAAGCCTACTTTGGGATTCCCTGCCCGATAGCGTGCTTACGGAGTTAGCAGCACCGCCACAGGGCTTCGCAGTGCCGACCGCGGTTTTCACAAGAGGCTGGCTGGCGCGCTCATGCGTGCTGCAGAGCTGCTCCCGCAGCGGGATGACAGAGCGATCCCAGCACTGTGACCCGCTCCCGTGGGACAGAGAAATGCACGGCCTGTGATACGAGGATGCTGTTTTCTGCAGAAAACACAAGAAATCTCCCTCTGATCATGGTCCTGAGCAATCCACTTAAATAGGGGCCTTGAAACAACCACGTCTTGGCTTGTGAAGAAACACTCAGCAGCAGCACCACAAGGTGACTGTCACTGATAAAATTGTATGCACCTTGAACATAATCCTTTGAGCTGGACTCTCTAACATGCGAAATCTTTGTGTGGTGGCCAAAAAGCTTCTATTTCCTTAATGTCTTTTCTTCTCCAGTGACAGCTAGAGCTGCAGAAAGTTTGCTTTTTCATGAGCATTTTTAGGTACTCTGTGTGGATAAATTTATAAAACAAAACATTAGAAGTGCCAACAGACACTTCAGTGAACCTCAGGAATTCAACTTGTGCCATAGACAGTTTCGGTTGCCACTTGACAGCGGCACTGAAAAGCCATTTTGTGCGCACCAGCACTACCTGCAAAGG
Organism: Anseranas semipalmata; assembly: GCA_013399115.1. Taxonomy (NCBI): domain Eukaryota; kingdom Metazoa; phylum Chordata; class Aves; order Anseriformes; family Anseranatidae; genus Anseranas; species Anseranas semipalmata. Next base: position 1,150,504 of record VXAA01006410.1, read on the forward strand.
CTGGTGTAAGCGTGCTGCAGCGAGGCAGCGGCAGCAGCAGCTATCTCCTCCGTAAGCACAGTAACGGGTGTCAGCGTTGCTCTCCTCTAATTGTGTATATAATCTTACTTAAAACTGCCTCTTCTTAATTGCATTTTGCTTCCCCTGTCATTCCAGTATGTGCATATGATTGCACTCTGAGTTACTGTAGTTCTACTCACTTACGAAGAAAATCCCTGTGCCGGTAAATAGGTGGCTGTGTAACACAGCTAAGATGCCCTCAAAACACACAGCAGCAGCTGGACAGGGCTCGCTTGACTCCATAGCTGAAGAGGAGTTGCAGTAGGGTAGAATGCAAAGCTGAAAACATTCTGGTAACTACAGAACAAACACATTTCTAAGAACACCAAAGCGGACAACTTGCAGATGTAAAGACAACAGTTCACCTAACTGGTTGTATGTTTAATGTTCCCTGTTAGACATTTTGCAAATTATTTGTCCTCAAGTGACTCTGACTTTTGATTCGTATTACGATGGAGGAAATATTGCTGTGCATCAGTGCAGACGGTGGCACACGAATGCATACACATGAACTTGAAGGTGCCTCAATGTTGCTGTGACCTCGCGGTGCTGTACAGTTCCCTCCCTGACCCAGTCAGGCTGCGGACTGGCCAGCTGCTGGCTGCAGCACTCTTTGATTTCAGTGCAAAATGTATCTTACTGTGAGCAACCTCTAAACCCAGTAACATGTTTTCAACTAGGAGTAGCCTTAGTGCTGGTGGTGGTCGGTCAGTCAGTCAGATCCCACATTGCATTTTTCTAACTTGAAATAAAATCTTGTGATTGGCTTGTTCATAGTGTTTTTTGGGGGGGGATTTTTTGACATACCTCATTCAGGGCAGTTTGCTAGAAGAGCCTACAAATATTTTTGCACTTGCTTCTTTGCTTTCTGCCTTAAAGTGACATTCAAGTCCTGCTGCAGGTGTTGTCACTGTTATGTTTCCTTCACAGATCTTCTGAGATGGGGAAAGCACGAACTGCACTGAAAAAGGAGGGTTTTACTAACACAGGAGTAAAGGACTTGCTTTCAGTACTTTTGTCTTAACATTGCCATAAGGCTTTCCGAACAAGCTGTGCAGTACAGGAACACCCATCTCTGTGGTCAGTACGTTGTCAGTCGCACTGGGGGACTGTGCAGCTGCTTCGTTCAAAAGCACAGCCGTTCATGACTCGTTCTCAGCCGTTTCAATAGCACCAGCAGGCAGGCACAGTCCAGCTCTTCGTCGCAGTACTGTGGTATTTACTTAAGACATCTCCTGTTTTTTGAGATCTGTAACATCTATATACCTCAGGATACCACATCATGAATTGTTGGGTGGATCTGACGGGAAGTTGGAGAAAGTTTTAACAGTGTTTGTGTTTCTCTCCAGGTGGATTTATCAGCTTTAATGGCTCCTGGCGCGTTCAGGGGATCCTGGCCATGTCCCGCTCGTTAGGAGATTACCCTCTGAAGAACCTGAATGTTGTCATTCCTGACCCCGACATTCTCACCTTTGACCTGGACAAACTGCAGCCAGAGTTCATGATCTTGGCATCCGATGGCCTGTGGGATGCTTTCAGCAACGAGGAAGCTGTCCGATTCATCAAGGAACGCCTGGATGAACCACACTTCGGCGCAAAGAGTATAGTTCTACAGTCATTTTACAGAGGGTGCCCTGATAATATAACAGTGATGGTGGTGAAGTTCAGGAATAGCAGCAAAACGGAAGAACAGTAATTACCGGTGGTTCTCTGCCTCACTCTGAACTTAAAACAAACTCTTACATTTTAAACATAGTGGAAGGCTCTAGTAAATACCATTAAGATTCTACACAAAAAGAACAGATCCCTCTGGTCTTTGTTCTTTGCTTAACAGAAGGAGCAATACAACAAATACATTTTGAGTGATTATAAGAATTAAGTTTGCTCACACGTACCTGTCTCCTGTGACCTTGCTGCTCCTGATAAGCTAACAGTAATCTTCCATTTCAGAATTTTCTTTAAAAATCCTGCGTATGCTTTTCATTTGATTTTTTACCTCTCATTTCTAATAGAGGTTCATTGAGATGCACAGCAGGGTCAGGGCAGTGCTGCTGCTTAATAGCAAGTGACAGGAATGATGTTGCTTTTCACTTGTAGATGTGACTTTTCAGAATGATGCTCTAATGTTTCTCATCTCTTTTCGTTCATAATCTGCAGTGATAAGGTTGTGTTGGAAAAGGTTTGCGATTGTTGGCCTGTTACTGATATGAAGGAGCCAACTATTAGCCTGCTATCATAGAACTGGCTCTCTCGCTTTGGTTTTTCCCCCCTCACATTGAACAAATCCCTGCCAAGCATGTGATTAGGTATAGTTACTGAACTACCTGAAGACACATGTTTATTCAGTCCGTGCATTACTTCAATAACATTTCTTCTATGCCACAATGTAATGCTAAACTCCAGCAAAATACTCTGAGGTCTTTTACCTTCTCTATCAAAAAAATAGCTCTGTTGTGATAGAAGAATGACTGTCATTCACCGAGACTCACCTTTTTGTTATCTTTTGGGCATGGACTTTTCATAGGCATGCAAGAAAACAATGCAAGATAAAATTAATTTCATTAGTGACTGTTTGGAAAACTAATCAAAGCAGAGTGTTCCTTAGAGCTACCTAGATGGAAGTCACGCCTATTAAAGACTTCTTTGTACCACTGCAGATTAATTTGTGGTTTTAATCCAGGGGAAGACCTCTTTAGAAATGATTTTTGGTATAATGTATAAATGCCAGACAGTGTCATTGCACTGTTGAGATGAAAGCTTGTGATAAATCTAGATAAAAATATTTTTAGATCTAACTTTCAATATTTAATTGTATTTTGGAATCTGTGACTCTTGTAAGTTTAAACAATGGCATTCTAAGTTTGCTATACACCTGATAACTTAGTTGGCTGCTTCACGAACAAGTGGCAGCAGTGGCAGCATGACAGGACAACGCGCGTTAGAGGAAGAGAGTCAGGGCCCAAGTTAACTGTTAGTATTTTGGGTGGCTTGCTTACCTGTATCATGTCCCCTGGGATTCCGTCCCTTGAAAATGTGGTCCTGGGTGATCCGCTGAAGTCTTTTGTCTTCAAGGTATGGAAGTTCTCAGCACCTGGGTCCTGAGCTGAGTCAGGGATATAGTATGTTAACTAACACTGTCTCAGATGAAGATACAGGATTAATTAGGTGGAAAGCTGCCTTTTGCTTATCACTCACCTAAAGCATTTTCTGGGAAAGTGGCTTGCTGGGCTCTAAAATGCTGTGATCTGTTGTGGTTGTGGTGAGCAGGTATGATGTCTCTCAAGACAAAAATGAGAGAGCACAAGTTCTGCTTTCTGCTCAAGAAGGAATTCCCATCTTAGTCTTTTCATTTTTATTCCTAGGTTATCTCTTCCCTACCAAACTTCCCTTCTTTAGTTTGTTAGGAGATGATCACAAATCCTAACTGGATATGTTGCTATTGCCAGTGCTCTTCAAATGGTGTACGTGTCCTTTACCAGCCTCTTATTCAAAGCTGTGGGCAGAGTCCCTTGGCTCTGAGTAGTGGACAAAGCATGCCGGTGAGAAACACAGGTGTGAAGGTGTGCAGCATGCTCGGAAACCCAGCCTGCTCTGGTCCTTCCCCAGACGATGGGAGGTTTCAGATGTTTTTAATCGCTTGAACAGGAAGAACGGCTTTCAGTGAATTTAAATGCAAGTTTGCAGTTAAATTGAGTGGGTAACAGGAAATGCTAATAATTGCAGAGTACCTCAGTTATTTTATTTTGAAAAACTATTTGAGGTCAGACGCTGTGAAATGAAAACCTTGTGTGCTATTTCCAAGGGAGTGCTTAATCACAAAGTCAGTAATGCTACAGCAGCAGTATCGGAACTGCTCTAGGCAGAGCTCGTGGTGCATGGAGCATTCGCCTTTCCTTTCTCCTTCACAGATGACGTTTCTGTTGTACTGGCTTTTCTTTGTAGAACAGAGACTGGATGTTTGTCAAAACAGCTGCCTGGGGAAAAGAATTAGACCTAGCAGTCCACAGAAGTCTAAAGCAGCGAGGCTTGTGTAGCAGCGACATGACGGCTAATCCTGCACAGGCATTTGAGAAGTTGGAAACGGAACAATGATCAGCTCCCCCAAAAATTACAGACTAACATCACTTCAGTGAAAAGATTATGGCTGCCAGCAAACCTCTCTGCAGCTCATGTTCTTGGGGTTAGCGAGCACTGCTGAGGAATTCCAGAGCTTCTCTTGGGCACGGCTAGCTTTCTGGTTGCTCTAGCACTGAGACAGATGGGAAACGTGTGCGTTCAGACTCCGTAGTGCCAGGAGGAAGCTGTGGGAGGGCGGCTCACTCCGGGAGTAAAGCAAGCTCGCACATGGCTTGCTCAAAGAATTTAGGAAAACTCAGTACAATGCAAACCAGTTTTGCAGACTTGTCTGGATATTTATTCCAGGATTCATTCACCCACATGGCTGCCCAGTCGGTTACTGAATCAGGCTATTTCAGCCTTTTAGTGTTTGCAGTTGCAACAGTAGTTGCTCTAGCACTTTTAATTTTCTCCGCAGCACTCCCACCTTTGTAGTAGCTCCCTTTCCTGGCCAAAGACGTTCATGCCAATGATCTCCAGTAAGGCTGTCAGTGTTTGTTGGTTTGTTTTGCTTTATTTTACTTCTAAAAAGCTAGTTACAGCTACTTTAGGTTTAAAGATGAAGGACAATGGAGATGACAGGCTTTGTGCAGTCTTCCTCACACAGGTGCAGTGCCTACCCGTGTCCCCTGTTAGAGGTCTTCTAGGTTTTCTAATCCAGCTCTAGCGCTCTGGAGCTTTCCAGTCCTGCCGATTTGTGCCACGTTCTGTTGTGATACGTACAGCTGCTGGATGACAAGATTCGGTAATGTACGTATTGCTTAAACAGCCTAACAGATCTAGGGGCTGATTCTGCACTGCCTTACTTACACATCCCATATCTGGAAGGAGCTACCAGCACCAGCCACAACTACCCCCACGTATGCCAGAGCCGTGTAGCAGAACGTGGTACGGATCGGAGCGGCAGTACTTCCAGCACGCCATCCCGTGCTGCTTTCCTGCCTAGGCCCCTGCCCAAAGAAGGGAGGCACATTTTGGTCAAAGTGGCCCGCATACATCTCAGAGCTCCCTGATTCTGGCCTTGTGTGTTCGTGGGAGGTTTTTTGTTGGTTAAGCTCTATCAGTGACATCTGTTCATCAAGCAAGAGCATCTAATGGCAGAAAACTGATATATTAAGTTGCTGCCAAAAAGCATCTTTCATGTGGTCCAATATGAAAAAATGTACCTTGTAATTAGTCATCTACCCAGTGCTTAAAGAATTTAGGCTCTTCCCAGTGCTACTAGAAACTAACAGTTTATCTCCTGTGGTATATTTTAAATATACTGCCATTTAGGGTATCATTTTGGTTATAGACTGGTACGGTTTTAGACAGGCTGTTCATCCGTCTAATGACACAGCTATAACCTCCACCGGTTGTAGCTCCTGGCACAATCACGGGAATCCCGAGGAGCCGCAGCAGCCCGGTTCGGTGTGATCTCGTAGCGCCGGCTGGTGGCTGGCCTGAGCACCTTAACCAAGCGGCGCTCATCAAAGCTAACGCTGTTAGCACATGCAAAAATGCACGGGGTCTAAGGCTGCGTTGTCCCTTGGGCACACGTTCACCAGGAGGTTAGTGCAGGCCCATTCTCTCCGGCTGAATTTTACAGCACTGCTAAAGCAGCGCAGGCTGAACATGCGTGTCTGCAGGCATGGCTAAGAAATGCAGTGACTCGGTTGCTAAAAACGTGCGTGAAACAGTTTGGCGTATCATAATCTCACCCTGCATCCCCTGCCCACTTACTCCCCTGTATGGGCATCCTCACAACGTTGGTGGATGCATTTTAAATATTGTTTGTGGGATCCAAACGTTTGGCAAAAGCGCAGCTTGCTCAGACCACAGTGAGAAGGCTCCAGAATTCATCGCCAGGCTCGTGTGAAGTGTATGCCATTGCTTCTGCTACGACACCCCGTCCTGGCTCCTGGGGGAGGGATGGTCACAGACAGCATTCTGAGGACTGCATCAGCACAGTGGGCCCAACATTTCTAACAGTGCACAATTTGAAATGAACAGGTCCGTTTTACTGAGTAGTGTTCAGATAAATGCAGATAAAGTAAATGTCATCTAGCATAATGAAGTATTGTCTACTGACTTGTAAACATAAGGTCAGTATCAAAACTAGTGCTAAAGTTATTACAGTATTATACCATTTATATATGGTAAAATTAAAAAAAAAAAAGTTGTGAAGATTTTAGAATACTGAAGTTAGTACTAAAACACTGCATCAGCTTGAACTAACAGTGTTTGCTGCATCACCACTAATGCCGACTCTTGAAAATAAAGTTTTGTTGCTCAGCTGCTTCTCAGAATATATGACATCCTTGCTTTATATAGTATTAATATATTGCCAATGTATGCAGAGAAACACTTAGTAAATGACTATATCAAAGAACAAAAAAAAAATACAACTCATCAGCCTTTCATTTCTGAAGTAGTTTTTTAGGCCTCCATCCTGAGATCTGGCTGTACAAAATTGCAAGACTAAGAAAGTTAGAATGTTCTGCGGAAGTCTGACAAGCGTACAGCCCAGAGCTGCTGCCCCTCGGTGTTGTCAATGTATTTATAACTTACCCTTCTAAATCTGAGGACTCGTATCTAACAAGATATATACAATTACGTTAATATTGATTCGAATTTTGCATTACTTTATGCATACAGTACTGACAGGCTTAGGTAAGCAGCTGTTTAAAAGATACTTTTCCCTTAGGTAACAATGTTCTAGGTTTCAGTTTGTCTCCAGATACATACAACGTTTCAGATTTATTTTGCTCTGCTAAGCAAAACATGCAATCAAAGCAGTTGGAGCCTGTCTAAAGCCACAAATAGAGAGAGGCTTACATCAGGAGACTAAAGTTTTGAAATCCACTTTTATGGGTAGGTCAGTTCCCATATCTGGTATTAAGGACGAACTCTGAATTAGTTGAGCAATGGGGAGATAAAGCACTTTTTCCTGCATTTAAAGGACCAGCCGTACGTTCTGTTAAGCCTGTGGAGACACATTGGTATTTCTAGGGACACAGGTGCTCAGAAATCCTTTTCAGCCTCTATACCACAGAGCTAGATGAGTGTTCAGCTATAATGCTTTAGAAATGTAAATGTGGGACTGACAAACATTGCTCTCTGGCCATTCCTCCACTGTATCCAGGGTTGTGACAGTAATATAGATAAAACTGTCCTTTAGCCGCATGTGCTTTAACCTTGGTAATTATAATAGTCACGAAGTCGAGCTGGGTGGGCTGACAGTCAGATACCTGCTCAGCATCCCCAGCGAGCAGGGCTGTGTGCGCCTGTGCCACCACGCTTCCACCGCCCCGTGGAAGTCACTTGGCCAAAAGCAGCACGAGTTTGCTCCGGTGCCTCTGCTGATGTGCTCACCTGGCCTCATCTAGCGCTGAAAGCAGCCTTTCGCACCAGAACTGCCAAAGTCCGCGGGTGATTTTTACACTTTCTCTTTCTGGTAAGAAAAATTTAGTTATGTTAAAAAAGTTGCTTTTGGAAAAAGTTCTTTGGAGTTAGTTCCATTCTGTACTGAAGCATTACACTGCTCTTTGATAAACCGTTTCTTCATGCGTAAACTGGGTACCAAACTTACGCAGTGGTTAGCAAATACTGGATTTACACCTGAAGTCCATGTTTATAAATTTCAAACCCGTCTACCTTTAACAAGTCAAACTGGAACCATCGCACGGGTGTTAACTACAAAGCTAACAGGGGCAGGGGCTGGAAGAACAACTTTCAAATCGTATCGCACGAGTATTATACCGAGTGACTGCAAAACCACTTCTTCCCAATGCATTTGGAAGCGCTCTCAAAAAAACAATCAAGAAAAGCTCATCATGAAAATGAACTGCAGTTAGGATTCTGTAAGGGCAGTGCAGATGTTTAGTGGAGAAAAGCCTACACAACAGACACGATAACAAAACCACAATGTTTAAGCTATTTGTCTGGGAGAAAGACAGCTTCCGTTTAGTACAGCGTTGCTGTATTCCCTTAGATAAGAGCCTCTTCAGGCTTCTGTTTTAACATTTTTTCTCTCAAAGACAGAAGTGTTTTTAAGATTGCATCTTTGCTGCAAGCTCAGGGGAGACTGCGCTTTACTCTTACTTCAAGGACCACCACAAAGAACTGCTGAGAGCAGCGGGCGGGACACAGGCTGCGTCATCCCGGGTCAGACAGCAGATCGGGATGCATATGACACCTACGCACCATCGTCACTCACACTATAAAAAACCTCATTCGGGTCATTCGGATTAATGTGGCCTGGAAAATTAAGGTGCTGCATAGCAACTGTGGGAAAGCTCGAGGTAAACAGTGCTCGGATGCAAACTGTCTCAACAGAGGTCACCTGGGGTGAACCCTGTATTTTTAAATGCTTATTTTATAGGGGGAAAAGTAAGTCCCGAGGTCCCATAACTGCGGGTGAGACAAACTGCACTATAAAACATATTTCCTCGTATGAGTTGCAGGTTGGTAGGGCCTTTAGCTAAGAATCGCATAACAGCAGCATTTCAAAGACAATTTTGAAAGACAGCTTTGAAAGAAAGTGTCTTTATGATTTTTAGAAACCCAATGTATATTTTCTGTTTGTTTTTCTACAACTTTAGATTTCTTTAGAATGAGGACTCAGTTACACATAGCAAACAAACAAGCCATCTGCCTAGCTTCATTTTAACTCTGCTTGCTTTCCTTCCTACGTGGAGTGCTTTCATTTGGGTATGGCTCACAGCTCAATATGCAATACACAGTAACTGCATTAAAACTTGACAAGTTTAATTTAAGAGTCAGACTGCAGAAAGTTTTACATCTCTTTCCCCAACACCTCTACTGTAAGCAAACTGTAGGCTACTTAATAAACAACCAAAAAGGTACACACAAGCCAGACAAAAATAAAGACAAAAAATAGGGAGTAGCGCGCTGCCTCCCAAACTCCTTCAACATGGCTAACATATCCGGTCAGCATATCGGGAATTCAGTGCCACATTGTTTGGTTAACCTCCAGTCAGCTTCCAGTTTAAATTTAAAAGAAATACAATAAAATTACATTATTTTATTGTATATCCAGGCATTTGTGAGTTACTTACAATGAACTTGCATTGAAATATTTTCGTAGTAACTAGAAAATGCAATATAAAACGTAGGAAGATAGGCCAAACTGCCTATGTCCTCTTGATACTGACCTGTTTATAGAGAATAAAGCCTTGAAATCTGCAGCACATGCTTAATGGTTTATATTCAACTTGTTTGTTCTAGAATGTACACAACACATAGAAGCGTTTTGACTTATGGACTCTTCTGAAACAACGTACATGCAATACAGGCTTGAAATTTTACACTGTAAACCCCTTCTGTTATCCACCCTGAAGTAGTTTCCAGACATCTTTGACCAATGGATTATTAGGCTTTTCAAGATAGAAAGCCCCACACTTCTCCTATCAAAATCATAATTGCTTGGAATTTTATTTTAATATGGCTTTCTGAGCCACCTGCGTGCACGTGAAGAAGAATCTTAGGATTCAGAAAAATCTTAGCCTGTGGTTTATGCTTCATTTTCAGTAAGCAGATGCTATAAAATTTGGGCCCACCACTGACTTACATGCTTGTATTAGTTCCCAGTCTTAAGCTTTGTTTGCCTCTTGCATGGCTGCTCACACTGGAAACTCTCCTGATACTTGCTTTAAGCAGAAACATTAGCTTACTTATGCATTTTTATGGTCTTTTAAGCAATAATAAGGTCAGACTCAAATACAAGCTGGATTTGGAAATGAGTTTAAAAAAAAAAAAGAGCAGCATCAGGAAAACTTTGCAGTGCAACTTTCTTGCAGAATTGATGTCACTTTAAATTACAATTTCAGGTGGCATAAACAGATCACTGTGTATATAAACCTACGTTTGTAAAAGCAAAAGCCTTGTAATCTATGATCAGCATTATCCTTCTGGGGCACAAATATAAAAATACCTTGCTTGGAGACAGTCACGTTTATTGCAGCACTGCACAGCCATTTATCCATGATACTCAATTTTATTCTCCCAACAGGAGCACTGTCTGCTTTATCTACCCAGTTGCTGAAGATTACATAGTCTTTCATAATCACATTTTTTTGAAAAAGCAATACAAACTGTGCTGTATTATCAGTGTTCTTGTGACAAATAATTTATTTCTAAACATTTAACATGGCAGGCTTTTATTTAGATGTATAAACAATCAAAGAGCAAGTTAACCATTTCTCACAGAGCTCTCAGGATCTGACCACAATACCACAACAATCAAATAATGCATCATAAAACCATAGGAACAGCTGTAGTTTTACCTCTGTTTCAGGAACTACAATAGCATTCTTTCCTCAGTTATGCAATACAGTATCTTTAGCTATTTAGTTTAACAAAAAAAAAATCTATTTTTGAAAAACTTTGACCCTCTTAGCATTCATTCTTATAACACTGAAATCTGAAATACTTGTCTAGACAGTATTCTCCCCAAGATGTCATTTTTATATTAAAAAAAAAAGTCCAATAATTCCATCATAAAACTATGTACAGTTACTGAAAATACAGAAAAATTCAATACTGACCATAACCACAACATAACAAAACCATTGGTGAAACCTCAGTCTTGGTACTAGAGGCTTCTGCACCTCTTCTAATTTGTCTCTAAGAGACTATCTGAAAGACAGCCAAGTGTAAATATATCATAACGTGTTAGCTACAGTACAAATAAGGTGGCAGTGCTCTGTCATTCCAGATGTACAGGATGTAACTATAGTATCTTCACTGTGTAGTAGATGTGTCTAGAATAAATATGTTAATGCAATTGCAAATTCTGTATTGTTGTCTATTAGAAGTGTAAACTACTGAAACCTTGGCCTTGCTGATATGAATAAAGTGATTAAAGTACCCATCTTTACAGATATAGTCATGTTTGTCTTCTTTAAGAAGTAAGAAGCCAAGAATTTCATACTTTTTTCATTTTAAAATTTGAAGCGAGACAACTATTTTTGAAATGGGTGTAAAGTCATAATACATCTGTTTTAATCCTCCCCGCGTGGTTCCAGTAACTCTCAGGATGCACCAGCACACACACACACACACACGTGTATGGATATATTTGTTATTTGATGACACCAGTGCATCAGAGATGTCCAGTACCTAAATTGCACGTGGAGTCTTCTGCATCTAGCCCTCTAATGGTCTGTGAACGTTATCAATGCTACTTGTAAGACACCGAAGCAATTCTATTTCACATGTATAAAAATATACGTACATATGCACACACAGAGTGCATCACATTTTCAGGATTTCCCATCGGCTTCTGCATAGCTCCCAAGATCCAGAGCCTTGTAACACTCTCAGGACGATTACAGAGGTGGTGTGTTTAAACAAGAAGGCAGCTCCAAGTTTCATGCTGGGCAGAGAACAAATACTTGAAGGTAGCAAAGGATGCAGTTCACAAAAACAACAAAAGAAGTCAAGTTAGGCAGCAATTTGAGAAGCATCTTCCAAGCTAGTTTCTTGGCATAAACATAATCCCTCAGTGACATTTTATAAATTTCAGGAGATTTGGGCTGAAATCCCATGGTTACAGCAGAATGCATGCAAAAGTGTCAGAGCAAGACAGAACAGTGTATTCCAAAGTATCCTGTGTGTGTAGGATACACACATGGCTAAGTGCTTTGCGAATTCCTAGTACTTTTAGTTAAGAATATCAGAATGTCCCAGAGAAATGCTGCCATTGCAGTTTTCCCCCAGCAGCACAGCTGTCCTTCACTCAAAGTCATCTTAACAACTGTGTTCTGCTTTGTGTTGACCTGTGCTTTAGTCAAACACTTTTACAGTGGAATTCAAAGTTTAAGATGATACAGGTTTAAGTTTATATATATTTATACAGAATCAAAGGCAAGTAACTGATGTGTTGGATGACAAATCCTGCCAAAACTGGATTATTTCACTTGATAAAATGCCATGTACTGCAATCAAATGTCTATACTTACAGATATCAAAACGAATTCTATAAAGAAAGAACAGTTGTTCTTCTGGAATAGTGATGTTCACCTTGAGTATATTTAAGCAAATTCCAACATAAACATCCTCAAATTTAATAGGTTTGATATGACTCATCAGTTCATAAATCCTCAGAGCCAGGTTTCCATCCAAAATATAACCCATTCCACTGCAGTACGGAGGATAAAATTTGAATGGGTATTCATCGTACGAGATGTATGCTTTCTTGTAAAAGCCTCTGTAGGCAAAGCTACCTATAAGAGGATAACCAGTAAAAATATTTTCTGAGGAATTTAGCTTCAAAAGAAATTTTACTAAGTTACTCGTGTTGATGAAGACATCAGAATCAGTCTTCATGATGAATCTAGCATTTGAACAGAATTCAGTTACCCATCTGAATGCCATAATTGTTTTCAAGGTAAGGTTGTCATAAGTGTCCATAAAATCTTGGCGAATTATGTCACCGTAGAGGATGCTTTCATCTTCTACTGACAGTGTTGCAGAACTGTCCTCTCCTTCAGTTTCCTGACCTAGTAAGAACAGGGTTAGAATTCGATGTCCCCACCAGAAGCTTTTAGATCCCCATGTTATCCTTATGGCCTGCCTTGACTTCACATCATTAGGTCTTGAAGACACCAAGATGACTAGAAATGGATTTATGTCTTTGCATTTCAAGTGTTCTCGCAACGTGAAGAGGTAGGGTTGCTTGTAAACTGGTTCGTATTCATAGAAATACATGGTGTTTGCATGTTCAATCCCAGTATTTGAAGAAAAAGTAACATACCACATTGTTACCACTGAAAATATGAGAAGAAACAAAAAAATCCATTTTAACGGTGTCATATACATGACACTACCTGGAACTGGGCAATAACTAATTTGTAGAAGTACGTCAGTGACCTTCCAAATCTGCACCACAAGTTCTGAAGCACATTTCTTACTGAAAAAGAAATGAAAAAGTAGTATTCAGAAGGCTGTTGTTCAAATAGTATCTTTTTCTTAGCTTGTCAGCTAAAAGCATGCTATAATACAATGAGGACAAAACCAAGACCCATTGGTCCCACTGTTACGTGTGGCATCCTATACACCATGAACCAACGCTGCATCCCAGAAACAAGCATGAGCAGAATGCTGAGCTGCTACCGAGTATGCTATGGATTGAAACCTCTTCAGCTTTCACCTTGGAAATTTCCCCTACATAAACAGCATCTCTGCAAAAGATCACACATCAAACATTTTGATCCCAGCGAAGCCTGAAAGCTCTCAGCGCAATGTCTTCAGCTCATTTCAATCCTGAGGAAGGAATACAGTGCACAAAATCTGATGGCTACAAAGTGTTTGTCAAATGGATGTTCAGAGGCTTCAAAAATGTGTAGTTTATTTCAAAGAAGGGAGGCCCTCCTAGTTTTCATAAGCTAGAGCAAATCATCTAAGAATGCAGGTGAAGAGAGAAGTACAAGCAAATATTTCACCCATCATTTCAGGGTTGAGCAGCTGCTTGTTCTGAACTGAGTGAGCAGGTGATGGGGGGAGAGCAGCAAATCAGCCTCCTTCTGTGGGAGCTGCAGACCTGCAAGCACAAATGCACCTCGACAGATAGATCGGGCTACTACACTGCCCAACGAAACGGCTGCTCCCACAACATGCAGCATTATACAACAATCACCTCTTTCCTAATATGTGCTTATTAAATCAAGTGATTTAGTAAAGGGACATCGCAACCGATTTTTGTCACAGCAGCTTTGCAGTTGATGCAACGGCGGCAGCAGCAGAGAATCCGATGCAGCTGAGGAGGTTCAAATCTTAAAGAAGTTTTGCAAATTCTTCCAATATTTCCTATTTAAACACACAAGACACTGCAAAATCCTCCTATCGCTTCCATCTATTTAAGTTTTGAAGAAGAAAGGGTCCCCTCTGCATCACCTTCATGACACGTCTATAAACACTACCCCCATGTGCCAGTGCATGGAAAGACGACAGACGAACTCAGCTCCATAATAGGCACCACTCAAAATGCAAACACCAAGCAGCACAAGAGATGGGGACAGGACCAAAGCCATCTTTCAGCTAGGCACACATCTGGATCTGGAGTCAAATCCACACAGGCAGGTACTTACAAGCCCCTGTGGAGTCCATGCCGAAGATACTACTACAGTACCAATACTAGATACTCAAACCAATACATCTTTCCACAGCTAAATTTAAAAATAAAATCCCAGTCTTGTACCCTCCGTTTAGCGGTGCTTACCTTTACCATATTTCCTTAAAACCACGCACACTGCGAACATGTATTAGATATCTGTAAGTCAAAATAATTACTGTGTCATACTGTGGGACTTCCAAAGGATTTCTACCGTGTACTGGAAAGTACCCACAAAGACACAGTATGGATGATGGAAGGTTCAATCTCACCCCACAGTTAAATACATTTTAACTTATCTTTGAGAAGATCACTGCAGGGCTTGGAATTTTCTTGACATAAAACATTTACCAAAAAAACAACATAGCACGCTAGAATTTGATCAAATCAATTTGATTTGCCAGATCCCACCTGCCTTCTATTTCTCTGCATGATTCGACTTTAAATAAATGTTCCCTAAAGAAAACATTTGGACTCCATTTCATCAATGATGCATAATGCACCACTTAAAATGTATTAAGGCAATATTATACAAATAGCTATTTAAATAGAACTTCAGACTGATCCCTCTCAGAGATGCATTGCCTCCAAAATGCTACATGGCTAACATAGTCAATCTTTCATCAAAGGTACTTCGCATACCTGCAGGTAAGTAAATGATCTTTATTAACAACTTCCTAATGTGATGACGGTCCCTCCCTAGCTTATAAAAACATAGAACCTCAGAAGTTTTGTGTTGATTCACTTCTGTTTCTCCGCAAGGATTAAACATACGCAAGTAAAACAAAATTGAAGCCTGGCAAGTGCAGAGGAAACTATCACCAGGACTGCTCAAAATACAAGTACCTTAGGGAAGTTGGTTATAACTCCAAAACACTCCGCCTTCCCTTTCCTGAAGGTATTCCAAGCCGGTATTGCCTGCCCAGCTTTATGGGAAGAAAAAAAGAAAGATGCTGAATTCTTTCCTCTCTGTACACCAACCTGAATTTCAGTGAACAACATGAAGAATACATACTGGAAGAAAATAACCAAAGTTGTATACCAATGCTTAGGTATTTGATTTTATATAAACAACATTTCTCAGGGTTTGATCAATTTAAAGTAAAAACACATCAAAGCTCGGTCAGTTCTTGACAACCTAAAGGAAGAAAAAAAATCCGATGACAAAGGTTTCAATTCTTTATAGGAAAGCCTGATTCCATGACATTTTGAACAATAGAATTAGAGATCAATGCCTGATCTGATAAGTAATGAAAAATCTGAGAAAAAAGGAAATCATCTATCCAAGCCCCTTGCCATACTATGCAAAACACAATCTTAAAGCTACCGTATCCTTACCAAAAGCCTGCACCACACAGCATCCAGAACCAGCACTGTAAAATGTTCGGTTTGCAGCAAGCAGGCATCCTGCTGTGGAACTGTGAAAGCTCAGAGTCCACTTCCCACAAACCCTGCTGTCCTGTCCCACACATCTCACCCGCACTGGCCCTTGCAGCATCTCTAGCATCTTCCCAAATTGTCTTTGCCTATTTCAGAAATACAGCGGCTGACAAATCTTGCACTTGCAGTTTCAACAGCTACCCCGCAGGCGGAACACGCAGCTGTAAAGTGAGAAGAAGGACGGGTACCGGGCACGAGCTGCTGACTCCTGCAGGCAGGCAGCGATGGCAGAGGAGAGCAGCAGCACAGACCACGGGAAGTAGGTGCCAAACGGCAGAATCAGCTCCCTCGAAGCAGGATGACCAACAACACGCAAAGCATTTCTGGATGGACAAGGTCACGTTCCTCAAGTGATACACTAACCTGTTTGCAAGCTAGCACAGGTTCACCGAGAGAAGGCTTTTGTAATGGTCATGGGGCAGTAACTACACTCCCCAAAGCATTAGGCAGCTATTTCTGGAGTGCTGAGAATTCATGATGCTCGCAGCCATCTTCCAGGTTTGTTTGGCACAGAACTCTGCCTTCAAACACACGCAGAAAACAGTAAAAGAGAAAATTAAAGGGGAAACCCTAACTACAGCATTTGACAGAAGAACGCACTTCTATTCTTATTTCAAATGCTGAAACGAAAGTAAGTTCAAGAATTGTTCCTTCCATGGAAAGGGTTTCGTTTGCTTGCAAGTTTACAGCTTGCTGGCAAGACTCAGTAAAGTTTGAGGTTATGCTGCCAGATGAAACCAATCAGCTTTAAAACAAATTTAAGAAAACAGGCTGAGCATGCTCTATAGTAATTTTAGATACAGAATCACAGAATCCTTTAGGTTGGAAGAGACCTCCAAGATCACCTACTCCAACCTAGGACCTAACACTAACAAGCCCTCCACTAGACCATATCACGAAGCTCTACACCTAAACATCTTTTGAATACCTCCAGGGATGGTGACTCAACCACTTCCCTGGGCAGCCTGTTCCAATGCCTCACAACCCTTTCAGTAAAGAAGTTTTTCCTAATATCCAACCTAAACCTCCCCTGGCACAACTTTAGCCCATTCCCCCTCGTCCTATCACCTGGCGTGTGGGAGAAGAGACCAATCCCCACCTCGCTGCAGCCTCCTGTAAGGTACCTGTAGAGAGCGATCAGGTCGCCCCTGAGCCTCCTCTTCTCCAGGCTGAACAACCCCAGCTCCCTCAGCCGCTCCTCGTAATGCTGTGGGAAACGGTGTCGAAAGCCTTCCTGAAGTCAAGGCAGACCACAGCCACAGCCCTTCCCCCATCCACCAAGCGCGTCACTTGGTCACAGAAGGAGACCAGGATCGTCAAGCAGGACCTGCCTTTCATCAACCCATGCTGCCTGGGCCTGATCGCCTGGTTGTCCCGCAAGTGCCGCGTGATGACACTCAAGATAACCTGCTCCATAGACAGCTAGGTTACTATCTAATGCAGACATTTCTGACAGGAAAAAAGTGGCAAATTACTGTAATCATTAAATTCTAATAATTACAATAATCAATGGATAGTCCAATTTAAAGGTTAAAAACATCTACCATATTTATAATGCTAGAAGTATAGCAAAAGACTTTTTTTTTTCTTTTAATCAACTAGCAGAGATCATTTGGAAATGTATTAAAGTTTTTGGCTTCTCATTTTCTTCCTATGGCTTACTCCCAATAGCAACGGGAGGCATTTCTGCAAGATACTAGACTATCTAAAACAACAATACTGTACAAATTACTTCAAATAACTTTTAAAAATCACTTGTTATTGCTTCAAATTGTCCAAGCGATCTTAATTTTTCTGTTCTAGACAACTTTTCAGTAAGTGTAGGACAATTAAGAGGTAACATCCCAAAAGGTAGAATTCATTAAGAGCAAATGCACTGTCCTCTGCTGAAACAGTTACATTACATTCATTTTTATTTTTTCTTTACTGATATGTAGTGATATAATATTTTGTATTCATACACCAGGTTTGGGGGACATTACCTGTTCTAGACGTGTAAAGTCAGTGCTCAATTTCAGGGGAAAAGGAGGAAATAAGAAAAACGAGAAAAGGCAAAAGTACGCGAGTGCAGCGGTCTGCTCCCAGGGCCGTGCGTCCCAAGGGCAGGGCGCAGGCCCGAGCTGCATCCGCAGCGCAGCGAGGGCACAGCTCGCCCGCGGAACCACGCTCCCTGCACGGCTGCGTCCCCTTCCCCGGCCGTGTTCCAGTGCATTTTACCCCCCAGGATCTTCCGTACGGGAAAGAAGCTTCGCCCGGCACCCCGGCTGCCGCCCGCAGCCTCCTCACAGAACGCCGCCTCTAGGCAAGGCCGGCGCGGCCGGGAGCGGGCTGCAGGGGCTGCAGGGGCCGCAGGGGCCGCAGCCTCCCGGCGCCACCCGCCACCCCCCGCCCGGCCCCTCAGGCGACTCGNGCCGCGGATGGCCGCGAGGCCGCGCAGGGCGGGCCGGGGCAGGGCCGGGCCGGGCAGGGCGTCCCGCCTCCCGCCTAACGGCCGCCGCGCCTCACGCCGACGGCCTCGGCGGCAGCGCTGGGTGCGGGGTTAACGCCTGCGGATCCCGGGGCAGAAAGGACCCGTTTTCAAACTGAGCTCGGCCTCCCGCTTCAGCTGCCAGAGTCGGCCCTGGTGGACGGGCCCCGAGCCTGCCCGAGCTGAGGCACGGCTGGGCTCCACACGCGCGGCGCCGCCACGCAGGATCCCGGTGGGACGGCTCGGGAGCGGACGCCCCCGGAGCGTGCATGGAAGTGTTTGTTGTGCGAGGTTTCCAAGTGTAGATTTCTGGCGAATCAGCTGCCCCGGCTTTTGTTTTATTACTCTGGGATTTTAAACTGAGTATATGGGCAAACCCTACAAGCAAGACAGCCTCACCCCAGCAAAGCAAATACACCTTTGGACAAATAAAAGGTGGTTTTCCCATTCTCCCAAATGCTCGTCTCTCTGTGCAAATTTGGACCACTTCTTACAGTTTGGAACACCCAGCCTGCGTGTATGAAAGCAGTTAGCTCCAGATTTATGCATCAAGTTTCACCAAACGCATCTGTAGCTGAAAGCTGTCTATGGCCTTCGAGGACACAGTACTGTGATGTGTGTCAGCATTTTGCAGCCCTGCTCATTTTCTTAGGTTCAAGTCTGTGACCTTGTCTGCAGAACCCTTTACCACAGTTCCAGACTGCTGAATGATTACCAGTTAACATCTGCAGCGCTAGACTGAACGCAGGGCAGCTGCATCGCTCGGTGGTCCTCCTGCTCGGAGGTGAAGAGGCCTCGCAAATGAGCCCTCCGAGAACATGCGTGCACCGCTGTGTATCACGTGCAGCTGAACACTGCTGTTTGCATCACGTACTGCTGTATAACCTGCTAAGTAACACAGGAATTCATTGTCGGAAGTGGCTTTGAATTGCGAACTCTTTCTCTAAACCAAACTAAAGTTTGACTGAGGTACAGTTTACAACTGTGGAAACACATAGTCTTCAGAAACTAGCTGTTCTGTCCTGGAAATAAATTTAGTTTGCTTGTAAAAGCCAGGCATCGCTTAATCACTTCTTTAAAGTGATAGTCAGATTTAATAAAATAACAGTTGAGACCATAAATATCAAATGCAGTTGAAGCAAACATATAGAGCAGAGAACTGTAAGTAATCTTTAAATCACAGCACTACCCAGGGATACATCCATCCACGCTGTCACAGCTCACGCAGAAGGGAGGTTTTGCCCTTTATCAAGATAACCATATTTCATGGAAATGGCATGCTATTTTGCAGGGAATTATGATTCATTTGACTGTGCTAACAATGTGTTTTGCATAGTTGACTGTCTCCCCATCTCTCAATTCATTCATATACATTATTTATAAAGAAACACAAATACATTATTTCATGGTTTAGTACTTTTTCCTGAAAGAAATCCTACACATAATCTATATATGCTATTAAATATGAAAAATGCACAAGAGTATGTCCCCGTCCTCTTTTGTTGACCCCAATTAGTTCTGGTATAACCCTTTTAGCTTCAAAAGAAACCAGGTTATAACATGTCTGTCAAGACTGACGTTTATTTTACACAACATGTGTAATATCTGGGCAACCAATGTCATAATTATCAAAATGATTGCCCTATCAGTCAGCAGCTCATTTGGCCAGAAGACCTTTACATCTTTTCGCTGATTATGTACTTTCTGAAGCAAAGACAAACGGTACTAATAAATACTAGTTCATCTGGTTATAAGGGCAAATAGGTATTGAAGGACTTGGTATGCATCAGACTAGCCCAATGTAGATCTACTAGCTGTCAAAAAAATGGATACTCAACATGAACTAAATAATATTAGACTAAATTTTCCATTTCCTCTCTATTTTTAATCTACTATTTAGAATGCTGGTAAAAAAATAAAAAATAGAATTATTGTTTGACTGAGACTCAGTTATTTCCCCCTTTCTTATTCCTTCCTCAAAGGAAATCATCATAGTATTAGTGAGCAACAACAGAATACATCATAAGGAAGCTACCAGAAATTCTTGATTTCAGGCAGCTGAATCTCACCAATGACCAGATCATAAGATCTGTATTTAGTCTCCATCATGCAGGGTGCAGTTAGACTTGTTCATACAAACATAACTCACCGAGTTTACAACTAACAGTATAATCAAAGCAGGCAAATTCATGTGGGAATGAGCAGGAAGGGTAACTTACTAAGTCAAAGGCAGACAGTTTTAGAGCAGAGCACATTTTTAAGAGCAGCGCTATTATGGTTTGATCGAGTCCATGTACCTATGTAGACTTACATTATAAACCACTTGAGATTAATATATTGCTGGGAGATGAGACACATTGATGAATCAGGTACCTCGTCATTTCACGGACTGATAAGTCTGGACAAATAGGTCCTATAAGATTTCCCCTCCTCACTGGCTGTGTTGATATTAGGTTTCTTCTCCAAAACGGATGCAGTAAGAAAAGCGATTTCTCTCTGGGCACATGCTGCAACAGTGGCAGACAGGTAGTGATTCCCTGGGCTGTGGGGCTAGGGTATATAACCAGATCACTGCTGGTTCAGAACAGACAATTTTACAATGTAAAAGTAGTTCTTAAATTCTAGAGAAGGATGGTCATATAAGTATGGTTCAGTGTTTGAACATGTTCAAACACTGTAACCTTTGGGCTCTGTGACCAATCAGTACGTTACTCATCATTGTTCCACCCACAGGCTCGGCACTGAACATTACTCCTTCATAAATACTGTTTGCATATTATCAAGTTGATAAAAGCTGGAGTGTATTTGTACAGAGCTTTTACTTATTTTTCACAGCACAAAGCTGCTGCTTCCTCTTCCTCTTCCTGACTCTTTGTGCTTCATCTCGTGGAGGAGGAAAAAAGTCTTACTGACAAAAATTGGCTTCACGGAAGACAGTGACCACCACCTTTAAAGGTTTAATACAGAATACCACAGCACAAATGGGCCTCCAGAGCACCAAACACTCCAAAGTCAAACAAGCTAATATACTGATGTTAGGACTTGATTCTGCTGGAAAATCTACATTGTTATACAAGTTCAAGTATAATGAAGTTTTTCTAACAATTCCAACAATCGGCTTTAATGTTGATATGATTGAAACTGGCAAAGATTTTACATTGACGATTTGGGATGTTGGAGGACAACAAAAAATGAGACAGCTTTGGTGCAATTTCCTGGAAAATGCAGAAGGACTCCTGTATGTTGTGGACAGCTCTGATAAGCAACGTCTAGAAGAATCAAAGAAAGAATTTGAACT
This sequence comes from Anseranas semipalmata, assembly GCA_013399115.1. NCBI lineage: Eukaryota > Metazoa > Chordata > Aves > Anseriformes > Anseranatidae > Anseranas > Anseranas semipalmata. Next base: position 1,171,999 of record VXAA01006410.1, read on the forward strand.
CATTTTAAAGAATGAATCTATAAAAAATGTACCAGTTGTCGTGCTAGCAAACAAGCAGGATTTGCCTGGAGCTTTAAATGCTGAGGAAATAACCAGGAGATTCAACGTGAAGAAGCACTGCTGTGACAGAAATTGGTATGTACAACCCTGTTGTGCTATCACAGGAGAAGGTTTGTCAGAAGCTCTCCAAAGACTAACCACGTTTGCAAAACACTACAGCAGATCAAAGGAGTTTTCTACAAGTTTTAAGGAAAATGAAAAACTTTAGGAATTTCCATCGTCAGATTTTGGTGAACGTTACTCCAAGTACTTTGTAGGACAGACTAAAATATTTGATTCTGGAGAACTCTTATAAGTAAATAAATATTTATAAAGCACTCTGACAATTTTAAATTATACTGTTATACCTGCAGATGCTTCTGAGATGCTACTGTGCATTATTTTATTAGTGATAGTATATGTGGGGTTATTCAGCTTAGAAGTGTACGTTGAATGATAAAAAAGGCAGACTTGACCATCTGAATTTTTGCAAATGAAAACAAAATAGGTGAGTAGTGTTTAAAATGTCTACATCAAATATTTTGTCAAAAAGTAAAATAGCCAAGTGGTTTGTTCAGCAACAAAAGCAAGAGATAAAATGTCATTGTGTAATAAATGCTCTGTGGATGTATTTCTCATGTAAAAATATAGTCAGTTTAGAGTTTAAATTCTTAGTTATGTACAAAAGAACCTAAGAATCTTAAGTATTTGTTTTGATATTGCTGCATTCTAGAACTGATTACTATGAATAGATTCTAACAAATAGGATCTGCTCCTCATCAAGCCACAGACAAAACTGAGATCCGCTGCTGTTTGTAAGGTGTAGATCTGATGTCACTTTGTTACTGATTTCCATGGTCTGATTTGTTCCTACACTGCTGCTTTGCTATCGTTAGACAGCAGTGGAGCTATGGAAGACAGCACGGGATCAGTGCAGCGAAGCGCTGGTCCCATTGTTTGCAGGAATCATGGCGGCAGGGGAGGAATGGGGGGACAGGCTGCTTGGTCAGTTTTTTATAGACCTTGATGGATCCTGTCCTGCCTGTACTGAAGCCACTTTACATTTTGTTACTGATAAATTCAGTTTCCATTAAATTTGACACAAGTGGCAGAAAACTGCAATTCATATAACTACAGTTTGGGGAAAAAAAAAAATTGAAATTAAATTTCTGTTGAGATTTTCTGATTCATGAAGGTGTGAATTAGTATTCTGCATGTCATTAAAGCAACAATGGATTGTTAACTAGAAGACTAACTGAACTGTATTAACCATGAAAACAGTTTAAATGCTAAGGCAGAGAAGTTAATAGAGCCTGTTCTTTTAAAAGCAAGAAAAAGAGACCATTTAATTATTGGTTATACAGTCCCAGAAAATCCAACCCATTTATTTCTGCCTTCTTGAGCAATGTCTGCAGAGGTAGGACGCTCCCGTGGTTAGGATGTTTGCTTAGATAGTTGAATTTCTTTTCCTCTGCATCTATCATAATCCTTGACCACGAGCAAGTCATTTAGTCACTCTGTGCCTTGGCAAAATGAACTTCCCAGTTACGCTCTCTGAAAAAGCTGTGGCAAAGGTCCGCTTGCGTGCCTCTCTCCTGCAACAAAATGACCATGCCAAGCAATTCACGTGAGAAGTTTACATTTAGCTCTTACTAATAAACAGGCAGGAACTTCAAGTTACAGATTGGTGAAGCAGCAAGAAAAGCACCCAGACGTGCCCTACTGTCTCATGCATATATTATTCAAAGACAAGAAGTCATCAGGTGAATTTGCTGTAATAGTGAACAAAGGAAGCTTTCCCAACAGAAGCTGTTATTAATACTGACAGTAATTACTGTGGGCTAAATCCTGAGTCATGTTGAGCCTACATTTCTAAAAGGGGAGCAAGTATTTAGACTTGTCATTGCCTGGTCTGATGATTTAGGGTCAATATAAAATATCATCTCCTTGCCCAAAAAAGGTTTTGAAAAAGTCTGCAACAATGGGAATGCTATTTTTCCAAACCCAACAATTCAATGTTAAAAACCGTAACGTCTCAGAACAATAAATTTATAAACATTTGCATGTGCGTGGTACATTGAATTCTCCCCCTGGTTTAATCTAAACATGTGTCTATCGTAAATCTGAGTCTAGTCCACTGGCCTCAGGACTACCTCAGGGAGAAATACTTGAGAGATTTAATGAATGCACCAGGGTCTTTAATTAGACAAGAAACAAGTTCTGAAGGGAGAAATAACACAGTATAATAGACCAGTTGATACAGCTAGAACAGATAATAAGCTTTCAGGCAAACAGTCACTTCTTCAGGTTATCAAATTAGATGAAACAATTGATGTGAAGAAAATCTTTTACATAACACTTCAAAGGAAATAGACTCTATTCAATTCACTTTACAGAATATCAAGAATTTAAAAATCGTTTTTTCTAAGAGCTTGGTTTCCCAAAGAAGTGAAATTGAGGCCATTCTATCTGCCCATGAAGACCCCTACCTTTTTGAGTAATTTTTAAGCCTTAAAACAAATATCAATCAACTTGGACAGAGAGGAGGATTCTCAAAGGAATTACATGCCTGAAAGTTTAATTAAAAAATCAGTGAGATAGAGAAAAGTGACCACACTGGTGCCCCCAGTGAAGGCAAGGCTGATAAGGTACAAGAGACTTATCTCTTGCGGGATAAATGCTCCATTTTAGCCACAACAGAGCCAACAAGAGGACATAAATCCACAGAGCCCAGACTTAATTAGTTCATCTGCTCCTGGAGCTAGTGGGCCTTTTTCTATATTGTACGAGTAAAGAGTGTACTTGGGGGCTTCTTTAGGATGAGGAGTTAGCAGATATAGACTCCGCTGTTTAAAATTTCTTTCCTACACCTGGAGTAAAACATCTCCCTGAATATTCACCATGTTTTAGGGAAAGGTCCTTGGAAAGGTTTATCACATGGATAAGAAGGTGCAGAGGAAGTGCAACTTCTGTTTGAGTTCTGCAAGAATACAGAGCAGAGCACAGCGATACAGGCTTAGCAGCCAATGTGGCATATATCTCTGGCCCACAACCAGACAGGGGTTCATGCTGAATGAAGGTCAGTTGTCAGAGGCAGGGAGCAGGATCTCCTGTGCCACTTACCACAGCATCTGTGCCTTCTGCCCTTGTGCATATACTCATCCCAGGACACTGTTTGGTCCCTACTGGAAGCCTAGAAATTGTTTGATATCTGATCCCATTACATGTTACACGGTGAAATCGATAGCAAGGAAGTTAAAAAGGCATTTCACCACTTCATCCTGCTATCAAGAGCTTCAGATCCTTTGACTGTTTAGCTGAAAAATATAATGAGCATAATTGTCTTTAAGTTTCACAGCACCACAAAACTGAATTCAACTTGTGCCAAAAAAAAAAAAAAAGTCCATGGTACCATAAGCACAATTTATTCCTGGACAACTTCTATTTTATTACTTAGAATTTATATTGGATATTCACTAAAAACAGTTTTAGGATTTTTGAAGAGTTCAGGGTGCTTTGAGAAGGTAAGAAATCAGAATATGAAGAGTGCTGCCCCCCAGTAGTGGAACAGGAGTTGAAAGGAGTCAGAAGTCGCTTTCTTTGCATTTCAGCTTGACTGAGTAGCAGATGAGATAGTGTATGACTTGAAAAGTTTGCATGGGATGGAAAGTTTTAAAGATTTTGGGGCCCCTACTCATGAGGAGTTCATCCACTGGAAACTTTTGGGTGTGACAATTTAGACGTTAACAAATCCAGAATATGGGGAATTGTCCTTCTGACCATTCATTGATAAGATGACTGTGGTATAAAACCATAATGTGTTTTCTGAGTTTTGGAACAGCTGATTGAACATAATTCCAATAGGATTAAATGCTGTTTTAAGGGAAGGCAGGGAACAGCATAAGAAACCACTGCAAATTTGTACAGTAATGGTCCCTTCTTTGTCTGGGAGACAACTCTCCCAGTAACTGAATACTCTGCAGAATCAAAGGAAAGTGTAGCGTAGAAGGAAAGCAGGACAAGGCTTTTTCAGTATGAGGTAAGGTAAGCTTCTAGAGCTAGCCAAGTTACTCCAAATATCTCTATTGCCATCTCCTCCTCGTTTCTGAGATGTTAACTGAAACAACCAAAGGTAAGATTTTTATATAACATACATTTGTTCTAGGCCTAGTGCATAGGAAGACAATATTTAGAAGCACTGTATGCATATTAAACTGCTTAAAGTAGGCTTTCTTGCCAAAGTAAATGTCCCATGCAGAGTTCTGTGCTGCTACAGTTAGACTTCTTGCACTTATAATTAGCTCAAGTATTTCTGTTCAGCACAGGCATAAGGATTCTGGACATATATCTCATCAGATCACACAGGAGATTATTTAAGTCTTTGTAATTCAGGATGTAAATTCATGAGGGTGGAGACCCTACTTAAAAAGCACATATCAAAATGCAGGTAAAATTTGCAAATATAAATTCATAAAACAATTAAAATTAAAAACACATCATATTTTGAATGCATATAATTTTAACAAATTGTGCTTTATCTTGTGTTTCAGTTTCTACAATATTCTAATTGTGATGCTCTTGTACCACTCATACTGGTTCACAATTTGTCTGCAATGTAACTGTACCACAGCAACAGCTAAGTTGGGCTGCCATCAAGAGACACTTCCCCTCACCCTCTGCCTCCTCTGTGCCCCCCTCTCTCCAGTTACATATTTACACTTGCAGGTCTTTGCACAGCAGAGATTTTCTCACTTTCCATGTGCTTCAATAGTTATCAGAATGGCGATGCCAGTTTTCGTGGTCTTTTTATTAGATTTTCATTGAGTGTTTTTGTGCTTGCTCTCATGCTGCTCCTTATACTTGGAAACAATAACCCAAACACATTTACAAAATAGTTCCATTGTTTTCTTCCAGACCCTTCCTTAAAGCACTCCTTTCCCATGAGGTATGCAAAAATCCTGACAATAGCTCTTATGCTTTTATGATAAGGCCCTGGCCCATATTTTTTGATGGCTGTTCTTTTATTATTTCCTCGTACTCCCTACATTTATTCATCTGTTCCCTTTTAGCCTCCGAATATACCTTCTTTGGTCCAAAGATCATCTTTTTGTTCTGTGTTTCATATACTGCCTGACTGATGTGAAGAGTTTCTAGACCATATAATACTGCTGTAAGTAGCCCAAATCTCACGGAATATCTGCTAAAATATGTAGTTTTGTGATTTTAAATAAATCATCTAGCTCTGAAACCTGAGCCTTGTGTATTCTTCCTTTTTAGCAAATATATTTGGAGACTGCAGCAACAACTTCATTGATCCAAAGAAAGGCTAATCTCCCTAACAACTGTGCTTGGCTGTTAAAGGATAACTATGCATTAATCAGTAGTTCTCAGTTCCTTTATCTAAGGCATACACATTAATCATTAAAGAATGCTAGTCTCTCAGCCTTTTCTTAACTGATTCATAATTCTGAAAAGTTCTGGTTTTGTTTAGGACCACCATAAATTCATACGAAAATCCCTCATTTCATTTTTATACAAAACACAATTAAAAGGCATTCTGTAAACAGCTTAACTACTCTATGAGAAATGAATGTTAGTCTGCTCGTCGGCTGGGTCTCATGTACAGGGCTCCACCACCAGGCACTATCATTTCATGTATCCACAGCACAATGCAATGGCTTTTGACTAAATTCACATGCTTTTTCCTTTGCTGAGGATTTACAATGTAAGTTTCAAAGTACCTAAAATATATATAGCTGTTCACAATATGAATGCTTATGTATTCATCAGTTATTTATACATGTTGCAGACCAGCATGAGTGCATACAAATACAGCTTGAATTATTCTATTTTATCTCCTAATCTAAGAAGGCAAAATAAAATAAGATACAGTCTGCTACAGAAAAAGTATATAAGGAATTGAGCAGGAGAGGAAGTGAGAGAAGATAAGCTAAAGAAACACAATGGAAAAGGATAAACAAAAGAAAAATTGGTGAGAAAAGTTTCCAGCACAAACAGTAGTAAGTATATGCAGACACACAAAGCAATAGAGAAGAATAGAAAGCGATGGAAAGAAATGTTATACAAGTAACTGACTCCCTATAGCAACTCTAAACAATATTAATCCTGAATATGAATAATTAAAATATGTAACAACTTATTAAAATCAAATGTGGAAATGAAAAAATGCTCTTCTATTTAACACACATTGGAAGACACTCATGTTTCTTAGCTATCACCTGCTTACTAAAGGCTATACTCTCAGCCTTTCCTTTTTTAAAATTAAGACTTTCCAATGAGTCATTTGGTTCACCAACCATTTAAAATAATAATTTATTGTCTATGCTAATGGGTAAATAGGTATACATTTCTCTTTCTCATGTGCTACTAAAAAGCCCCTGCTGAGTATTAGGAAAACACAAGCCAAATACTGGAAATTCTTATCTAAATTGAGTAATATTGCAAAAACACTTGTATAAAGTTTAGTATTTCCGCATTGAGACATCTTGTGGCACATAAGACATACTGCAGTTAATAAAAATGAAACTATCCGTTTGTAAATTTGAATGGTGACAACATGAGCTTGAGATCTCTCTGTTTTAAGTCATAGAGATAAAAATCTGTATCTCACTTTTTCAACCAGAATTGGCAAATTACAACATTGATGAGACATTTTCAGATATGAAGTATTTACAACCCAATGGTAACAATTTGCTAAATTCTAATTTCTGCACTCTAGGAAATATCCACATGTCATTCCACCTTAAGATGAATGTTTCAAAACTACAGCACTTTGGGGAACAGAAACTTCGTAACAGTGAGTGATGTCCAAACTACTGCTTTCTCAGAGAAGTGTGTCAAAACAGAGAAATGCATTTACATTAATATTTATCTGATCCAAAAAATGCTGGTTTAAGTCACTTAAAATGTAAGTACTCCAATTCAACTTGAAACTCTATGGACTCAAATGTTCATAAATTTTTGTCAAAAGATTTCTCTGAAGATAAATTATTTTGAGGAAATTATTTCTGACAGAATTTTCTCGTTAACAATTCTTATTATTCTGTTCATTTCTACTTTAGTCTGATGTAAAAAAAAAAAAAAAAGCAGACAAACATTTTTAAATCCATAGTTAAATCAGTATTTGTAGCTTCTCTGATAAAATTGTTTCCCCAATAAATACAAATAGTATCACATACTGAAAGAATACCTCAATGTGAAAAAGGTACCACAAAGGTACCACCTCTGAGCTTACCTTTTTCTTTTTTGGATCATGTCATCCTTTTGCAGCACTTCCAACCCACAGGGCTGACTGTACCACCAGCGAGGAAAACGCTAGCATCCAGCTGCCAAAAGAACTCCCTGTGAGACAAGGGAGACCGTCTGAACATGATTATTTACATCAGTAACACAGGACCTGCCTCTATACGCTTTTTCATTTGCTTTGGGGGGCTTGCTATTATCAACTTCACTAACCAGTGGGCCCAAAGATGTTATTAAAAATCCATTAAATGTGTTAGCAATGTAAATCACATATACAGCAAATTGTATTAAGTTTTTCATACTTGCTGCACAGGGTTCTGATTTATTTACGGCATGTAAATGCTGAGAGAATTAAAAATAGTGTTTATATCTCATGGGAATCCCTCCTACAATCTGCTCTATAGAAGAAATAGTGATTTTCATATCATGGGTAGCTTAAGATGAATAATGAGCTAAGGTTAACAAAACAACAAGCCTGGCATTTACTTGAAACATCTTTTGAAATTACAGAGAATTGAACATAATTCTGGAAAAAAAACTGATTTAATATTTGACTGCTAGATTGTTGGTACATGGTACTATTTCATGTTAGCAACTTCAGCAGCAATCCTGTCATAGCACTTGTCCTGACCTACTACCCTCTCTGACACTAGCCAAACTTACCTCCCCAGAAAGAGAAACCTTGTCCCATCACACTCATGGCTGTGCACCTACAAGCCCTGAATGGCTGTTATGGTGGGTTCTCAAGGGAAGCACTTGTCACCAGGGTGGGAATCACCCATTCTTTCCATCCTTTTCCCATCTCTCGGTTGTAGTCTTTGGTTTACACTAAGGGGAAAAAAAGTAGACAACAGTCATTTAAATATTCAATAAGCATTACCCAGTAATATAGGAGCCCAAAGCTTAACAACCCATTAGTGTGCAACACATGCTCCTGATTAAAGTGTGCTCCAGTCAGCACCAAGAGCATCAAAAGCAGGGGCAATCAACAGGGGGTTGAACAGATCCGAATCAAAACTATCTCATTTTATGGGAAAGGTATTATGGGGAAACATGCGCTGCACTGGAGAGGAGCCCAGGGGAGGTAACCTGTCTGGGGACACCCTTGCTGCTCTTCCTAGCTGGCTACCGTGAGATTTTCCTTTTCCCTTCTTCTTTCACTCTCTCCTTTTGTTTTTTATTTTTCTCCAGAAGCAATTTTTACCATCAGTGTAAAATGTACACTGGCAGCTGTCTACTCAAAAATAAATCTTCAGGCAGGTAAGTCTGCCTCAAAATCTTCTGTGCAACAGATGGCAGTGCAAACCAGTTTTACATCTGTTTTCTACTTACTAGGTTGTGGGCAAGTATTACTCATAGTCTACTAAAATACTGCAAATACTGCAAAAAATACTCCGCTGGCCACTACAGGATCCAGGACTGCCAGACTGCCATTCTCCCAGTCCTTTGTCACTCCTCAACAGTTCCACTTCCTCTGCTCCCCTCTCTGTACCAGCAGCATTATTCTCCTGCAGGAACACAACAAAATTCCATTCTATCTTTCTCACAGACTCTGAATATCATGATGGAGAAAGGACAATAGTTACTCCATAGCTCATTAGATTATAATTATGTGCTCCTAAACTGGAATTGCCATTAACCTTAAAATGAAATTTCACATGAAGTAGGTAGTGATTTATAAGAGCCCTGAATTACAGTTCATACCTAAAAGAAGATTTTAATATAAAAAGAAGTAATGAACACTAAAAGAAAGAGTTGATCTAGGTGATCTGACAGAGGTGTAGAGTTCTTAAAGGTACTAAAACTCTATATAATTTCATGAAAATTATGTGGCCATTATTGCCCCTCCAAAAGAAAAGCTGAAACAGAAATATTACTCTTTATCAGACATCAGAAAATCAAGGAGAGATCAGTCACAAATCCTTATGAGAATGGGCCTCATTAGCGCTGCTGCTCAGAAGTACTCATTTTCTTCATTACAGTGTAACAAAGAGATATGCATAGTTAGTGTATTTTCACAACTCTACTCAATATCAATCCTTCAGCCTTCCGAAATTCCTAAGTCAGTTATGTATTCTAGTTTCCTTGCAAAATTAGCTTGAAACACAGCATTGAAAATAGCAGTCTGCATCTGGACATTTACATTTTTGTTGCATAAAAGATGCATCTTGGATCTGATGCCATTTTATATGCTAAATTCTGCTCACTGGCACTGTTAACAGCCAGAAGTAGGACAGCTTAAAATTTAGATGCTCCCATAACCATCTCTATCTCTGTGATCCTTTTAGTCATACAATCATAGAATATCCCGAGTAGGATGCGACTCACAACGATCACAGAGTCCAGCTCCTGGCTCCACACAGGACCACCCAAAACCAAACCCTATGTCTGAGAGTGTTGTCCAAATGCTTCTCGAACTCCAGCAGGCTTGGTGCCGTGACCACTTCCCTGGGGAGCCTGTTCCAGTGCCTGAGTGTTCCATGTACAATGTGAAACTCATATTACCTAATACTTCATACTAATATTTAATTATCTAACCATATTGTATATATTCATTTTTAAAATACAGCTCTGAGTATCGTTTTCCATCTGAAAGGCCGAGGAACTAAGGATATGAGGGCAAGTAACCTACCCTTGCTGCAGACAGTCTGCCTTCAAGTGGAACAGAATTCAGAATATTGAAGTTCCCAGTCCCATGAGCAAATACTAGATTTTCCTTCTAGAAACATAATGGAATTCACCTAAAACAAGCTAGAGTCATTGCAACAGAAAAGACTTCTGTCACTGTGGTACAATCAAGGGAGCTACCAGAGGATGACTTTGTTCCATTAACTTCTTTAGAAGGACTTTTTTTTTAACACGGAAACAATACATCCCTGAATCTTGCAGGGAACACTGAAATGCCTCCTTTAACTTTTTCCTCACTTTTTACCTAAAATGAAATTTTCTTCCCTTGTTCTTATTAGGAAATTGTTCTGCTTGAAAGGTAGAGCTGCTAAGACAAAGACAGGAAATGCAGCCCCACAATCTGCTGATTCGTGCTTGATTCCTGTTCTTTGGCTATTTGCAGCTGATGGATTTTGTGATCAGCTCCAGCTCCAGCTAAAGAAACTTCTTTAGCAAGGGTTATTTCATGATCTCTAAGTTTGTCTTCAAATGACCTGATCTAATGCATTGAAAATCAAATGTATATAGGCTGAAGTGTAGAAAAAATCATCAATGTAAGTCAAAAGCAATCCCAAAATAAAAAGTTATATTAAATACAAAGTTAAATTAAGTCAGAATAACTAAGATCAGACGTAGGTTCATGTACTGTTTCAGAGATAGCTTTGAAACTCTGAACATAAATTTGAACACGACTGCCTGCTGCTTAGTGTTTGCAGTCATGTGGGAGCCCTAAGTTTATTTTCTAATCGCAAGAGCAGATGTTCAGCTGATGTGAATCAGCAAACCGCCACTGAAGCCAGAGGAACTACCTTTAATTTGTACCATCTGGGGATCTGTTTTGCAGGCTCTCTTTTTGAAGGAAAAGAACATTGTGCATTATCTTATAACTAATCACACAGTAGCTTCCAAAAAATGAAAAGGAAAATATCTAGAGCTCTTTAAGTAGAAAAAAACGCTCATTAATGTGGTGTTTCAAATTCAAACAGGCCGTGTGGGAGGACATTCTCAAGGCATCTATAATACTTAGGTCCTAAGTAAGCACAGGGAAACAAGCCTGGTGAAGGACAGTGTCAAATGATGAGAGCACTAAAACTAATTTGGCACAGTGATATCAACAGGCCTCTGGCTTTATTAACATCTGATATGGGCCGGCACTGAAACCAAGTTTAAGAACATCTCTCCGTAATTTTAGTGTATTGTACAACATGATTAAAGTGTTACAAATGGAAAGGTGTTGAATCTTACTGAGTTTTGGACATTTTAGAGTATTTTATGCTGATTTTCTTTTTCAGTTCTGAGCAGTTCATTACTCTGAGTAATTGTGTTGCTAGAAAATAGGTTTATAAGCAGCACTCCAACTAAAGGGTAGTTTTTATAAATATGTTGTTTTTTTTTTTCTAAATACAGCAAAGCTAAAATACAATGTAACCATCGATTCTAAATCCTGGTTGTAAAATGGACACAGAAAAATAAAGGGGACACATGCATGGGAACTCTGCACCTTTTGAATACAACAGAAGTGTCCCACTACATAGGAGAACGAACCCTGCGTGAGAATGAATTTAGCCCAAAGATATGAGAGCTGCAACTACTTGCAGAAAACTGCCTAAAAGTTCTTTCTGTTCATGCACTAGAGTAGCACCTGTCATTGGTTATATGTGCTATATTACCTTTCAAAGCAGGGTAAATCATTTATCTCCCAGCCCTAGCCATGGAGCAACACTGTGGTATCTTCCTAGGCCTGTAAGGAACAAAGACATTTGCCAATGGTAGTTAAATTTCAAAATCTTAGACTACATACTATGTGTAGTCAAGAGTTTGTGGTCCACAGCTTTTCCTACTGTGATGCAAAGGGCTTCAGCCAACTTCCATCAAAAAGCAACTTTAAACCAGGAGGTTAGGGTAACAGTTTGAAAAGTAAGTTGAAAAATCAGCTGAAATGATTGCACATCAACTCTTTTTTTCAAGTGAGGAGAGAAGTAGGGCTGTATTTAATTTTAGGGTTAATAATTTATCCAAGAAGACAGCAGTATTAATGTCTTTCTAGCTCAAAAGGGATGACATGCATCCACTTCAGACGTGTCTTCAACACACAGTCTGTCATACTGCTGTTTTCGCATGCCTCTAGACAATAGTAAGAGTAAAGCAACAACAGCAGAGTCAGCAATGATAGCAGAAACTCTAGTGGATTTGTTGTAGATGCTGCAGATACTCGATGCGCAGCCTTTCACTGCAAAATGGCTTACAACTGGGGCAAAGCAAATTTGAGCAACTAATAATCAACTAACAAAACAGGAGGTCAGAAAAGAACTTAAAGTTTGTGTGAACATTTTCTAAGAGAGAAAAAATACAGCCTGGCTCAAACAGTTCAAATGCGTAAAATAAGAAAACAGCAGAAGAGAATATAGAGGCTCAGGTAAAATCAAGCACTGTACTAAAAGGTGACATCCTAGACATAGTAGCTGCTTAATGGCACATCCAAAAACATGATTCTAACACAATGACATAAAAGAACACTAAATGCAAGAGTAGCATTCAGAGAGTAAAAATCAATTTTTCTCCTAGATTTAACATTAAAAATTGTGTTGTCTTTTGCAAAAATGTGACTTTGAACTAGTTCCCCTGAAATCAGCCTGTGGCTGTTGTTACTTCAGCGGGGAGGTCTCAAACGCAAGCATTGCATTTGCTGCTCACAACCTATTGCTGCGTGGCGTGGGGTTTGCACTAGCTCATGCTAAGGGCTCCGTGCTGACTTGCTTCCGGGATCGTTTTGCCTCCAGCTGCCCTCTCATTCAGCAGAAAGAGCCTGTCAGCACCTCAAGCTCTTTCTAGAAAAGGCTTCTGATGCTAAAGAGCTGCAGCAGAGCGCTTTGGGGAAAAGTGAAAACAAGCGCAGAAGAACTTGAGCTGCCTAGTGGAGCCCGAGAACACTGTGGTGCTTTACTTGAATTGGTCCTTTTCAATCTCATGTGGTTACTTTTTGTAATGATGTCCTTTTCAAAACAAAGTCCCTGTTCTGTGAAGCTCAATTCTGTATATTTACTATTTGTGCGTGACAGTTTTTTTACGTCTTTTCAACCGGTGCAATATTCACAGCTGATCCCAGTTTAAGTTTAGGTATTATTTGGTACGGCTGTTTCAATGTCCAGCAAGTGCAGTTGGATTCCAGACCTGGGGATGATGTGTGTAAAATGAAAACAAATAGCTGTGTTTGCATACCAGATGAAAGGTTATCATAAAATATGATAACCTACCAGCAGTCCAGTGGGCTACTTTTTTGTCAATACTAGCTATTCCATTTTGAGTCTGAAAAGGCAGAGAAACCCCAGGATTAATGATAGTTTTTCTTTGTGAAACAGATCTTCTCAGCTTTACATAATATTTTGTTTCTTATACTAGAGAGAGAGGTTTACATAAGAAGCCATGTTATTTTAATTAACGTTTAGGGCAAAATATATTAGTAAAAGATTTCAGATCAATCTATATTATTACTTGAAAGAGATTTTCAAGACAATAATTTGATAATCACACCTTTTTAATTGTATAAGCAACTGCAAAGTTCAAAATGCTACAGGTTCAACATGTTACAAGTTTGTAAATGTAAACTATTTGTAATACATCTACGTCTGCATATATGAACCTCAGTAACTTGTATAATGATGCCTATTGGCTGAAGAAATAAAGTATTAAAAAAAAAAAAAAGCTTTCTAAAGCATAACTACTACACCAGACTGAGAGTAAAGGGGCTTTAAAACAGTCAGTACTCTACCTTGTGAGTATTTCCAGTAAAATGGAGCTTCCCAGATGATGCAGGGAAGCTTACACTTGCACACGGTTCCAGCCCCAAGGAAAGGGTGTTGGAAGCAAGAATGTGCAGGAGAGCGCAGCTATCTGGTGTGCTACTCGACAAGTAAAATACCATTCCCAAGGAAGACCCAAAGCAGGGCCTGGTAAAGTAAAATTAGCAGCTTACCTGAACATCTAAGGGGAGGGAAGGCTCACTGCATGACCTGGGACACTAAAGAACCCATTCTGTTTCACACACTGTAGGAAGCACAGCACTGAAGTGACAAGTACGGGGAAGGGACAACGGTGGCTAAAAGCCATTTCAAACATACATATTCTGC
>VXAA01006411.1:1972-12310 GCA_013399115.1 Anseranas semipalmata
TTTTTTTTCTCAGACATCTACATTAGGGGCTTTAAAATCAGCTTCTTCAGCTTAAATGGAAGCAAGCTCTTAGCACTTTTGGGTCCTTTGATGAATGCACAGGCGAACTGAAAGTTGTCAGCCTGGACCAGGATCTGCTTTTAAGCTCTCCATATCAGCAAGCATGGAATGCTCTGAGGTCAGACAACACACTTAAATCACCTTTTATGTCAAAACAGGCTACATAAAAACAAACAAAGAAGTATTTATTTACCAAATATAAATAAATGTACAGCACTGTTTGCAAAGGTTGTTCAGGAATAAAAAGAAACAGCACATATCTACCCAGCATTTTAGCTTCCAAGGTCCATTCCACCCTCCAGAAGTCAGCTAGGAATCTGATAGATGCTTCAGCCTTCCTGTCTGAAGCTTGTTTTGCATGCAATCTGACTTTGTTCAATTGCATTCATGGAAATAGATCTTGGATTTGCTGTTACAACTTCACAAATATAATTCCTCTGCTGAGGTTTAACAGATTGAAAACTCCCTCTGCAAGACTCATGATTTTGGGCAAAATTTCAACTTTCCTGCCACCAGAAAAGTGTCTGTTTTATCTAATCTGGAAAAGTTAATGTCTCTTGGGTATGATCCAGGGCTAATCTTATTTTTCCATGCAGCAAATGAAGGATTATTTTCATGGTGAGCTGAGCCAGTAGCTAAGTCATTCACTGTAGGGCAAAAACATTTCCTACTTGCTAAGTCAATGAATGATCTCTTCTCTTTGACCCTGATTTTTCCTAGAAACATAGGAGTGGACAACAATACATTATACTAACATATTCATTGTACTAACACTACAGCTTTTTTTTTTTTTTTTTCCTGGCTTTTGATTGAAAGACAATTTCAACAGATATGACATTAATGGATCACTGTAGATGGATCATTGTAGATTCAGAATGGATATCTTTGAGCAATAGTCTGATATCAGAATTCACTATATACAGTGACAAATTACATTAATAAAGTGAGTTTCTACTAAAATTTAGTTTGTGCCTCAGTATTCACTTCTAGTTATCTATATGAAACTTTCTAAAGTAATTCCATATGGCTTGATTGTCCTTGCAGGCTAGGGGAGACACTTTTTGTAACATTATCAGTGTATTTTTAGAAGAGGTGTCAATAAAGTATTGTGATTACAGCCCTGGATTTTAGTAGCAAATAAAAAGCAGCAAACAACATTAGCATAGCTTAGACTATGCCTGTTTGAACAAGAAAGGATTGTAACATATGAACAGGTAATGTTTATAAACATTTTGGTTATGCAAAAAAAAGGTGACATAATCTGTTTAACTGACAAGTATCGGCTTGGGTTAGAGCCCTTTCTGCCTTCACAAACAATTGATCTCCACATCCATCACAGTGTGTCTGAATACTTGGCTACAACCCTGGGCTTAGCAGCTTATGCATAAATATGTTGCATAGAAATGAGAAGTGGCACCCTATGCAAAACTTGCATCTACTTTTCCATCTGTTTTTCTTCTATTTTGTGCTTTTTCCCTCCCTTACAAGGTCCTAGCAGATTCTGCAGAACTTCAGGCAGAAAGCAATTTGCATACGCAAGTGCAAACAGAATGACACTGGAGAGAGAGCTGCAATTCGATTATCTCTTAGTTAAACGCTGAGAAAATCTGTGATCTGTGGGGATTACTCAGAATGTCTTAAGAGGCTGTAAAAACCTTACGCTGATGAAAGTCACTTTGAATATATCATCTAGCCTTCCTGTGTGAAAAGAGTTTTTCTCTCCCATCCCCCTGCTGAATTCTGGCAAGCTCTTTGCATTATCTAAAGCCACTAGCATTTCTGCAGCTTCAGGAGACGATCTACAGAATCCTGAGGAATCTACATTAGCATCTCTGGGGTTTGGCTAGGTTTTGTGTTCCTTGCAGGCAGCTCTGGGGATTGTATATACTTTGTGCCAGTGTGTTGATGGATGTTTTGTGATGCTATATAAATATTTTCTCTACTTTTTTTGCAATACATTAAACATTACAGGTGGAGAATGAGTATTCTATGTCTCAGAAGGGGTGACTGCGAGAGACTTTATCAGAAAGGCTAGGTTAAAATAACTGCTTATTTTTAAAATTCACTTCCATTTAAGATGCTTAAAGATGTTGAGAATGCAACATCTACTTATACTTTGTTTATACATTTTGCGGCTGTGCCACTTTCCCTCAATATTCCATTATGAAAGCATATGGATGTATTCAGAGAAACTGGGATCACACTGTGGGACACAGCTTTGTTCTAACTCATTTGCAGTAGGGTGTCTGGTGTAATAATTTTCAAGTTAAAAAAGGCACTACATTCTATTTCTGTAAGGCCACAAGAATGGGATTTTATAGAAAGCTATTCCCAAGGGCAGGCCTGTGGGAAAAGTTGCAATAAACTGGCTCCCACCATTGTATTGTCTAGCAGACCAAAAAAAGCAAACAAATAAATCTCTTCCTTTCTGTTTAAAGAAACACATATCATTATAATTCTCTTGTATGTGTCATTATAATTCAGTTGTTTAATTTCTGTGTACTATGAGTAATATACATGAATAAAAAGCATCCAAATCTGATTGCCGGTGGTTACAGCATGGCCAAAAATGAGATTGATTTCTCTGAAGACAAGTTCTGAAATGATACAACCCTGCCTCAATTCATTGTGAAGAGGCTAACAACCTCTGTCCCTTTAAAAATATTTTCAGTGGCCTTCTATTACTTCTTTTACTTTCAGCCTTGTTTAATAAAACCGTTCTAATGCAAGATGCCCACTTAATAGCACATCGTTCAAAGCTAATGATATTTTGTATTGCAGTAGAATTTTTCATGTCAGGATTTTGAATTAGCTTGCAAGTACTTGCTTAAGCCAACTGAGAGACTGTGTATTTAATAGATGTGGATGGAAGTATAGAAAAGAGGAATGTTAAAAGAGATCCTCCAACTCATGGGTTTCCCTAAATTCTGGTTGTGATTATTAGGGCTGGTGAGAATAAATTTGTTTTTTAAAGGTTTTAGATTATTTCAGGATACATACCAAAGCTCTTCCAGAAAGGCAGATCGCTTCATTTACTAGATAGTCATGCAGAAAAATGAAAAATGCTGCATTTTTTTTTCACAGACCACATTTTCATAAGTTTTTCTTTATTTTTTTTTCCTAATAAATGGTGTAAAAACACAACCAGAGTCCATGCAGCTGCCAAACATAAAGAGACTAAATGCTGCCTCTTGAGAAGGATTGCTCTTGCTGGGAGAAATGCTGACTTAACAAAAAAGCATCAAAACTGCAGTCTATGCTGGGGAAAACAGAACACATGGCTCAAAGAGAGGCAAGGTTGATCCCCTGGCACAAACAACAGTTCATCCCCACGGAGCAGGCACAGAACTCCATAGAGGTGGGGTGTGGGGTCAGGGGGACATGACTTATGGAACTAAGAGCTCTGGAAACTGAGTAGGAGCCAGTGTTATATCCTTTTTACCACTTAATCTAAGGGCTTGTGCAAATAGGAAAGATCCTGCCTAGCCTCAAATTCTGACAATCTGAGCATTTACAAGAAGGACTGATCTGAGATCAAAGGAAATTTGGAGGATTTCAAGGACCTGGGCACAGCATTGCCCCTGCTTTATGCAAAGATTGAGATAAGAAATCTAACTCCAGCAATATGGTTTAGGGACCCAAGCTATAAACAATGCCAGCACTCTCCTGACAGCCAGCTGGCTCGGAAGTCTTTGGCTCACTGACAGAAACCTTAAGAAGGTGCTGAGCCAGACTGTTGTATGGATGATGGTGGCTTTTCACATCCCCTTTTTTGCCCAAATCCTCTTAGATAGTTTTTACTCCCTTGCTTTGCCAGACCTCTAGAAGTAAAACATGCCATAGCTAAATAAGACTAAACTGAGTTGACAAAAAAAATTCTTTTTCATTATTTAGGTCTGATCAGTTAAAACCAGTATTACCATTTAAGGGGAAGACTGGTTTTGTATTGTCTTGGGGAAATCTCAGAAGACTATTCTTTATGAAAGATTCCCTGAAGCAAAGGGAAACTGTGGACAAGAGAAGCCTTTCCACAAAGCTTTTAATTTTTTTATAGATCAAATGTGAAAAATGGAAACATAAAGAGGGATTGTGACAGATGATGCAGACAGTGTTACACAATGCCTGTGTTTTGGCAAGGTGAGAAACAGGTTCACAAATCCTCTTTGGACCTTGGACATGCTATCTCCATCTCAGAAGAAGCTGACAACTATCATGTAAGACAAACTGGCAGTAGCTTCATTCTCTGTTTTCTTCTCAGGTCCCATTTTCTGTAATACATAATAAATATGTCAGTCCTCTCCTAAATTCTTGTTTGGAATTAATTGGTTAGTTCTCCCTATGTGATGTAGCTCAGGAAGTGCTTTGCTCCAGTAATGATTTCTCGAAGCTGCTGTGGACAAGTCTCCATGCTCTGCACTGGGGCACCTTTAACACTACCCCAGGAGGGTCTGGGTCATCAGCTACTTCTCAACTTTACTTCATACCTCAATGTATGTAATGTCTGCCATCGACATCCTCCTATAGAAACACCACTCTTTTGCTCTCTACCACAGTCTCTGTACTGTTTTATTCACTTCCTACTGAAAAATCACAGCAAAATGATACTTACGTCTTTCACGGTACAGATGGGTACCACACAAGATTCAGAGGACCTTCAGAGGAGGGTTTCAGGCCAAATGTTATACAATGAGCACACAGCTTGTGTACTTCAAAGAACATCACCATCTGCAGTGAGAACGTGACCCATGCTGTGCAACTTGGCCT
Organism: Anseranas semipalmata; assembly: GCA_013399115.1. Classification (NCBI taxonomy): domain Eukaryota; kingdom Metazoa; phylum Chordata; class Aves; order Anseriformes; family Anseranatidae; genus Anseranas; species Anseranas semipalmata. Next base: position 6,797 of record VXAA01006411.1, read on the forward strand.
GGACTTCAGGCAATGTTCCCAGGGGGACAGTGTCACTGACAGTGCCGATGTAGTTACAGTCTAGTAGAGTAAAGTATGCTCTCAGTGAAAACTACTACTTAACAGGTTGGGTGCTCTTTCATGGGCAACTTCAGGAGCTAGGTTGCTATGGGTTGGGACAACATACACATTATAGCATAGCTCAAAATGTCAAAGTCACAGGTTACAGACACCAGTTGCTACAACGGAGAACAAACCCTGTGCCTCAAACATGAGCCGAGATCTTTGAAGACTGAGCCTAGGAGGGCTAATTTTTATGACCACCTAACCTCTTATAAGCACAAAGGCCATAGAAAAGGTATCTCGATTAATTGAGGCAAAGCAGAAAATTCTCAAAAGAAACCACCCTATTTTCCTGCAAATTTGATGAATTGAACTAAATAAAGGCATGAGAGAGATAATTTTGTTCCGTGAAACATATCCCATAAGCTAAGGTGAATAACTGTGTTTAATACTCCCTTCCCCAAGTATTAATGAAATGCATTTGGGCCGGCCTGTTCTCTCTCTCCGTCTCTCTCTTTTTTGATACCACTGATGTGAAATTTAATCTTATAAAACTTTTTGGATGTCTATTCCTTAGATTTAACTCAATGTTAAATGCATGTGAATTCATGGTGGAGGTCTGAGTTTTCCTAAGGTTATGAGGAAATTATATCTGTTTAGCATCTTCAAAATGATAGCCAATATACTTTATCAGGAAGCACATTTTACATTTCAAATTTAGAATTACTCAAGCAATGAGTGAAGTGCTGCTATCTTTATAGGCTGAGTTTATACCAAATGCTGCTTCTGTATGTTTCAATGGCAGGTTTCATTTAGTGAAAGAGGGTGACATATTTGGTTAGTGCTATGTGGAGAATTTTTTTAATCAGATAAGACCTGTGGAAATTAAGAGCTTCAACACAACCCTTGTATTCCTTCTGATGAAAAGGAGGTAATCTAGGTTGTTAGCATGTAATGTGTGAATAATTAAATAAAGTTCTTTATATTTGAGAACTATCTTGTAATTTTTATTCTGCTTGCACTTTAGTCTATGTTTATTTACTCACTCAAGAGAAGTTCTTAAGGGTTTTTCTGAAGGGGACGGGAGTGTGAGGGTGGGAACAGTGTAGTAGTAACTCCTTAGTCATTTGTGGTTTTCCTTTCCTACTGAATAAGATATTTATGCATTTTATCTGCAGTTGTCAGTTTAACACATTATGGATTCATAAAACAAATTTGTTCATTTGAAGATCAGATTATGAAAACTGGAAAAATCACAGTCCTTTCTATAAATAAAAATACTTTTACTGTGTTGACATACCTAATTCTTGAGCTGAGCAGGGGTAAAAAGAGTTAACAAACTAAATATATCTGAAGTCTCTACTGTTAGCTTTTCCTCACAATATTCCAGAAATGTTCCATATGGAAGGAAGCAGATCTGATACATTTTTCAAGAGTGAACCATAAATAAGAGGATGAAAATAGACAAAGTCTCTCCTGTCGTAATTAGAAGCAACTGGTCTCTTGGGTCTGAGAACTAAAGTTTGCCAAGAGAAAAAGAGTAAGTTTCCTAGGGACAGCAGCAGAGAGGAAACAGAGATCACAATAATACTGTCAGTCTCAGTTATGAGAAAAGATCAACAGTCAGAATGCTAAAAAGTTGAAATCAATCTTTGGGACAAAGAGTTCTGAAGAAAAAATATTATTGTGGTTTGTTTATTATTATTATTATTATTATTATTATTTGCATGTCAACATTTTTTTTTAATTTATTTTTGTAACCTTTCTCCTCTGTGAGGATAGAAATGTAATTTTCATATGTGGAATTTATAAAGAACCAAATAAATGCATACATGAATGATCTTATTCTACAAATAGCTGTCATCATTTGCATTAACACTATATCTTAATCCAGTATAAATTCCATTGTAAAAATATTTTCTTTTGATTTGAACAGCAAGTTGTGTGTCACAGTCTCAGTCAATGGACTTGGGTGTTCCTCTTCCACCTAGCCTGCCATGGTTCTTTTTCTCTACTTTTTTTTTTTTTTTCCTGCTTGACTTGTCAATGCTACACAGCTCTTGCACTATATAAGAAGTCCTGTAAAAACCTACACTCCTGCAGCAATCTAGGCTGAAGCTGCATGCTTGCAAGCAGCTGAGAGAATCTAAGAAACTGCCAGAGTGAACGGAGGTTGGCTCCTGTCTTGTCCAGCCCTCCTCCTTCCTGGCACCTCACACCCAGCCCTGCCTGGGAAGCGCCCTTGTACTGCTGCCTCTGGGGCTTGCTGGATCCTCCTGGCATCCTTCCACTTATTGACGTGGTTGCTCCTCCACTGTGAAGAGAGGAGCTTTCTTGGGGGCTAGAAAGTTTTAAGTGGAAGGACACAGCCAAGGCACTGAACAGCTCGGTGGGGATGGAGAGCAGGGTTGGGAGAGGAGAGGAGAGGAGAGGAGAGGAGAGGAGTGCAGGACTGTATTGTTCAGGGACAGTAGGAGATAAGGGTGAGAGGTGAGGGCTCGGCACACCATCGTTGAGGGAGGACCATCATCGAGGATGGTCACTGAAAACCTGCCAGAAACCTTCTGAGACCCTTTCGGTATTGCTTGTGGAAGGAGCAATGCTGGGAGCCTGGGGCATGCTGTGACTACACCTTGTGTCCACAGCAGCCAAGCACTGGGCCAGCTCTCTTCCACCCACTCCTACAACCTGTTTGCTATGGAAAGGTTTCATTTTCTCCAAGGTTTTAATGAGATAAGTGAGAGCCTGAACGTCCGCTGAAAGGATATTTCTTTCTTTCTGTTTAAAGTCTGCTAACTGTTGGCCATGCTAATGTATACTTGTAATCCTGTAAATTTAGTGAAGGCAGGAACTGGGACTGGATTACAAGAAGGCATTGTTTTTCTCTTGATAACTTGGGTGTTACCTCACTAAGTACATTGCTAATATGTAGGTTCCCTGGTGTGCAACCTATCTTACATGGAAATGTACTTCCTTTTCAGAGTCTGCTGTCCTTCAGTGTTTTTTTGTGTGGCTTCTAGCAATAGGAGATCAGCAGATATTTTTTATTTCAGTCAAAATACAATGACTTCTTGCCTGAAAAGTTTCAGACTTTAAGTGACAGATAACTTACATGCTTACAAATGAATTGAAATATGAATAGAGAGAGTTAAGGTACATAGCTCATAAACTCTACTCTCTGCTTTGTTTCAGAATCTGTTTTTCATAAGTTACAGAGAGGAACAGTACCTGTGGTCTTCAGTGGGTGTTTTTGATGCTCAGTAGCTAAGTAAGGTTTTATATACCTAAAGTATGGGTTCTTGTGGTCCGGTCTGGCAGTTAGGATGTGGCAAGTTTGTCACTTTTTAAATCAGATATTGTCATTTCCTATGTCTGTATCTATAGATAAGCTGCATCTATAAATGTGTTTCTAGTTCACTTCAGTACAAAACAAAAAAAGCTTAACTAAATCTTTTGCAAAATAATATTGCACCTAAAAACTTTACTGAAAAGTCAATATTAAAAATGAATTAATGTTTTTTAAAATATGTTAACATCATTGAAACCTGAATTTGGGCCTTGCTACTTTGTTTCATTTAAGATGAAAATTTTATGACATGAACCATCTATGTTTTTAGTAAAATCTTTATTCACAATACAAATGTATTGTCTTGCTCACCTAAACAGAGAAATAAAAAAAAACAGCAAGTGTTTTTCTTTCTCAGAAATCCCCAGGAATGTTACCTGAGTAAGCTTCTTGCCCCAAAAGCTCTGGCTTCTTTTCTTCTTAGAGTCATGCTTAACTCTATCTGCTGCATTGCTCTCTCTGAAACCCACAGCTGGTGCTGAAACCATCAAGCCTACACTAGGTCCTAGATTAGATTTGCAGAAAGCTCATAAACAGATGCTTGAACAGTAGGCTTCTTTATCTGCAGCTTATTTTATTCTTGGCTTGTTGTGCCGTCATGATGGAATACCAAACTAAATGGACACATGAAAATACTCATCCGAGTGGTAGTGCCTAACATCTCAGTGCTCTGGAATTTCCTTCCAAATTAGATGTTGTTTTAATATCCACAAGAGCTTAGCTGGTCTTCTGCTGGGGCCAATGATGTATGCCTGGGAAACTCACTGGCTATATCACTTGTTCATCTTGGTTCAAGACTATTGTGATGTTGAAGCTGTTTGCTGTAAAGCAAGTTGTTGTAAATAAATGTAGATTTAGAAATACTATTCTGCATCTTGTGTAACACAGGAAAAATTGATCAGAATATAAATTTTGGGATGAGCTCTTCCATCTGTCCTCAAGTGGCTTTCTATATAGACACTGTCTCTGAGTATTGGAAACACCAATAGTTTCCACCCAGGAGGCAGGACTATCACTGTTATACGGAATATATAGAATTGCTGGTATAGAAAAGATCATTGTCCAGTGATTATTCTAGGAAAATTCCACATTATATAAAACATACATTTTCTCATTTTTTGTTCATTGGGGATCACTCAGCCCATGCAATTTGAGTCCTTCTTGCTACTTGGAAATCAGTAGACTATTTCACTTAGCTTTTCCTTTTTCTTCCACATCACGTCATAGTATTTGTATTGATTTTTTTTTCCCATTATCCAGTAACTAATATATTTTTGTTGTAAGGATACAGTTAAACTTTTCTATGCTTTCTATGCTGTGATGGGTCACGAAAGAATGTTTGCTCCTTAGCAAAATTAATGTAGTATCTGGAAAAAAAATACAGGCTCTCCAGGCTCAGATTTCTGATTCATTGTTTGTCCACTCATCGGTCATATGTGCAGAAGAACACTTTGCCACAATAATTTGCTTATCCACCCTCTCAGAAGATGGAAAGGCCTTTCTTTTGTCAGTCTCCCCAGTAAATTACAGAATATTATTTTATGTCTCAGTGCCTGTGCAAAAGGGAAAACCCAAACCCCACAGAACCCTGACTTCAGGGTAAAACAGGTTGTGCATTGGCTCTGAGCTTTCCAGCCATTCTTCTGAAGGGTGAAGAAAAGCAATTTATTTGGTGCATCATATCTGGACAAATTTCCTATTAAACTTGGGGAATGTAATCATTGAGTGTATTTTGACACCCTATTTTTATTCTATTTCCACTGTGTTTTTCATTTGTTCTTTTTCCAATCATTTAAGTGAGTCTTCTCCTTATAGTTATCTTTGCCATATAACTCAGGTGCTACCCTTAAAACTCCCACTTCCCATACCAAAAAGTACTCTAACCTTCTCTGAAAGGTTAGAATACCTTCTATTACTTAGGTGATGGAGCTCCTAAACGCTGGTGAGGACCAGACAACCTCCAGGCATCCTTTCCAACATATTCCATGGTTTTGATTTGATTCTGTGGTGTAAGCGTGGACAAGGGAGCATATACCTGCCAATTCTCCCTCTTTGGGGGCTGAAATGCACCTTTTATGGGTCAGCTATGGGCTCTGTTTTTTTTTTTTTTTGGTTTTGTGGGGTGG
>VXAA01006411.1:12345-37621 GCA_013399115.1 Anseranas semipalmata
TTTTGGCTTTGTGTGTGTGTGTGTGTGTGTGTGTGTATGTGTGGCAACTTAAAAAAAAAAAAAGAGAAAATAGATGTTCACTTGCTTCCTTGGTAATCTTTTGGCTTTCCTAATCTGCTACATGAAAAAAAGCAATAACAAAATAGTCCACATCCCCAAGCATTCTGCAGTGTCTCTGCCAATAATGGAGAGCTTGTTCTTTCATCCTCCCCTAAAACTCTTTACATGAGACACTCAGCTCTGCTTTTTCTCGTCTTCTGTTGAGACCAGTTCATTGTGTCCAGCCATTGCAAGCTGGCATCTGCACAAGAATGTTTTATGGGGCTGTACATGTTCAGATGAAATATGCTCCAATGTGTTCTGCTGTGCTTGTGTGCCTGGTTGAATGTGTGCCAGGGAAGGAGAGGAGCAGACCACTCAAAAAGGGCAAGCTGGTGCTTACCTAACACTTTCTGAATTTTGAACGCTGGGAGGTATGCACACATAGCTGTGGGAATAGCTTTAAGCTTGAGTTTGGCTTTGGACAGGATGGTAACCTACACATTACAAATTAATGATGGGTACTGAATACCACCCTCCTTCCTCTGCTGTCATTCAACCCTGCACTTGCTTGCTCTGAATCTGCTCTCTGCACTGCAGCTAACAACAGCTTCCCAAATCATCTCTAGTGCAATAGGAGGAAGCCCTATGGTTTGAGGGATTGTATTCCCAGAAAAAAAAAAGAAAAATAAGGAAGTCAGAAAGGCGTGTTCTGAATCAGACTACCGTCCTAAGAGAGAGTCTCATTAAAGGATCATGCTGCCAAATGCTGTTTCACTTGCCTTCAGAACTGTCTGCATTAATGACTACCTCCACTTGGAAGTTATTTACATAAAGTATTGTTCTCATGTCACTGTTACAGATAGCAGCTCCTCTCCAGGTGAGAGAGAAAAAAAGAAATAGAGCAGGTTGCAAATGAATTTAGAGAAATCTGGGTTTAACATGTGGTGGGAGGGATGAAGTATTGCTCCTGTAACGCCCATTGTTGCACAAGGGCAAATGTGTCACCACCAGGCATGTCATCACACAAGACCCTCACAGGTAGGTCTTGACAGTGAAGGTGCTGATCTGTGTTATCATAGTCTGTGTTTCACTAGTACCCATTATCTCATGTATTTACTTGTTTACCACGGGCCCATGGGGGAAAAAAAAGAGGCGATCCAGATAGTTGAGGAGAAATCATAGGAAAGAGGAAACTGTAGATCTGCTCAGTGTCTGGGCTGGGAAGCATTTTTCCACACCCTCGGAGTGGAAGGTGCGGTGTCCAGCACTTGTGACTAGAAATGAAGCATATAGAGCTACAGAGGTCAATTGCCTGTCTGCCAAGTCGACTGTTGCCACACTGCTTCTGCCCCTACCGCTGTCCTGGATCAGCTTCAGGTGGCTGGTGATGGATAAGCAAATGCAAAATAGTCCGAAACATTGCATCTCCTCCTTGAACTTAATTGGCTTCTGCTTCGCCAGAGTAGAACATTCAAATATATAATGGTACTTAGGTGTGATTTAAATTCTTGTCAAAAGTAGCTTCTTGTGTGCTTTTAGCCTGTGATACAGGATAGGCTAGAGAGATTTTAAGAGCAAACCTTATCATATGCAAGTTCATTTGATAGCATGTGAATCTTCACCTGAACAGGAGAGAAATGGAGTACAGAGCCCTTGAGTATGTCCAAAAACAGGTTTCACTGCAGATGCTTGCTGCTGAAATGTCAGCACTTACTCATCTTATTCCAATATGACTCAGAGAGCTCTTTATTTTATTTTATTTTTTTAAATGTAAAACTTGATGACTCAAAATAGCTATAATGACTGGAATCCAGAAGTTAATAGCATTTTTACTTAAATGAACAGATACTTAGAGATATAATTGCTATATAACTTATATAATGTACATTTATTGAAGATAATGGAATAATACTAATATTTTGAGAAAATCTTGTATTAGCCTTACATTATGCAAATATATTTAAAAGTTGAGCAATAATTATTTCTTAGATAATGTTTATTTTCCAGCTTTGCACAACACATTTGTCTAAAAGGTTTTGATGCTCTTCCACTGCTGGCATTTACATTACACCAGAACTGTGGCTGGACTGGTGACTTTTTTATCAACAAATTTAATTTCTATTAAAACAAAGTTTAAATTAAAGCAGAAAATCTTTCCTCATTATCTCCATTATGCAGTTAATTTTTACTTACTGTTGGACATCCTAACTGAAAATGAGACTGTACCAAATGAACTTAATCCCTTTACAACATAAGTTAACTTCTTTGGAAGCAGACAGCATTAGTTCAGATTTAGAAGGTCTGTTCCTGAATTTAATCAGGAGTAGCTATTCTGGAACAATGCCCGTGTAGGTAAACTTCCTTCAGAGGCAGAGCTGGAATTTCTTTCTTTAGGGAAATGCTACACTGTTGAAAAATGTTTGTGTTTTGAAGTCAGAGTCAACTACCATTTTTCAGAAAGTCTAAGAAGGAAAAAGTGTTGTGAACATTTCTGTTCAATATGTACGATGACTTCTTATAAGAAAACTTCAGTAGCAGTTCAGCTATTCAGTGTTTGGAGAAGCTGCTGTATGGCTGCTGAGGCTAACAGTGACTTCCTAGCTAAAAAACATATCTGAAATGGCTATGTCTAATTTCATCATAACACACTCAAATAAGAGAGACTGTCAGTATTCAACATAATGTTGTTGATGGAAGCCACTGTGTGGTTGGACTGACTTGTTGTCTGTTGCTTTAGTTTTAGTATTTTCTCTTTGCAAAGATCCCAACTTGTTCTGTTCTGGAACACTGCTAGCTGTAAAATGTTTCAATATGTTGGATAACAACATTTTAAAAAATAAAAATAAACAGCAACATCTATTGCTGTGTTCTTCAAAAGGTTATACAGTTCACAGAAAGTATACTGACACAGAAAGTATATAAGCAACATGAGCAAATGCATATGTACGTTTTATAGGAGAAAAGTAAAATCTTAGAAAGATTCTGTTGTAGTGATTCAGCACCTATTGATCAAATCCAAAGAAGTAAGAAGGTGCTTTCAACCTATTTCAAAAGTAGCCACTTCAAGAATGTACTTGTAATTTGTGGACAACACCTCTTTGGATATATGTGAATAAGTGGGAGAATCCAGAGGACAGCAGCAAGCGGAGCTTGCTGAAAACATGTCCTGTGAAGGAGACAGGGTTGTTTAATCTGGAAGAAGCTTAAAAAGAGCTATAGTTTTCAGATGTATAGAAGATTTCCGAAGAGAGAAAAGAAATAGTCTGTTCTCTGTTCAGGACTTTTTTAGGCAAGTAAGTAACATGATACAGCAAGGGAGCTATAAATAATGCACTAAAAGATATTTTAAGAGAAAGGATTGATACGTACTTGAGTACACTCAGGGCAACTGTTGGCTCTTTATTACTAACAGGTAAAAATGACTTGCTTCAGGATTGACAAAGATGCAGCTGACTCTGTTCTGGATAGGATGACTTCTAGGCTGTTTTCCTAAAATACCTAAAAGATGCCTTTTCCAAAAATACTAAAATAGGAAACTTCAATTTTAAAGATTTAAAACCTGGTAGAAACTTCTGATAAAATATTTCAGATGGTACTACATGAGAGAGTAGACCTTACAGATAATTGCAATTAGAGGGAAGAAAACTAGTGATCTCTCACAAGCTGAAATACCTGAAATCTATGAGGTTATTCATCTTTTGTATCCTTCTTATGCTACCTACTTAATATAGTAAGATTTATCTGGACACACCTCAACATGTTAAACCTGAAATAGATCCAAATCAGATCAAATACAAGGTCTTTCCAAAAACTTATAAACAGTTTTTTTTTTTTTTTTTTCTAAAAACACTTCAGTATTTTTGTAAAGCTTACATTTGACAAAATGTTCTAATTTGTTATCCTTAGAGGTAGGCATAAAAGGTCAAACAAGAATTGTGGAGCAAAACAACCAGAAGTGGCTTATGCTTAAAAGAAAAATATAGCAAAAGATTGTGAAGTTTGATATTAAAAAAAAAAAAAAAAAAAAGGAAATTACAATACTCCTTGGAATAAACAATGCAGATAGCATGCTTGGCTGAACTTTAAAAGGAAAAATTTTGTAGACACTAACTGCTTTTGTATATTGTAAAGTGAATATACCCAATAGCCAGATAAAATGTAATTTGTGTTATTTTTCTAGGGTAAAGAACTTGAATTTGTGTCCTCAAGGTTACAGTGGGAAGTAAATTCTGCACTTCAGTAAGTGCAGAAGAAAAAAAAAAAAGACAAAAAAAAAAGGCTTTTTTGAGCCTGGAAAAGTAGCTTTATTAGAAAGAACACTTCAAAACTCCTTTCTATTCCATATCTGTTTCCAGCTGCAGCACCCAGTGGATTTGGGTATATTTGTCCCACTGGTACTCTGAGGTCCTGACTGTCACTGAGAAACACTGCCTGGAATGACTCGGGAACAAAGCATGCCTCAAATAACTGGAAATTAGGCAAGAAGGGAGTGTTCTATCTTACTAATTGTTGAAATCTAGTTTCTAGGGAATAACTTCAAAACTGGAGCTTGTGCTTTGATGTTTCTGGAGATGATATGATACGACCAAGTATCAGCTTTTGTGTTGCTATGCTCGATCAACACACTTGTTCTTTGGATGGATGATTTGCCAGCTCACTCTGTTGGCATGTTTCCTTGTTTATTCTTAATAGCAGACTGCAGTCAGATGATTGACATAGCCTATGAAGTGATTTTTCACATATTCAGGTGTCGACAGTCCTTTGCTGGAGGTAGTCTCTCACTCTAGACCTGGCAGAACGTATGTTGAGAGAGGTCCTCAACTCCTGGAGGGCTGTATCACCTACCTCAACTTCATTTATTAAATATAAGTATTTTTAAAGTGTTTTAAGTTGGTCTGGTGATTTTATATCTCAACAAGTGAGAAATTCTCACCTGAGCTGTTCTGCCAGCTTTGCTCTGAAAGCAGCAACCTCATGCAGAGGAGTTGTAATAAATGGTGGGAAACTGTAACACACACAACTTCTAGAGACTTCTCTGCAGTTATTTTTTTACTCGATCTGTAGCTTTGGTTGATTTCCGGAAATGCTAAGTTCCAAAACATGTGCTGAAACAGAAAGAAACTTGTAATGAGACTGGAAACAATTCATGAAGATAAGTCACGAATGAAGTTCAGTTCAGAGATGCATTTGGTAGCTTTGGAAGCAAGTTAAATACCTTACTGATAGAGCAGAGAACTATCTAAGGACAGTAAAATGGTTGTGGTAAGATTAGGTGAAAAGGATATTATATAGTCTTCAAAGAAAACGTTGTGTTTTCTTGTTTTGCTGCTTCCTCTTCAAACAGATTTCTACATTTCTTAGAGGAGTAACATCAAGTAGATGGCATGTTCTGATATTTCAAATACTTTATTTAATTGCCAGAATCATATCACGGCTGCCTCTGCCTCCTACAGTTGAACTCTGCCCTTACTAGAGCACTGTTATCACTTTACAGAACCACACAGGAGAGTTCAATATGGAAATGAGATTAATTTTTAAAATAATGTTAAATAAAACTATCAATAGTTTACTGCATAGTAAATTTGCTTTCATATCTCGTTCAGTTCAGATTAGATGGATATTTGCAATGCACAAGGTCCACTATAAATTAGCAGATTAAATCCAGGAATCCCTGTGTGAAATTCTATGATTTATATGCAAGAGTTTCATATAATTATCTAAGTGAGTTTAAATAATTTTCTATTTTCTCCTCTTCTTTTATGCTTATTCTGTCCTTCCAAAGAAGTTATAGAATTCCAGGACCTGGAAATAAAGATTTCTTATTGACCTTACTTTGGACCGTTTTTCCCTCTTAGGAGCCATGGTGTCTAAAAAACACAGATTGATTTAGTGGACCAATTCAACCATGAGAAGAGGCATATAGGTTGAAGGCTGATGGGCTCTGCACAGCAGGATTCAGGGGGCTGAGCAATCCCTTCTTCACCAGGGCACCACAGAGTGCTCCACCTTGCTGCGGGCCACCCGGGGTTTACCTGCTCCACTTTCCAAGCTTGGAAGGGCCAGCTTCATACTGCAGAGTCCCCTCCTAGCCTGCATGAGGATCAGGCAACCGCCTTCCCATCACCACACACGAGGATGAGGATGAGTCCTTCTCTCACTCAATAAAGTGTTGCCCGGGGAAGGAGGACAAATGAAATTAAAATTGCTTCTCAATCTCCTGCTCACCGGGATGGGAGCAAGGCAATGCTCTTCCCTCCCTTGGATCAGGGTTGCTGTGCAAAATAGAGTGCAAGCCTCCTGGGACCAGAGCAGAGGGAAGCTGAAGATGGACACCACATAGCTTGCCACAGCCTGGGGAGAGGCTTTGCTCATGCAGGGTGAAGAGGTAGTGCATGTCATTGGCCCTCTGAGGCCATATGTGTCCCTCTTAGTGTTTGACTAGTTGGAGCACACAAATCTGACTACTGGATGGTCTTAAGAAGATGCACTTGCTGTCGGGTCAGGTGCGCTGCATATTTTGGGTCAGGATACACACATTGCTCCTCAGCCTTCGACAGCCCGGAGAGGTTGGGTAATGGACATGAAGGTGAGGGATGGGAAGAGAGTGGGGTTGAGTAGACTCATGGATGGAGAAATGAGATCAAAGGAGGTGGTGGGGATGCAGCAAGATGAAACCCAGCAAAATGAGCACAGACTATGATCAGCCTGACCAAGACCAGCAAGAGATTCACCATAAGGAACAGCTAAACTTCAGGCAGTCTCTTCAGGCAGTTTTATCAACAGGAACCATATTAGAACTGATTATAAAAACAAGCAGATGATTAACTTGACCAGCTGTTGTTATCTTAAATCTGATGGGCAGGCATGTTTAGGAGAAAACAGGGCTAACATACCTATGAAACATGACATTATTTTTTTTTTTTCTCTGAGGACACACTCGCTGGGAGTTTCTGTGCTCACAGCCAGCATGTGTATAGCTGTGCAATACGCCTTGCAATCAGACTAGCAGCGTCCTAGTTATAGCTGTGCAATGTCCACTTCTGGTTGTTCTGGTGACCTCACCCTTCATCCAAGTTACTAACATAACAACTTTGAGATTAAGCCATCTGGGACAATTTCAGAAGTCTTATCTTTAGTTAAACAGTTTGAAGTTTTTCCTTCCTAAACAGTAACTCAAATATTTACTGCCTACATAAAAGAACTTAGCAAGGCTGCTAAACTCAACTGGGCTGCATGAAGCTTTAATTGAAGAACATGACTCAACAGGAGAGCATGGGGAGTCAGGGGCTGAGGTTGAAGTAGATTCTGGATAGCTGCAGGACATAAAGATGTATGCAAGCAAGAAAGGAAACCTGAGGCTCCAGGGAGTTTCTAGGTATGGTCCAGGCTGAAATGCAGAAGGCCTATTTGAGTCATGCAAGCCAGATTTTGGATCTCAGTGATAAACTTGGTGGCCTACATGGAGATACAGATGAATTCATTTCAGGTCCCCCCAGGGACATGGTGGGTACATGTGGTTCTGGCATGTGCAGTCACGGAGAGGTAATGCTGCTGAGCTGCAGACGGCTGCAGAGCCCAACTCAGGGTGGGGCACCCACTGAGCCTTTTCATCAGCGCATGGGACTTGGCAATCCTGAGGCTTGCTCTTGCCAAGGATTGGACTTGTGAAGATATTCTGTTACATGCAGCCTTCCTGCAGGGTATATAACTGACGTTCATGGTAGTTACCTGTAAAGTTTGCTAAATCCAAACACTGCCTCTTCCTTCTGTCCCAACACCCCTGTGACCCACACACATGTACACACCACATTACAGGTACATTAGTATGCTTTACTGAAAGTGTTGCTGTGTATCAGTAACTCTATTTGAAGTGCAATAAGTACCCAGTTGCAGCCTGTAATGACATTGTTCATTTACACAACTGTTTGTTTGATGCAAAGGTTAAAGCATTTAGAACAAAATCAAGAAAACACAAGGCTGAGGTAATTGGATTCTTCTAGAATAATATGAAATGACTTAACAACAAGCTGCCAAGTGGTACAGCAGTGTCAATGGGATACTTTATTCTCAATTTCTTGCAAAGGAGTAATTGCCCCAAGGAACTCATTGCATTATTCTCGGGGATGCAATTCAAAAGATTTAGATGTTATATCTCTCCCTTCACTGATGCTATTAATTGGTTTTGAGACACATCCCCATTTTATCATTTCTGAAGGTGAAGGCTGTTCTGTGTTTTGTTAATGATGACAGCATTGCCAAGAAAAAGGAAGGTCTAAAATATTTAACTTTAAGAACATGACAGATTAAATAACCTGTGAGGTCCTAATAATCATCAATCACAATGTAGGAGATGACAAGGTGAAATTTCTAAGATGACATTTTGTCACTTGGGGTAGTCACTTAAACTGACAAAAGCTATACATTCTGCTCTGCAGCTTCTTTACTCTAATTGGGCCAATTTTACTATCATGCTGTTATCTTGCACAGCAGAACTGGTGACAAACAAAGAGGCTTTTGTGATCTCCGTTGAATATTTTTCCATGAGCTCAAGAAAATATCTTCTTTGCCAAAAAGGAATGAAAATTGTCCCTGTATTTTGCTACTGGCTAGAAGCCCAAGGCTCATGTCTGCCTGGAAAACAAGTCTAATCTGTATTTTAGCTCCTGATTGCTTATCATGGGATCATGCAGAAAGGGCCACAAGTCAGGGGAACTATAATTGCACTAGGGATTTCTCCTGTTACGTGTTGAAATAACTTTCCTCAGGATATGGTGGAGGAAAAAGAGGGATAAACTCCCATTCCCCCCCCCTCTTCAAATTTTGGCAGTCTGCTTTAATTTTGCCTTATTTTCTATTATGCAGCAGCACATGATAATTCCCTTTAAGCATATACCAACACAAAACTTGATTGTGTTAGCACATGCTTCAGTGTAGTTATTGGGAAATTTAATCCCTTTTACAAATTTTGAACTTTGGAAGAAAATTTAACACCAATGGCTACATGAAAGCATTAAGGAAATGGATCTGTAATGTTGTTAATGTAGTAGTACATTAAAAAACACTTATGTTTTACCATTCAGAAACTTTGTGCAAAAAATACATTTAGTAATGCACATTTGTTAACATGGAATAAAATTACACTGAAGTCACTGGGCACATATCAAGTGGATGTAAAATATTGCCATTTCACAGAAATGTTAAGCTGTTCAAATGTATTGCTACCAAGAAAAAGTAGGTTATTATAATAAGCATTGTTTTTTTGATTGACAGAAGTAGGAAAATGCTATTATTAAAATGCTTTCCATGCCTTGGACAAAGATTGCATTAGTTTTCATCCACTAAATGAAATTAGTGGAAACATTGAAATTGGAAAACTGAAGGTAAATATTTCCCTCAATCCTCTAGCACATTTAACTATCCAGAGTTCAGATTAAGTGGTGGTGGTGGAGAGTAGTTAGCACTGTGTAAGGCATCAAAAATCGTATGTCAGACTACCAAAAACATTATGTTGGTGTCTCTTTGGCTGAAGTTATATCTCCTTTCTCAGTATTTAACTATTATCTGTTTCCCCATCTGTGTATATTACAATTACCATGATCCTGACATCAGAGAGAGCTGTCTTGTTAGCTGGGAGCTCTCACATCTCATTGCCACATACCCTGGTGTTAATTCTGCCTTCCCAAACTTCTAGGTCAAGTCTCTCTCCTTTGTGTTACATTAATGCTGTTTTCCACATAAAGTATGCTAGTCTCCAAACTCTGCAGCTACTTGGTGCTCATTTAGCTCTACCTGAACCGAGTGTCCATTGTACCTCCAACTCACCCATGCCACTAGCGCTGCTCCTCAGGTCATGACTTCTGACACAGCATCAATTCAGAGCCCTGCTGCTCTATGGCCTCCTTCAAGCCCACCACAGAATCACAGAATCACAGAATGGCTGAGGTTGGAAGGGACCTCCGGCCATCATCTGGTCCAACATCCCTGCTCAAGCAGGGACACCTACAGCAGGTTGTCCAGGACCATGTTCAGATATCTTTTGAAGATCTCCAAGGAGGGAAACTTCACAATCTCTGTGAGCAGCCTGTGCCAGTGCTCCATCACTTGCACAGTAAACTGCTTCCTGATATTCAGACAGCACCTCTTGTATTACAGTTTGTGCTCATTGCCTCTTGCCTTGTCACTGGGCACTGAAAAGAGCCTGGTTCTTTGCACCTTCCTTTCAGGTATTTAAAGACATTGATCAGATTCCCCCAAACCTTCTCTGCTCCAGGCTGAACAGTCCCAGCTCTCTCAGTCTTTCCTCATAGGAGAGGTGCTCCAGTCATTTCATCATCAGTCCCATCAGTTCTGTCCTTCTTCCTGTACCCAGACCAACAACCAGAGCTCTCGTTCTTGTCCTTGCCCTAAATTCTGCCACCCCCAAATCCTGTTCTGCTGTCTCCCAGCCCATTAACCCTGCTCTCTGCTCTTTCTCATCACTCCTGTCTGTACCTCGTTCCTATATCTGCCTCCCACAGCTTTGCTTCTCTTTCAAAGCTTATCACGTCTCTTTTAGAGGTAGGTTAACCTCAACAGGTTTATTTCTTCCTCTTAGGCTGGAGTCATTTCATTCAATCTCAGGAGGGGCGAGGTGCCAGAGCTCCCTGAGCAGCTCAGTTTTTCTTCCTATCCCCATCCCTTGTCCTGAGCTTTTTACTGAAAAGCCAAAACAAATTGCTGAAACCTGAAAGGCAGGATGCCGTCATTATGGGATAAGCTCTGGTCTCAGCTGAAAAACCCTGCTTTTTTTTCTTTCTTTCTTTCTTTCTTTCTTTCTTTCTTTCTTTCTTTCTTTCTTTTCTTTTCTTTTCTTTTCTTTTCTTTCTTTCTTTTCTTTGGTAAATGCCACTTACTGCAACAGAAGTACATCAACAACATTCAGACCTTTTAGTGGTAAATTAAATTAAAATCCTAGTATTTGGCTAATAGCAAGAATGGGATGAAAAAGGTTGCCTAAAGCATGGCACAAACAAATTTAAGCTCGTTAAGGAGCTACATGAAACTTTTCATTCTGAATTTGGAATACTTTGCATAATCAAAGATACACTATGGACTGGAACTGGAGACTGATAATGAGGACATATGCTTCAGTGGCACAAAACCTTAAAATGCATGATTAAGAAATGAAACATATTATGAAAGAGTCTGCACCTGGTAGCATATATTGTGGCAGAAAATTCTACAAGGAGATGTCAGGACTTTAAAAGGTCTTAAACAGGACTGGCACAAAGCAATATACTCATTGTATGGCAGTGCATAATATCTTTATTTAGAACAATAAAGTATATGTATATAATGTAAATTCCAAATTTGAACTGGTATAAAAAAGGATCAGGGAAAACATCTGTCTTTAAGAGGACACATATATACATACACATGACATTATATAAATTTTGTTGATTACTGTCAGTCAGAATGTAACTATGCAAGACTGTGCTGACATTTACATTGAAATAAATGAATTTGGCCATGATACAACCAGCAAACATCTGTGTCTCTATCACTAAAGAGTCTGAAGTTTCCGCGTTCCATCACTTTGATAACATAATAGCAACATGCCACCATTACTGTAGATCTGAATTCAATAGACAGTTGAATCAGATTCCTGAATTGAAGAATGTTGGATAATTCTTAAATGTAAATCTAACTCAAAATATCTGTTTTATATATATGGTTAGCTTTTCAATTTAATAGTTGTACTGTGTGTACTAAACAGTTTCAGTGTATTACAAAGACAGAGCAACAGAGAAAACAGAGCTGGTGAAGATCAGAATCTAAAAAATGTGCAGGTTGTACACATACTCCATAGTATAGCACATTAGTTGTTCATAAGCTTACTTATAAAATGACCTTGTGATGAAATAAGTACCATTAATTTATTCAAGTAAACACACATCTAAAATAGCACATTGAGTTACTCAGTATATCACTATCTGCTTTTTATTCTCACAGGGCCACTATTAATTGCATGCAAAGTTCAACTACTCCAAAGGAAACCTAAAAATGTTAGTTTCTCACAAAACCACAGATATCTGAAACCCAAACTTGGTTGACTTTTATATAAAAAAAAAATACAACACTCACTTCTCCCCAGCTTCATTTTAAGAGAAAGGGCATTCATTTCTAACTGAGTTAATGCACGGGCTATGTCTACCCGAAAAGAAGATTGAAGAACTGATCACTCTTCAGAAGTCAGATAGGTTACAGCTGGATAAAGAAGCAACTAAGGTACTATTTCTGCCACCACTACTCCCACAGAATAGTAACTTACTCTATTTCCACTGATTTCAAAGATGTCTCACAAGTCAGGAGTTTTTCAAAATTTAACTACATCTGAAGGACCTCCTTGATGGGCAGATAAATTGGGCACAGAAACATTCAAATAATTTCATGATCACATTTTCAAGTGCCATGCCATCCATTGTATTCACAAATGTCTAGAACTGTCCTTCTGCCTTGCAAAATGACTGAGACCACCTAATATTTTGTTCAAATCTCTCAAAAGCGGGTAGGAAGAACAAGGAAAACATGAGCTCTAACAACAGTTCTGCTACTCTGTGTTGTACTATGTTCAGTGTGTATTCAAAATAAGAACAGGCTGTGATGTCAAGTTGGAAAGTATATACATAAACTTTCTTTCAGGTTGCATGTAGCCTTAAATTTGCCTTGCTCCACAGCAGAGATTAAAGTACATGACATTATCTGAAAGTGACATAGCTGCTATTTTAAGATGTTACTCTTAGAACATGAACATTTTGCCACCGTCTATCTGGTTTTAATGTATGCTTCAGTTTAAACCTGATATTTTATCTTTTGCTATTGAACAGGAAGACTGTATACTAAAACATCTAAAACATCATGCATTTTGAATGTCAAAGTATAATTTAAGGCACACCAATGTGCAACATTGCTGTGTTTTTGATTTTCTGGAAAATATGTGTGTAGGAAAACTAACATTCTTATGAACAAAGAACATTAATAAATACAAAATTTTGTTTAAACAAATCTTTGAAAAATACTGTAAAACTTCAAATGTATAAACTTGGTTTGAGAACGTATAGCATAGCAACGTGAAATATTTATTTATTTTTTTTGTAAAATGTGTAAGAATAATTGCTTCCACTTGATGTGGATACTTTTCAGTTCTGTCAAAAGCTACATGCAGTTATTCTCCCTATTACCATCAATTAGGTCATGCTGACATTTCTTTCAAGGTAACTCTTAAATAAGTTTAGAGGCCTAGTGAGTAAAGAACTACACATTGTCAAATGAGACTGAGCTGCAGATGGAGAATTATGTCTGATTTTTCCACAACTAAAATTGGCAATGTGCTTGATTTATAGAAGTGGTGAGCAACCTTGATTATTTCTCATTAAATAAAAGTCTCCAGCATCTCCTGAATAAAAATGAAGGCCTAATTCTCGCATCGCGCTTCTTTTGATCTAGTTTAAGAGAAGTTCCTGCGATGGTGCAAACCCCAAAGATCTGTTAAGATTAATGGAACTGTGCTAATTTATACCAGCTGAGCAGGACTGAAAGACACTTTTCTGACAGCCGGTCAAGGCAACAGTATAAATAAAAACTGCATCCATGTGATCATATCCTGGTACCAGTGAATTCAGGAGAAGTTTCACCATTGATCTGTAGTGTCAAAATTCCATCCAGAGTGGGTACATGCACACATAAACTCTGCCATCAAACATAGTAAGGTTCTGATTTTTTTTCTTCTTGGTGAGTATAAAAGTCAAATCAATTTTACCAATAATACACATGCACACACATGCACACACACACACATTATGTTATATGTCTGTTATATTCTTTTTATGCATGGTTCTAAGAAAACTTAGCAGATCATTAAAAATTCCACAAGAATTCTTTAAAAATTAGGTCTGTCAGTGTACAAGCAGCATTTGGACAATGCTCTTAGATATAGTTTAACTCTTAGGTTGCCCTGTGTGGAATCAGGACTTGATGGCCCATAGGGGTCTCTTCCAACTCAGGATATTTTATGATTCTGCAGTTAAGTTATACTATGTTTTAAAGAGAACTTCGACTTTCTGCAAAATGGGGTGTTTTTTTTTTTTTTTTTTTTTAAGTTTTCAAGTAACTCAAACTAAAACTGTTACTGATCTGGCCAGTTTGATGGGAGCCACCCTTACCTTCTGAAGTAGAAATCCCTAATACAGATAAATGATTCATACGCATTATCTGGAAAAAGCCAGGATGAAAAGATGCACAACTGCACTTCTAACTTTTACCATAGTATTTTTAGGATTTACTTGAAAATGCACATCTGTACATCAATCCTATACAGATTCCATGGATGCTATAGCAGCAATAGATGTAGAAGACAAGTGGGAAATAAAGCCTTTCTCTTTTGTTTCAAGAGAATTAACCTTAAGAATGGAGAATGCCAGGATATTAAAGCTTACTAATCATTTAAAACACAATGCAAATATTAATTACAGTTGATGTTAAGTAAAAGCTAAATACACTCTCAGGATCTTTCAGATTTTCTACACTATACATTTAAAAACAAGATATCAATGGCATGCATCTTCAGCAGTTAAAATGCATTTCATAGGTTTGTCTTTATTCTGATGTTTGAACGCAGTTCAGACTCTTTATTTTCCCTTCCCTTGGCATGGCTGGAAATTTCACCACTGTTCATGTATCCAGCAGTTACTCCTAATGCTTCAAAGCTCCATGATGTACCATCACCTCCTGTTTATTTTGTCTTCATCCAGTATTTGCTTCTTCTGAGCAGGCACCGCCAAAGCTGATGAATTCTTGAGGCTTTCTGGGGTAGGCATACAGCCACCTGGCATCCAGAAACCACAGAGACCACATGTTGCCGTACACATGACCTTTGCCAGGCATAAACCCAGTTCCTTATAAGTAAAAAGCTAGTACACTGGTCCATGGCATGGCTTTACTTTCAAGTTCTATATACAGTATTGAAGAGCATGTTATCTGTATCCATTTCTGTGTTTTCCATCAGTTCAGAGAACTCCATTTGAAGACACCAAGGTAATGTAGAGGACACAGAACTTAAATTAAGGATGCAAAGGTATTTATGAATTTCAATGACTACACATAGTTGGAGGCATTTGAAACATGCTTTTTGTTCAGGACATGTACTTTGTTCACCAGAGTCAGCTGCAAGTATTAATGCTATTAAAAATCCTCAAATGCCACACAAGGTAGATATTCACATAAGATACAGTCCTGCTAAGTGCACACTCTTCTTGTCATTAAATTCAGTGTGGTTTCACAGTAAGAAACACAAATTGTCCTCATTCTATGTCATGTCTATGGAGTCATGGGCAGCAACAACAGATGCAGACTCAGTCTGTCACTCCAGAAGGAATATGAACGTGCTTAAAGCTGCTTCATTTATGAAGCAAACATGTAACTGTTACCTGCCTGAAGAGAGAAATGGAAATTATATTTTTGCTGATTAGTCTTTCTCTTTGTATTACTAAATAGTAGAGCTTTTCACAGATGCATAACACAGACATTTTTTCATATAATTTTGGAAATAGATATATTCCATGGCACTTGCACAGCATTCCTTTGTTTAGAAACAAAAAACATTGTTAATGAGATGTATTTTCCATTTCATGCTAATTGCTGATCCAAGAACACACTTGCCAGCAAAAGCCATTGATGTCATCCAGTTGATGGTGACAAGACAACTTCCATGGTTTTACAGAACTGTTACATTTGTGCAGGACTTTAAAGTCTTCTTGACAAGACAATAACAAACTGACTTAACAATTTTTGAAAAATCAAATGACTTGTCCAACGCAGAGATGTTTTCCCTTTTTAGTGAGGAGATGTTAGAAGTAATTAGGGAGTCTGAAAATGGCTATGAAGACCACTACAAATACTTTGGAATACACCCGAGAGTGCCTGCTGCAGGATACACTGTAAAGCCTGGACTGCCAGTTGTACTCTGATGCTTGCTCTTTTCACTCTGAAATAAAACGAAGCATTCAGCACTGCCTGAACCTTCCAGACCTTTGCTGGAGATGCCATCCACAGCATCTAGTACAGCACTAGTCCTGCAGTCAGAAGCCCCTTGCCAGAGACATGCTCCTGTCTGCGAAGGACTGCTGGGACTGAGAAAGCTCACTCGCTTTTGCTGCTCACTCTTCTATACAAACGCAAGAATGATGGATCTGATAAGGCTATGCAGACTGCAAACTGTGTTGAGTAAACAACTGAAAGAAGCTCAGCGCTATCCTGCTATTTCAAGGATTGTGTTTTTTAGGTCACACTGCTTTGAAACAGCTGTAGGACATCAGCTGAAGAATTCTCCATATCGGCTGTCACATCAAAAAGGAGAAGCAGTAGTTGCCCTTCATTTTGGAATTCTGGCATCTTTCATTTTGTAATGTTTACGTTAAAAGTCAAATGCCTGAATTAATGATACAGGATTAATTACACTAGCAACTAAAGATCCTAGGTGCAAACGAAGCGTACTGATAACAAGTTTTATTTCTTTTTCTTTTTTTTCCAAAATGGACTCTAAATGACACCACATTTCAGCAGACAAAAGTTAAGCCTATGCTAGGACTTTCAACCATAAGAACTTACCAGTACATGAAACAGTAACAGTGTTGAGGAAGAAAAAGCAACAGCTACACTTGTAGATGTTCTTTTTCTTTTTGCTGCAACATCCTGAAATAAAAAACAGGTACTTTATTACTACAGTGCTAGTACTGTAGGTAGTATTACTATAATTTCAAGGAATTATAATGGAACATTTTATTGGTTAGCTACAATAAAAACATTTACCTATAACAAAAGGGATTTTTGTAATTTAACCCAAACTATTAGAACTTATGTTTGCTAATAGGTTCTTCCCATATATCTTCCATCTATGAGTGATGAATTTTCAAAATTTCTCAGGGAAGAGGGAGAAAAAAAAAAACTATGCCCTCTATTTAAGAATACTTCACGTGGAAAATGAAACCTGTTTAAATTTTCCTCTTAGGGCCATCTCCTGCACTTAACTAATTGTTCTATTTCCTCTTTCCTCTTTTCCTCCTATAAATCAATGTTTTATATTTTCTGTGGAGTCAGAATGAAGATTCATGCTCAATTTCACAAGTTTTAATACCTGTGAGGATGAGGTGCAGGATGAGTTATTTTCAGCAACTAATATACTTGGTAAATATGCAGTCTTCCTTTCTATGAACTGTACGTGAAGAAAAATTGTTTTAAGAATGTATTATTTGAGAAAATTTAAACTCACTTTTTCAGTTAAATGCTGAAAATTGCAGCGCATTTGACCAAAACTGCTAGATCAGAACCTTGTCTATTCCTGCCTTCAACCATAGGCAGCACAAGGCATTTCACGCAATACAGTAGAGGCACACTACACTATAGTATGTTTTCTTTCACGATCTGCATTTGATTTTTTTCTTAATCCCTCACAGCTAAAATTTGACTAAGACCTTGAAATACGAGGTTAAATAGTACTCCCAAAATATTTTATCATAAACTATACTAACTTGAACTTAAACTATCCCTATGTCCTTTTCTGAATTTCACAGACTTCTTCCCCTCTACTCAGCTCTCATGAGACCCCACCTGGAGCACTGCGTTCAGCGCTGGGGCCCCCAGCACATGAAGGACATGGACCTGTTAGAACGAGTCCAGAGGAGGGCCACGAGGATGATCAGAGGGCTGGAGCACCTCTCCTATGAAGAGAGGCTGAGGGAGTTGGGCTTGTTCAGCCTGGAGAAGAGAAGGCTCTGGGGAGACCTTACAGCAGCTTTCCAATATTTAAAGGGAGCCTACAGGAAAGATGGGGAGGGACTCTTTATCAGGAAGTGTAATGACAGGACAAGGAGTAACAGTTTTAAACTAAAAAGGGGTAGGTTTAGTTTAGATGTTAGGAGGAAATTCTTCACTATGAGAGTGATGAGGCACTGGTACAGGTTGCCCAGAGAAGCTGTGGATGCCCCATCCCTGGAAGTGTTCAAGGCCAGGTTGGATGGGGCTTTGAGCAACCTGGTCTGGTGGATGGTGTCCTTGTCCATGGCAGGGGGGCTGGAACTAGGTAACCTTTAAGGTCCCTTCCAACCCAAACCATTCTATGATTCTATGACTTCTTCACCCAAGTCATGTCCAATCAACTTTGAATGCCTTCAACTGTTATTTCTGAGGTATATTTGATTGACTGAGTTACACAGAATTATTTCAGCTTAAAAATAAGACACACATTTTCAGCTTAAAAACACACATTTTCAGCTTAAAAATAAGACACACATTCCTTACTCACAGTGGGAATAAGGACAGATAAAGGAAAGGTAATGCCCCATTAATAAAATGTTGTATACAGAAATCTTCTCCATATCAATTCGTGTATTTCAAATGGGAACTCCTTCAAAGGACACACCCTATAGCAAAACGCCTGATAACATGGTTTGGTTTTTTGTGTGTGTTTATCATTCTGAGAGCTAGAGAGGAACCTTCAGGAAGCATCTCTCAAAGACAAACTTACATTTCTATATATGTGTGTAAAGTGAGACATTATACCTTATCTCATTTTCCTCTTGACAGCCATGACACTGTGTAGTTTCATCACTTTCTGGTCTGGATTTGGGATGTGTTTTCTAGAAAGAAAATCCATTAAACGTAAATATTCTAAGGATTTATTACAGAACTCCCCAAACAAGTGTTGTATGTTTCAGTTTGCTTCAGATTTTCAATATCAAAATTATCTTGCAAAATGTAGGCCAAATCCTACGTAGGTCACATCTCCTACTCGTATAATTTTACAGTTAAAATCTTTGTTTTGTAGACAATGCCACAAAGACTAAAATAATCTTTCTCATGATATAATAGAAGAACTGAGAAACTGGGAGAATCCCATTTTTTTTTTTAATTTTCAATTAGAGAGCTAGCATTCTGATAAAACAAGATTTACAGTTTGGTGATGGAACTGAAGAATTTGACAACAGAGATTTACATTTGCATGTCACACAGTTCATTGAAGATCAAAAGAGATGTCTCTTGCTTTCACATGCAGAATTGTTCTGTTCTTCCTGCCTCTGTATAGTTATGAAATATGCTATGTAAACAATTATCATTCTGTAAGCAATTAAATGTAATATTTCTTACCTTCCAGTATATGGCTCCCAAAATAAAGCCAATAAGAAGAGACAGTAATGATGTCAATGCTATGCTGATCCCTTGCAGGCTGGAGCTGCTAACGAAGCCAAGTGCCTCTTCTGTAATTACAGATGTTCTCATTAGTGAAGGCAGATTTATGGCAGAAAACTGTCTTCAGGGCAACACTATTAACAAGAGCACTTTTATGCACCACCTACATAACAGTATCTTAAATAGCAGAACAAATACTTCAAAGTGCTATGTACATGAGATACATTTCATCCAAAATCTCGCAGGAACTTTTCTGACCACAATGATGCTCCTCCCATTTCTGAAATTGCTCTGTTTAATAGTTCTAAGACTAATCCTCTTTTTGTCATTTTAGAGCATTTTCTCTTACCTTCACTTCAAAGTTTTGGGTTTATCAGATTTAACAGTCTTATTTTGTAAGACAAAGTAATTCTTTGGAAGATAGTTGTCACTTCTAAACACTCACTTCATACATTTGCTTAAGTTCTATAAGACACATCCTACTGACTGCAGATAGACATTTGCCTTGCCACTAACGAACCACCAACACGAGGCCTCTCAAAGGAGGTTATTTTAACAAAATAAGCCTGACTTCACTTCTAATGTCTGCCTGGAAAGATCCTGCTGACTTCATTAAAATCAAACCCTTGTAAGTTGAAGTCTAGCTGTGTGCTATTTTGTTGCTACCATTTCTTGATAGCTTTTTACATTTCGTACGGAAGAGCCCCAGTCCTAGTCTTTTATGTACAGAAGCAATTCCATTCCCCTCACAGGGAGCTGTATGCATGCCAAGACTAAAATGAGGCTATCCAGTCATTTAATCAAGAGCAGGATGTGAAAAGTCCTATGGAGGCACCCTGGGATCCACCTTCTGAAATGCAAAGTGAGAAGCAGGAGACTGCCAGTTTAGACACCATCCACCCAGTTTTTGTTGATGTCAAGATTTGGTGTCTGCAGCTCAAATGGTGGGTTTATTGTCAGTTTATAGGAAAAGAACCAAACTAAGCACAGGAAAAGTGTGGGTGATTAGATACAGAAATGAAAATGGACTGACAGTACTAGAAATTTGTGTACACAAACAGCAAACTTCTAAGCACGTATGGTATGATATACTGGGTCAATCGATGTGCATTTACTATGTTATTAAACAGCCACTAAGAAAACAGTTTGGTTTAGAAAGGAGCATTCTCATAATAACTGGCAACCCATTTTCAACTGAGTTTTTCTTCATGTCATATTACAAGCTTTTACACGAATGTTCTCTTTATCTCCGACATTCATCCGTGTTTCTAGAGTCACCATAGGCAGAACTAAAAAATAAGAAAACAGAGAGTCTACACCCCATATTATGTACTGTTTACAAACTATGGAGTCTGATGATAGAGGCTTCGATTTTACTTACATCCAGTAGACTCATCACACTAAAAGACAACATTGGTCAGGCAGAATAGATGATAGTATACTGTGAAAGAAATCTGTCTACAGAGGAGAAGGGAAAGAAAGTTCTACAGAGATGAATGTCAGCTGAAAAGAGGCTATTAATTAATCTGCCTCTGTCTGCTCAGACATTAAAACCAAGAGCAGAAATTGACGGGAGGAGCATATCTTTTATCAAAGCCTGTCCTAGGTTAGGTATAGAGAAGGTTTGCCTACAGAACTGAACTTTAAGAAATCTGGCAAACTCAAGTGGTGTAGAAACAGCCTGAGTAGCTTAAACACAAAATCCTATCATTACTTTATGAAACTTGTATTCTCAGAAGAAAATTCCCACATTGTTCTTTGTTCTACCCAAGAAAATTGCAATGCTGCTTTGCCCGATCACATTAGCCATTCTTCCCAGTGTGAGACTGCTCAGTTATAAAACTGAACTTATGGGGATGGTCATGTTTCCTGGATTCAGCCCTAAACTTCAGAAAAAAAAAAAAAAAGGAAAAGTGAAATAAAGATCAGAGGAAAAACTCTTCAGGTCACACAGAGCGTAAGCCATTTGATAAGATGTTATGGTAGTGTGTAAAATCTCAAAAATCTTCTGACCGTTTTGCAATGCCAGCTAGCATGCCACGGTAGGCATGATGACTTTTATATGAACTTCTGGAGAAATGGTATGCATTCAGGGAGATCATTGTTAGCCTGGCATGCTCATATTTACAAATTTTCACAAACTTTAGATAGTCTTAGACAACAGAAGAGCTTTCTTTACAATGAGGTATCTAAAAGTAGAACAATCTGATTTCTGAGAAGATATCTCCAATGCAGATGCTTTCTTCAGCATCTGTGGAAAGGAATACAAAATTAACTTTCCATATGAAGACCTGCAACCCAGGGACAGAACCTAAATATAGTCAAATTGTGACAAATAAACAAACAAACTACAAAACAAAACAAAACAAAACAAAAAGCTACCTTTAAAAATGAAAACAGATTTTTTTTTTTCATAACTTCATTATGTTTGAGTTAATTTGAAAGTTAAGTAACCCAAATCTACCTTTAAAAAGCAAATAACAAAAGATTATTGAGATTTACTTTCAAGTCCAGAAAAAAGTCTCTTGAAAGATCTGGAGAGAATGAAATGAGTCATGGCAGATTTTATCATGTGCCTTTTGTCTACAGTAACATCTAAAATAGAACAGGTAGGGAAATTTTCAGACTGGAGAACCTCCGAGAGACCTGTGTCCTAGTGAAGAGAGAGGAAATAAGAAAAGCAAGCTTGCTGCCAACAGTTTTTTGTTTGTTTGTTTGTTTGTTTGTTTGTTTTTAATTCCTTCCATAGATACCTTTTCCTCTGTTAGAAAATTGAACTAAAACAACTCTACACAAAAATGTTCCCACTCCCAATGGTTGTGAAGGCAGAGCAGGAGAAGGAACAGGAGGAACCAGATGGTTTGGTAACTTTGTGTACTTCTTGGGCAATGTCAGAGGAACCACTGGCTCTGCAGTTGGTACATTATTCACTTGAAATAGACCCTATCCTGCAAGGTGCTAAAGGGGAGTGGAAGCAGGCCAGCATCTCTCCAAGCTCTCATTTCACACCTTGTGGGAAAATCCTTTAGGAAGTGAGCTCATTTGAAGTAGATTCATGTATAATCTTCTTGGACATCAGGATGTTACGCTGTGAATGAAATACATTTACATTGAAAGCCTCTCAGCTACACAATGAAGTTATTGAGCTGCTCTCCACCTTGAGCCATGTTTGTAGGTTTAGCAAGCAATTATGATTCAAACCACCAGCTAGATTTTATTAACATATACGTCTCAAAGGAATTTTCACTTTACCTCTGCTCAGCTCCAACACAATTACCACAAGATCTTATCTACAAAAATGCAGAACAGCTCTCACCTGTTCATTAGGGTTTGCCATTAACTGCAAAGGTGGAATAAAGGAACAAAGGCACAGAATGCAACACCAATTGCATTAAGCCATGGGTAATATTTTCAAATTGTTGTGCAATTACTGAATTAAACTACAGTATTCTTTGCTTAATTATAAAAGTTGACCTTCTTTCTAAAAACACTTCTAGAGATCTCTGTGTTTACAGAGCACACATGTTCTTTGAGCTGTTCAGTACTAAATAATAAAGCTTAATTATTTTGAGGAAATTACAGGCAAAAATGGAAGAAAGCAACATTGAACCTTCCATAAAAATATAAATTGCACTATAGCAACAAGGTGCTAAGGTGAGAAGTGTTAGTAACAGCTAGCAAGTTCAAGTTTAAGCTGGGCAACATGAGATTCCTTTGGTGGGAAGAAAAAGACTACTATTTATTGTTTGATTCGAGCACTGAAAGAAGAGATCAAGACTCAAGACCCCTTATCCTGACATTTGTTCTTTACATAGGAACCACCCTATCTGAATTCTCTAGACTATGCATGGGATAATGATCCAGAGAATACCAATGGGACTGGGACTTAAATAGTTACGCAGAATTTAAATTGGATTACAGTCATGTAGAAACAAGAGAAGAAAACTTAAATATCCTAAAGAAATTGTGTGTGGGGTGTGTGTGTGTGTGTTGAGAAACAATTTTATGGGGGCAAGGATGGAGTGGGAACATGCCACAGATCTACATTCAATATTACGGATAATTGCCCCATTTTACATTTAGTTGGGATAAGATTTTTGGTGTAGGTCCTGTCAGGGCTCACCTCTATTATAGTAGTTCAATTTTATCATTGTGTAATAATGATTAAGTAATGAGATATGACTTGCAATAAATGTAGCAGCAACATGAGAAAAATGTAATTTAGCTAACATATCATATGCAATTCCTATGATAATTGTTTCACAAATGATTTTATTAGATTATTTACTTCAGGGTTGTTTAAGTTGAATTTAGAATCAAGAGCAATTCAAGTCATCTGGCTCTCTAAGCAGACTTTCTTAATAGATTCAATATTTATTATTCATCTGGAAGGATTCTTTTGTAAACAGTGAATGCTTTTCAATAGCCTAGAAACCATCAATTTTAAATAGCTCATTTAAAAACTGGTTAATAGTAAAAAGCATCATTTGAAAAAAAAATACATTGCAGTAGCTTGTTTCTGGGAATGCTTTTTTCAGGTTTCCCCTCTTCTCCAAATGTTTGTCTTTCTGAACTTCGAATCTAGTGGTGCTGTTCTAAGAACAGACCTGCAGCCAGCAGACTGGGTCCACTGTGCTGGGGATTCTCCATGTGGAAATTAATAAGGCTTATTCATTTTTGTTCCTTCCAGGAAAGCAGGGATTAACTAAAAAAGAAATCTTACTCAGCAGTAAAGCCAAGATAAACCTAAAATCGGTACTGAAGACCATTCTCTGGCAGTAAGAGAGAGATACCAATAAAGATGTCACAAGTCCTTCACCCCAAAAGCTCCAAACTAATGACTAAAGTGTAACCAGTCAGCATCCAATCTCCAAGTTAATGTAATTTAACCTGATTATAAGTTCAAACTGTTCCCAACCCTAGACATTCAGTCTTTGTCATTTCTACATAAGGCTGTTAACTGGTATCCAATTTTCCAATAAATTGCTTAAGAGAATCATAGTCGGTTAGAACACACCTGTACAGCATATGGCCAGCCAAGCAGTTTCTTTGACTTTCTGCATTATTTTAATTAGGCTTTTTTTTTTTTTTCCTATTTGATTATCAGCTCCAGTTATAAAGCACGGTTAATAAGCCTGTTTCTGTACTCCTGTTCACAGTACAGACACAGGTGCCATTTCAGAGGTTGGCCTCTGCTGCGCTGCCCAGCATCCCTCCTGTTGCTCTGCTGGGTCAAAACTCCTTTCATCTGAACTGCTCCTGTAATTTACCTCTATCTTTCTTTGGCTCCTTGATCCATTCCCATCGCTTCAGGCTGCATTTGAATATTCTTCCTCTCATAGCTACATCAAAAATTATCACATGTTCAGACCTGAGAGAGACAGGTATGCATACTCCTTGTGCCTCACAACTGGCTCTGGGCTCATCAGGTTATTTGCAGCCAGCTCTGTGACCTCTTGGATAGGAATCACCTCACAGACAAGGACATAGGCAAAGCAGAGACGTTTAATGCCTTCTTTGCCTCTGTCTTCAACGCTGATGATGGGCTTTGGCACCCTGGGTGCCCTGAGCTGGAGGACCGTGATGGTGGGAATGATAAACTCCCAACCGACCCTGAACGTGTGCGGGATTTGCTGCTCCATCTGGATCCGTACAAGTCCATGGGTCCGGATGGGATTCATCCCAGGGTGCTTAAAGAGCTGGCTGACGTCATCGCGAGACCTCTCTCAATTACTTTTCAACGGTCTTGGGAATCTGGAGAGGTCCCAGTGGACTGGAAGGTGGCAAATGTTGTGCCAATTTTCAAGAAGGGCAAGAAAGAAGATCCTAGCAATTACAGGCCTGTCAGTCTCACGTCAGTGCCTGGTAAAATTATGGAGAAGATTATCCTGGGAGTTATTGAAGCGCACCTGGGGAACAATGCATTCATTGGTCCCAGCCAACATGGGTTCACGAGGGGTAGGTCCTGCCTAACAAATTTGATTTCTTTTTATGATAAGATCACCCATCTAGT
>VXAA01006411.1:38038-54066 GCA_013399115.1 Anseranas semipalmata
GTAAAACTGCTGGAGAGTGTCCAGAGGAGGGCGACAAAGATGGTGAAGGGCCTGGAGGGGAAGATGTATGAGGAGCGGCTGAGGTCACTGGGCCTGTTCAGCCTGGAGAAGAGGAGGCTGAGGGGAGACCTCATCGCAGTCTACAACTTCCTTGCGAGGGGGAGTGGAGGGCCAGGCGCTGACCTATTCTCCTTAATCACCAGTGATAGAACCCGCAGCAATGGTGTCAAGCTGAGGCAGGGGAGGTTTAGGTTGGACATTAGGAAGAGGTTCTTCACTGAGAGGGTGGTTGCACACTGGAACAGGCTCCCCAGTGAAGTAGTCACTGCACCAAGCCTGTCTGAATTTAAGAGGCGTTTGGATTGTGCACTTAGTCGCATGGTCTAAAATTTTGGGTAGACCTGTGCAGTGCCAGGAGTTGGACTCGATGATCCTTATGGGTCCCTTCCAACTCGGGATATTCTCCAATTCTGTGATTCTGTGATTCTGTGAATTAATGGCAGTGAGATTTCTCTTTTCCAGAGAGGCAACCTGGCAGCCAGGAGTTGAAGGTGGATTTTATTCCAACCTTCTTCTCAGAAGACTGTGGAGTGATAACTTAAGACCGTGTCTTAATTAGAAAACAATCAGAAGGGCTTTCAACCTGCCAACGGTTGTCAGCCAACTAAGAAGTAGCATGCATGATGATGAAAACCCAGAGAATAACTGGACTACACATTTGCAAGTGAAGGAGGAAGAGAATAAATCTGTTTTTAGAAATATCTGTCCAACAGTCAGGTGCTTCCATTGTGCCTGCCAGGCTACACCAGGCTGTCTCCTTGCCTATGCTTTCTTAAGGACAAGGAGTACCAGCCACACACTTCAATATCACAGATTTAGATAACATGGATGTTGTGAAATGAAATGGCAAATAGTAAAAAGGGATGCACACTGTCACCCTGATGTGTCTGGGAAAAAAGGAACAAGGGAAACAACAACATAATAAGCTTTTTGTACCATTTCAGGAACCTCCAAGGAAAAAACCCTCCTTTTGTTCACACGGAAATCTCCAGAGAGTATTCATCTTGTTTTACTTTGTCACTAAAAGCTCCTGAAACTCTCTTATTTCTCTTCACCTCAGGTTCCTATATCCCTTCTGACCTGTTAAGGGTAATTCTGAGACTCCTATGGCAACAACTCCAGGCTGTCTGACCTGTCAGTGACCAGTCATGTAATATACTGATCAAGACAGATGAGAAACACAGAGATGGCCATGCCAGACAGAAGATTACAGCCTCCCAAAAGTGTAGTAACTATGTCCTTGATCTCAACTGAAACCACACTGAGTGTGGAGCTGGCCCTATTGCAACTACAGCAAGTAAACGGCAAAGACCATCTTCAGGTTTGGTGTCAAGCTTGGCATCAAGAGTGCTCTCAGAATACAACATACAGACAAACTCTTCACCCAGGTGAGTACCCTGGGCCCAATTCAGGACAGCTATTCTATTAGTTTGGAGCACCTTCCTTTACTGAGAGTTAAAATGAGGTGTCTGGAATAGCCGAGTTTGCTGAAGCCATATGACTAGTGAGACCTCATGACAGCAGTGAGCCAAAATGAGGAGACCTTCCATCTCCAAGTGGCTGAGAGCTGTCACAGCATTGTAACTTTAAAGCATTTCTAAATTTTGATTAAATATGTTCGTTTCATTTTGGTATGACGGCTGAGAAACACACGGTACATCATCAGGCACAAGTAACTTCCCATTAATTTGTACAATTAAGACTTTATTTTCCTCTGAGCTCTCATAAGAACCAGCTACCAGAACAAGATGGAGACATATATTAATTCAATCACTTGTACTTACTGTTACTGCTAGTGTTACTGCCAATGCTGTCATTCCTAAGGGAGCTGGCAGCAACAGGAGGAAATGAAATTGTTTTTGTGACAGCGACTCTGGAATCTAAATAGAAAATGAGTGTGTCAGCATTATGTAACTTAAAATACAGTTCTCTCTACATAAGATAATGGGCTATAGGGCTACTCTGATCTGGCTATAGGCCTGTTCTAAAAATTTGGCTACAGGGCTTTTTTCTTAATAAGCCATAAAAAAGGTAGCCTTATTAAGAGACAAATGTGTCCACATACTGAGCTGCTGCTGAATAGCTATTCTGGAAAAGCAATCGCTTTAAACATGTTCTTAAGTTGTGGCACTGATCTACTTCTAGTTACTACTTGTGTAATTGTGCTACTGGATGCATTGCCCTAGTTAAAACAGCTAATAGCTGTCACTAGAGAGAGTAAAAGAAAAGAAAATACAAAACCTCCATTTACTGGAAGGATGACAATGAACTGCGGGAGCCTGACCCAAGCTTGTTAAATCTTTTAAATCAAGTAAACACAGCCCTTTTCAGGAGGAGTGGGATGAATATGGAGGTGACTTGATGCTACTCCAGTTTACAACTTGTCCTAGCTTCCTATCCTTTAAGTAGTGCAACTTTAGGCTCCTTTACTGCCTTATAAAAATTAAATAGAGCATCAATAGAAGATAAGATGAAGAATAAGAACAATGTAAAAAGCCAATCCAGGATGTATTTGGGGTGAAAAGAAACAGAGCAGAGTATTGTAAAGTTATTTGGATTACATTAAGGAATGATGTCACTAGAAACGATGACATTAGCTTACTGCCAGATATAACTCTACTTAGAACAGAAATACAAGCTTTGGTGCTAGTAGTAATTTTAACTGGCAGTAAAAAGGAGTCACGGGAATACAACCTCAGATCCTTAGCATCTCTGAAATCAAAGGAAAATCACCCATTTCTATCTACTTAGATTCTGTTCCCAAAAACAAGAGCCATCTTACCATTCTCTGGTGTTTCTACTGTTGAAGGCAGAATGCAGTCGTTCTTATCCAACGTGTCTGCAAACTCCTTGTAGACCTCAATGGTACTATTAAAGAGCCTAAAAAATTTCTCAGGAAAGAAGCGTCCTTCTTCATAAAGGTGACCGTTTTCTTTTATAAAATCCTAGGGTAAAATATAGAATTCATCTTGAAAGAAGATCAAGTGAGATGCTCATTTCAGCATCTAAACAGATGATGAAAATATCCAAAAATGACATAAAATAGCTTAAATTTTTAACCTGCAGAAGACCAAATCTGCTGTATACAGCCTTAAGAAAACAAACAAGCTCTCTGATATGAGGATTTCAAATTAACTTTGCAAACAGAAATAAAATATTAATCCACAGTTGTAAAAATGCCAAGGAATGAAAGGCAATCTCCCATCCCATGCTGAAAATGAAGTGGTTTTTCATTTTTTTTTTTTATTTGAGTTCCCTCATTAAAACAAAAACAAGAACAAACAAACCAAAACCTTGATTTCACATTACTTTGTTATGTTCTGCATGATCCTTTTAATCTGAATACGGGAACACAACACAACCGTAGCTATTGTCATAAGAGTACAGGGAACAGAATACAATAGCTAGGATACACTGCAGCAGAGAAGCAAGCTGAGATCTCTGATAATGTACCTAAAAATAAGAGCAGGACTATAAACAAGGAAGCCCAATCACTCTGAGGTCTAACAGACAAGTGCATTATGCCAGACTAAACAAAAATATTGAGGTCTGTGTTGAGATCATTGATGGATGTTTTCTTTTTTTCTTTCTACCTGACCCTGGCTTTCACAACAGCTGTTTCTTATGCTAGCGGCTCAAGTTTGATCTGGGGTTGTTACTCTTTACTCTCAATAGGAGTGGTAAGAACATGGGTTAAATGTGTACCAAGGAAAACTTCCTAGTGCTTGGTTCCAAAACTGTTTTCTCTTTAATGCTGAATTTCTGTGAATTACAGGGTATTTACTTCTTTTTGCATTCTACAAAATAAAATTCCCCTTCCCCAACCATATCCCAGTTGAGGTTCTTGAATCATAATGACAAGAATAGAGAAAAAAGAGATAAATTGAAGATTGGGCAGAATTCAGTTTGGAATGGAAAGATAGGGAATATCTAATTACTGAATAAATTCTCAGAAATACAATGCCAAAATATGACAAGGCTACGATCTTATGCCACATCAAATGACATTGGGTATTTTTGTGCATTTAATTCATTCTGAATGTAAAAAAAAGGAGTAATTATAATAGCTAAGGACTTACTGGACAAAAATAAATGTATAGGGAAGATGAAATCCTAGTCCTATAAAACACGATGTATTTGGGCCATTTTCTTCCTTCGGACAAAACCTTTGACTACAGAACTTTTAATTACTGATAGGCTGGTTAAGAGATTAGAAAGTTAAGTTTTCACCATCATTTTCACCCTAGAGAATCTGACATCTCAAGTGAGACTCATGGAATCCTTCTAGCTGCTGCTGGCATGCAGAAACACATGGAAATGGAGCAATATGCTCTAGTCTTTGCTGCATCTTTGTATAAAAAAGTACATTAAATCACGATGAAGCTTTCTGAGCCTCAGAAACTGTGATATATATCTTAAGAGTATATTAATAGTTTCAACTACATCGTCTTTATATTTATGTTAGGACCACTAGGAAAATGCGTAATTTAAGCTGGGTGTGCAAGGAAGATTTCTGCCTGCTTGAAACAGACCTGAATGAATTAATTATCTTAAAGATGGTTACATTTTTGACTACTTAAATAACTGTATAGAGGGCTTTGCATATACTGTAATTTTGTGTAAATAATTTTCCTTTGAAACAGGAGATGATGACTAGCCAACATTAGCACAGCATACTCGGTGCATCTCTAAACAAAGCAGGATTTCAGATGTACAATATAGAAATGAAAACAAATCTCATTAAGCTTTGGATCTTTTTAAACTAAGTACTGTGCAACAGAAAGTTCAAGTAAAAATATCCAGCATAAAAGTAGAAATTCTGCATTAGATTACCTTATTTTTATCAAAAGCTAAACATGCCATAAGATCATTAATTATCCTTGTGAGATTATTGATGATTGAATAGTTGCTTAAAACATCAGACATATCGGAAATATCTGAAAATTTCTGGAGAAGATTATGTAGACTCCTTGAAAATTCAGGCACCATCAAATGCAACCAACAGTGATTAGGCTGTCAGGGGATAAAAAGAAAGACAGAGAGGTAGATTAAATATCAGACTTTTCCAAAAACTGGTTAAGCAACTCAGTGTGAAAAAGATTAGACTGTTCTTTCCAATTTAAATTATCTTTAATGTCTAAATTAAAAATTTGGTGTCAGCCAACTTTCTCCTCTTCTCTTTGGTAAAATTTCTATTCTCACTACTGAGACATATTTATAACATATTTATGGTTGTCTGTTTGATGCCATCCCTTCATTAAATTCTTAATGCATGCTAAGCATCAGTCTGTTGAGAATTTGAGCCTTAGGACATACTATTATGAACCCTCTTCCAAGCTTTCATTAACCTTTTTTTTTTTTTTTTTTAAATAACTACAGCTTTAACAATTTTCTCCAGCCTTTTTTTAAACCATGCTCAGTTTTCATTTTATCATTGTTACCCTACATAACTCAGTTAACCCCAAAGATCCTTGATTTAAATCTCTTCTGAAGAATAATTCCATAAACGTTTTGCTGTGAAAATCCATGTCTGCCTCTATCCACCTCTGAACTAGTTAGCTCAGTTAACTCCTTCTCTTAGCGTTTTCACTAAATGTCATTCCCGAGAACCTAAAAGTCTTTCTTTTCCTGATTTCTTGCCAACAAGAGAGCTTTACACAACCTTTCATGGTATCTGCCACATCTGTGCCACTGGAATAGAGTTCAGGTCCTTTAACTGACTCCTATGTAGCTTGTTCACATGACTGAAACCTGGTCATTCATCTTGCCACCTTATGGGGAGTCATTAACTTCTTTTACTTGGATTTATGTAAGTATTTAAGCAAAGAAAGAAGCCACCCAGCTCCACTCTCCCCAGGAAAAAAAAAAAAAGAAAGAAAGAAAACAACAACAACACCCTAACCCAGTATGGTCAGCAGAAATGCAGGTAATGTGTTAGTCACATTGCAACATGTATACGGACATCTCTTCCCAATAAATATTGCATCATTAACAGTAAATGTTATGGGAATTTATTCCATATATGGAGCTATTTTTTCAACTGTTGAAAATGTCTCAGGATCATTCAAGCCTGCCAGCTATGAAGACTTTGGCCCAGCACCCCCTAAGGAAGATGCACCCTCAGTATCACTAAAGTAGTTTCTAATGTTCCATGGCATGTAGGATGGTGATGTCAGCATCCAACGAATCCATCCACTCCTCCTTCTACAACACATGGGAAATGTCTGGCACTGTATCTGCTTCTAGACTTAATCTTATTTTACTCAATTTCTGCAATAAATCTGCATACAGATTCTTTACTCAAAAATTTTTATTTGCTACTATCAATATCATCACCTGGAGACAAATGACTTTCTAAGTGACAGAGCTGTTGTTCTGACATGATCTGTAAATGTCTTTGATGAGGAAGAAACATCCAAACTTTCAAAGAGCAACCAAACCACTAGGCTTCCATGCTTAAAGAACTGAATGTAAACACATTGTTTAGCTCCAACAGATTTTTCAGTTTTGTGTACAACTGTCTCACGCAGTGCTAACAAGTGGAAAGTATTATCACCTTCTGTAATTATCTCAACAACTTAAAAAGAAATGAAACAAAACGTGAAATGGATAGTATTTGGCTTGATTCTCTACTTCCCTTTTCTCCTTCAAGCACTGCAATGGGAGGGGAGTGGCAAAATCAAAAATCGGAGATGGCTTGTTGAAATGTACTCCATTCAAGCAGCATGCATTGTGCTGTGTCCCATTATCCTCAGGAGACAGAAAATGAGTTTTCCTTTGCTTTGGTGTAGGAACGTTAACACAGAACTTGGGTGTTTCTCTGAGCTGCAAACCTGGAAAACTTTTTTCTCTGAGCTTTTGTGGATGTGTGTTCTATTGTGGCACAGATGAGCAAAAGCTCGTTGCTTCTCCTAGTGTGCAAGAAGAGCACATGGCAATTCCAGCAGGGATTCTGTTTTGCTGCTTCTGTGGTTTAGCAAGTGTGTGGCAGTCTCCTCTGACTGAACTGTTCCGACCTACAAAGCTGTATTTCACAAAAGCTTTAAGTATTTAAGTATTTTCAGTAATATCAAGCCAGGTATTTACTTGCTTTCTCAATACCTACCAAACACAGGGATGAAACTGTAAAAACTGACAAACGTGACATTGTTTGCCAAGGAGAAATGGAACTTCGACTGCTTTTTTTTTTGTGTAAATTTGGACCAGAGTTTATATCTTGGGGTACTTACAAAGCTGACTTCCTCTGTACTTGCAGGTACTCATCATTTAGCTTTTTCTTTCTACATCTATCTAAAAGGTTCGAGTTTATCTCTCCTTTTGAGTTTGGCCCCTGATGCTGTCATCTTTGCCTTTTAACCTTCGGGTTAGAGTACACACTTCGCTCTATTAGAGACTACTTTTAACACCACTCAAGTGCCTTGAGCTGGTGCATAATGCAACAACCATTCTGTTTAATGGATCAGGTCAGTCTGTTCCTGTTACATGCACTACACTGGCTTTCCATCTGCTTTGCATTCACTCTGCCTTCCTACCTTTAGTCACTTACATTCTAGATTTGCTACCTTGGGTACACTTCTCACTTTGTACACACACTGAAGATTGAAATCTATTGAAAAAACTGCAGAGCGCTGTTTCAGTCCTTTCAGAGCTGAACAAAGTGTGTTTGCCATATACAAAGTCATAGGTTTCTCAGCTTGCAGGGACCTTTTAGATCCCAGAGCAAAACCTACTTAATTCAGCCAGCCCTTGCTGTGGTATGTGCTACACAACCTGAAATCCCCAGAGAGGAAGTTGGCAAAGTGGGACGTGAATACCACTGAATACTTCCTCCTGGGAAGGCATGCAGCCAAGATCTGCACCTTCCCTCACCACTACTGAATGTGGTGTACAAGCAAAGCGAATATGGAAATCCCAGCTCTAAACTTCTCTTCTTCCTATTTAATTCTTGGCTGCTCATCATAAATGTAAACTGGATCTAAGTTTCTGGATGTGATGCAGCAAGATGACGTGGCATTTAAATTATAGAAGAAGAAACTGCTTACTGGCAGCCAAAACTAAACCACGGAGGGAGGTAAGAGTTAAGCAGTGAGAACGACCAGGAGTCCATTGCTCAAGCTGGCTCCCTGGACTTCTTCATCCACAGCGTAAACACTTCCCAAGAGAGCAGGAGAGAGAACACAGCCCAGCCCACACCGGGCAGCTGCAGTGCTCGTCCCTGAGTGGGGAGCAGAACCCAGGCTACGGCTGCTCTTCACCGATGCAATGCTCATCACAGCAGGCATCAAAATGGTTGAATTTCAAAATGCACTGCAGACAGCGGATGGTGGCAGCCAGTCTTACTGGGTAATGGCTATTTTCAGAAATTAGGACCTAGTGTACATGACTTCCATAGCATTTGTTCTGCTGAGTTTTCCTGCCTAAGGAATAAGGTTCAAGGAATATGCATTCAGCACAATTTCTATTTTCACCTTTTTTCTTCTCTCCTCTTTTTTGTACTGCATTGCAATAACCAAAAGAGCACTTGCAATCCATCCTTCTTAAAAATGTTTCAAAAATTAGGGAAAAAAATCAAAAATATTTAGTAGAACAAGCAATAAGATAGTATGAAAAAGGTTTTGATACAAAAGACTATAAAATTTTAAAGCAGGCAGAAGATGTCTAATTAAAAGCACCATTAGATATTAACTATGGGATTATATAGAAAGAACAATACAAAGCATGTTTGAATGAAATAATGTCCTCACTTTCTGCCTGTTTGTTTAGTTACTGACACTGTCATTTGTTGAATTTGGGCTTCTCTTCATTGTCTAGTCTGTATTTGCTGTGCTTCAATGGAATTTCCACAAGTTTAAACTAGAATGATATTCTAGAGTATATTCCAAAGTACATTTAAAAAGAAATTACTTGTTTAAGAAAACAACAATTTTCAATTGGCATGATAATACCATAGTTTGATTTTTTTTTCTAGAGAAAATGATAAAAAATATGAAGAAACATTTTTGCAAGATTCTTCTAATTAGCAAGATTTTAAGTGACTTCAGGAATCCTTTTATATTCCTGTCTTTTAAAGGAATAATTGCAAAAGAGAAATACCCGTCCTTTAGCTGTAACTTACTAAGCCACAGGTACAAAATATTATCACCACCATTGGTTCCAGTGGGCGATTTTATTGGGATTAGCATCAAGTGGTTGTACATACCAGGCTATCCATCTTCGGGACATATTTAAGGGTTATCATATAATCATTTGGGAGATTTCCAACCTACAATAAATAGATAATAAAAATGTTATGACTGACTACAAAAATTCAGACATTTTTCATCACATTCCATTGTTGTGTATTCTACAAAATCTATCAAATATTCGACACAGTCTTTAGGTAACTTATCAGATGCAAACACTAGCATACTCAGTTTCCTATAGAATTGCTACTGAATCTTACTTGCTCAGAAGTGAAGTATCTTTCCACACCTCCCTAACATTCCCAGATCCAATCTGATCATGTTGAACACTACCACTTCCCAGCAGAATTAAAGTCAGTAATGTGGTGAGGAGAAGTGATGGTCTGAGGTTATTCATTACTGCGGAAATTCCCCTGCATTTCCATCTTTTAATGGCATGTCTTGAACTGTTGGGAAAATTTATGTGACAATTTGTATGTAACCTGAACCTCTCCAAACAGGCATATCCAGTAGTCTCTGAATAAACCTTTTTCCCTCAAATAACTTTCAACTCAAGCAAGCATTTGAACCTAAGGAAATACCTGCCCACCTTGTGCTCACTGATGTCCCAGGTCAGAAAAACACTTAAGCACAACTTTAACTTTGAAGCTGTACCTTCTACTAATGATGAGCAATATAATTATGTCACAGCAATGTCCTGGGGCAAAGGAGGGCTTCTGCACACATAAGCTGAGCACAGCTCCACCATTGTGGGGGAGTATGGAGTGCACTGAAGTAAGGACAAGGAGTGAAGGAAGAGGTCTTACTGATCTATACACTGCAAAGATGGGATCCAACACTACCAAGATATGCTTGATAGTCTGGGGAATGTGCTGTCTGGGGAGATGATGAGAAGGAGATGCTGCTGTGATCCACAGTCTCTGGAAGGACCTTTTCCAAAAGGTCTACCAATACTTACCAATATGGTTAGCGATACAGCAAATCTATTTTCATTTCTATTGGTGAAAGATTCAATGGATACTTCTCGTTCTTATTTGAAATCCATTAAGTCAAAAGATGATAAGTACATACATATTCCCCTCTTGAAGTAGAATCTACACTTTGTTCAGCAAAGCATTTCTGCTTCTCTGGGTTAAAGATCATTCTGTCATGGCTGTTTCTGATTCTGTTGCTATAGCAACCAGCACACTGATTTTTTTTTTTTTTTCTGTGCAGTTCTTAGGTAATATTTTGTTTGACACAACAGAATGTTTTATTTATTAATTAATTTAGTTTCAATTAAAAATTGGAACAGCAATTTCAAAATGTTCAGGTTCTAGAAATGATCAATAGTTATGTCAGTCACTAGTGACTTCCAGACATTTGTTTTTTATTTACAACGTGGACTGAACCACAATCTTGCAGTTTAATGACCTCTAGCTTTCTTTTACAGCAATAAAAAACAAGTTTTATACAAATGACCATCATGAATTCCTTTCCATAGTTCAATTTTCTTATTCATTTATTTTTTTTATTTTTATAACCACACATTCCCAAAGCAGCAGTTGCAGAAGTGCCACTAAAATTCTCTATATCAATTTCTGTTTACCTGGAGTTTGGGGAAATTGATTCAAGATACTAAAAATAGTGAAAATTATTGCAATACATTTTTTCTTTCTTTAGAGCATCTTGAAACTGGCTGATTTATTCCAAAACCTTATCCACATTTTTTTATATTTTTTTCTTGCTCTAAAACCACCCTGACATTATAACACATTAATAGATAATGCAGTTTCTTTCCAGCTTCCTTTGCGTGCCTAGAGCGGTAGGATTAGCAGCACTTCAAGCAGCAAAGATAGTGAAGATGCTACTGTATGTGCAAAGTTTCCCCTACTCACTCTAGTGGGATTCAATACTTAGCAATGTCAGCACAAGTACTGTTCTTTAAGAAAGGTCACTGGAAGATTAAATTTGTTCCAAATCGATGAACACTACAAGAATTGATATGCATTATGTATACAATCTACTTTACTGGCATCAGAGCCAGTCAAGCACTTTTTGTGCACAGTTAAAAAAATGTAACTGCCCAAGAGCTCTTACAGCTCCTCAAACAAAGCTGGAGAATACAGCTCAGTCTCAGATCTTTTTTTCCTTGACAGACTGTGAATCA
This sequence comes from Anseranas semipalmata, assembly GCA_013399115.1. Classification (NCBI taxonomy): domain Eukaryota; kingdom Metazoa; phylum Chordata; class Aves; order Anseriformes; family Anseranatidae; genus Anseranas; species Anseranas semipalmata. The sequence goes on from VXAA01006411.1 coordinate 49,430, forward strand.
GATAAGATATTTTTGAACTTACTATTAAAAATGAAGATCAGTGAGGGGGGAAGGTGTCAAACACAAAGTATATGCCCTGCCTCAAGACAAAACAACTTGTTAAAGTGTTATTGATTAAACACCACATGCCAGATGCTCTGCTGATGGTGAAAGACAGGAGCTCAGTCAAAGTAGGGAGTTATATTTGTGTACCAGTTTGACTTCCCAACTCACCCACAGAAAACAGGGTAGAGCCCCTGACGTACGAGTGAAGGACATGTTTGTACTAAAGCTGTGCATTTCACATTGTCTTGCTTTCATGAAATGAATCTTGTAATTTTGTTGAAGGCCAACCACCAATGCTACAACCCAAAGCTAATCACTTGCATTTTAATTGTTGAATTATCCTCATGCAGTAATGACAGTGGGGGCAAAAAAAAAAAACAGTCAAACGTGGCTGTATTGGGTTTTCCACCTGTGCACAAAGCCAAAAAGCATTCTGTGTAGCAGCTCTGAGCGAGGTGGCTGGCTGCTACAGCTCCCAACCAGGAGCTGCACAATGGACAAGAGGGCTGTGAGCTGCCTGAGCAAAGAGGGATGAAACATGATGGTCCCTTGAAACTTCCCGAGTCCTTGAATAACTTTTCCCTTACTCTAATAATAGTAACTAATAGTTCCCTTACTCACGTCCTTAAGTACAGTCTGGGGGCAACAAAACACCTGCCTGCACAATCTTCCTTGTTTTAGAAAACAGTAATGTTTTTTATGATTACAGAGAACATCAACTGATAGTCTTGGAAAGTAATGTGTACAACAAAAATAACACTGCATTGCAATTAAAATGCCACAAAAAAGTTCTCTGATTTAGTGGGTGGTATGGTTGTAGAAATCCTAGCAGGCTCTGAGAACAAAATATTCTTTCTAGACATGAAGAACAGGGAACTTATGTCTTTAAATTCATATAAAACCAATATTAAGTGCTATATTCCCAGTTGTAACAAAATCTCAAACTGGGGAATGTAAGATTCCTTTTGACATACAGAGATTTGAATATGTAATACAACACTGTTAACATTGCATAACCCAAATATACTTTTTGAAATATGCTCATTCTCATGATGGGGAGATAAAAAAGAATGTTGTAAAAGTGGTTTAGGTTCCATAAACTACTCTTTCACCACAACAGCAGAACAGAGGAGAGATGACCTATCTCTGCAGTCAAGCGCTTTGATATGAGGACTATTGCTCTTGGAAATTCTCTTTATTGTGGTTGTTTTGAAAATTTTACAGAAACAAGCATAAATATCATTATTTTTTATACAGAGGTCAATGATAAAGTAAGTCTTTACAGTAAATATTACCATTGGCATTGTCAATGATTTCTTTTTTATTCAGAGGCATACGATGGAAAAACATACTTTCCTTTTGGCTACCATTTCTACCTCCGATTTCTCTCTTCCTCATTCCCCTTTTCCTACTCTTGAATACTTCTGTATCTCCCTTCTTTGCATCCTCAGCTTTTCTTTTTCTGCAGGAGCTTCTGCTTTCTGTCCATCATCTCTGCAATCTACTCTACCTCATCTGTTAATGAAGCAGTTAATGAAATCTTTATCATTTGGCTTAAGACAACATGTTAACAATTTCCGTTCACACTTCTTACAGCCACAGTGGCAGATTATCTGCACAGGATAACAAACTGGATCCTTTTTTTTGTAACCCCTTAACTCACTAGAGTTGGATCCATTTAAAAATAAAGCATCAAACATTGCAGAGAGTGTAAAGTACACATTTACAGCAAAGATGCGATGTGAAGGCAAGGTGTTTGAAACAACGTCTCGAACAAGCAGACTGGTTGGTAAATGCTGACTATTGTTTGTTCCAAAATTCAAAAGAAAAAAATGTTTTTGAGAAGTAGATCACAGAAGAGGTGAATACTTTAAATTTTGTTAATGGATGAACCCAAAATACATAGGTACACTGTATACATGCTGTATAGCTCAGTACAAATTCTACTTATATATAAGCTTGATATTCATATTTAACAATCATAAACACTATACACTGAACAGCTTCTTAATTCTTATGCAAAATCAAAGCCACAGTTACAGTAATGCAGTGCCATAGCTTTCTGCTGACTTGCTATGCTGAAAAGAACAATGGGACAGGCTTTACCGACAGGTGCTGCAATTACAGTTTCATAATACGGAACATTTGTTCATCAGCTAATGTGTTTTCCTCCAGACACCTTCATTAAAAAAGAAGCAGGAGTTTAAATGATTAGTGATGCAGAATGAATACTCTCTAAATACCTTCATTCGCTTTAGGTATGAAACTATGCTCTTTTAAAGTTCTCCCTATTTAAAAAAATAAAATAAAATAAAAAGATTGTTGAATTGTTCTTTGCTTCTTAAAACAATTTTACTTAGGACACCTTCTTCATACTATAAAACTACATTATAAAGATTTAAATAAATTTAATCTTACAGAAAATACTACTAGTAATTTTTGTATGAATAGTCTGTTTTGATCTTAAGTTGGTTAATGCTCAGAAACCTTAATTTTATTGAATCTCCTCCTCCTTTCTATTCTAGCTTTTGTTAAGAGTCAAATATAACACTAGTGAAAATCCAGTTTAACACCACTGAAAACAAGTTACACAATACATCTGTCCTTAGTTTCTTATTCAACATAAGTTGATTAAGCTAATAAACCACATTGTCAGGCACTGCACAGTGTGTCTTATTTATTCTCCGCGAGCACAGGCTTAGTAGACATGCCTGATTTATATTCACAAAAAAGTGTTGACTGGGGAATGTTCTTCTCATGTTCCTAGAGTATGATAGTTTAACAGAACACAGCCGCAAGAAACCAAGGAAATATTTAGGAGATGCTAGGACAAGAAGGCAAAGCCAGAATGTGTTAAGACTTCACAGGCAGTGTAAATAGTGCCTTTGAAGACAAAACTAAGAAGCTTGCCACTGATAATGAAACAAAAGAGGAATAGCTTGAAGGAAGTAAGTAGAAGATAAATGGTCAGAGTAGCACAATGAACAGGCAGAAGGGCAAAATTAGAGAGGCTGAAGCCAGAAAAAGACTTTTCGGTAGACTGGATTTTAATTCACCAAGAATCTGGAAGAAAGATGTATTTGTATGGACAGAGAGCTACATAAACACTTTTTCCTTTTATGACGGGAAAAAAAGGTATTAAAAGTGAATTTAATATGGGTCTGTGAAGTGGCAAGAGCCAAAATGGACATCTTTATTACAGACCTGAATGGCTGTGGAAAGATAGCGATATTCCTTTATAGTGAGAAGAAAAGGCCCAGGAAAGGATAACATTTTGGGGAGATGAAGAGCTCATAACCCTCCCACATGGAGGATTCAGGCCATACAGAATCTAAGCTGACATCTGATCATTTGTCATGAGACAGGAGGAAGACAGGCCAATATCCTAAGGTAAATGATGGGACTTGCATATTACTGGTGAACAGTAAGTTATCTCACACAGATACCGGACTAGACACATGACTGTGAACAAAAGAGTCTACAGAATGTGCCAGTGTGGCCAAGAATAAAGCCTTTAGAAATGATTGCCATATTGCTCTCAGCAAACATGACAAAAATCTGCTAATAGACTTTGTATAATAACATCACAATAACTATGGGCGATAACTGTACATATAACATTAGCTTCTGAGAAACCCCCAACTCCTTCTGGGAAATCCTACAATTTGTTCTCAGTGTTAAAGGGGAAGAACGTTATTAAAGACACAATATTCTACTGGCATAAACTCTTTGGATCAGTGGAGAAATATGACCTATAAAGACCAATAAAGAACCCAGTCACCTATGGAGGCTATGTCTAACTTTGAAGACCTAAATCTTCAGAAAATTATTCCTCAATTCAATCAGCATATTTTGTTTCAAAATGCAAAGTGGCACAAAATATTTATAGAAAATTACAAGAGTCATAGGCTCTTCCTGAACTAAATTCTTAAGCATTCAAGTTGGAGTCCATATTGTATATACTAAAGATATACTCTATATAACATTAAAAAAATCATAAATGTAAAACAAATACTTCTTGAAACCCAGTTTCCAAATATATTGCTATCCATCCATTCTGAAAACAATGCTTCCTTTTAATTAATCCAGATATGCTGATATAATAAAATACAATGCTATGCAGAAATGCTACCATTATCTGTCAGTGGTCTGGTCCAGATATTAGAAGAACTACAGACTCTTACCCATACCAAATGTACACAGCCCTGTTGAGAATGCCTAGCCAGTACCTAGGCTAGATTTTTTTTTTTTTTTTTTTTAAGTAGTTCAGGAACCTCTCCACAGCTGTACTGGGTCTGGCTGGGATAGAGTTAACTTTCCCTGCAGCAGCCCTTGTAGCTAGAACAGTGCTCGTATCACACCAGTGTTTTGGCTACTGCCGAGCACTGCTGGCACAGCACCAGGACTCTCTCCAGACCCCCCAAAGCCAGTAGGTGGGGTTGGGCAAGAAGTGGGGAGGGGACATGGCCAGGGCAGCTGACCTAAAGCAACCAAAGGGATATTCCATACCATATGATGTCACACTCAGTAATAAAAGCTGGGAAAGGGAAGGAGAAGGCGGGGGGCTCTCGTTGCGAAGACGTCTGTCCTTC
>VXAA01006411.1:59722-84562 GCA_013399115.1 Anseranas semipalmata
CCCTCACTCCAGGAAGGACATGGAGGTGCTGGAGCGGGTCCAGAGAAGAGCAACGAAACTGGTGAGGGGTCTGGAGAACAAGTCCTACGAGGAGCGGCTGAGGGAGGTGGGGTTGTTTAGCCTGGAGAAGAGGAGGCTCAGGGGCGACCTTATTGCTCTCTACAGGTACCTTAAAGGAGGCTGTAGCGAGGTGGGGATTGGTCTCTTCTATGTGTCAAGTGATAGGACGAGGGGGAATGGGCTGAAGTTGCGACGGGGAGGTTTAGGTTAGATATTAGGAAAAGCTTCTTTACTGAAAGGGTTGTGAGTCATTGTAACAGGCTGCCCAGGGAAGTGGTTGAGTCACCATCCCTGGAGGTATTTAAAAGACGTTTGGATGCAGAGCTTGGAGACATGGTCTAGTGGAGGGCTTGTTAGTGTTAAGTCATAGGTTGGACTAGGTGATCTTGAAGGTCTCTTCCAACCAAAAGATTCTGTGATTCTGTGATGTATATTGTTTTATCTTCAGAGTTAAACAGTCACTAACAATTACACTCGCTGAAGATCAGGAACGTTTCTCTGATTTGTTATTTGGAGACGGAGTCCAGGCCAGAAATCACTGATTTCTTTATTTGGCTCCTCAAAACTGAGCGGTAAGTAAAGGAAGATGGAATTTGTTTTCTGACTTGTGTCAGTGTCATAGGACAGAATTTGATCTAACAGTCTAAAAATCAGAAGAGTAACAAAACCCATTAATTGGAAATAGTTTTTTTTTTTTTTTCCCAGATCAACTGAGTAATATGAAAACAAGCAGCAGCACATTCTAAATAAAACCTGAGCTCTGATGCATCTTGTCAATTTTCATACTTTGTGATGTAAAAGGACAACCCATACATGAATTTTAAAATCACTATATATTTTATAATTATGCAAATCAATAAGAATGTAATGCTTTTTGGCCTACTTATTTATATAATGGCATTTAAAAGCATAGTCATTTCTATAACCGCTATTAAAAACAAATCTGTTGTAAATTTTGAGATGATTTGAGACTTTTCTTGCTTATTTGTCCCCTGTGTTATCCAACAGGAACTGAAAATCTGAAAAATACTGCTAGTTTCAACATGCCTATTATCCAAAATCTTTTAATTATTTGCACTTATAAAATATTTATATTACACATGCCTATAGGCACATTGTACGTAAGGACTGTATAGATCAAAGAGCTAGGCTATTTTTGTGTTATTTACTAATGACCAAACCTGCTGTTTGAGCAAAACTTGAATAGACTGAATTAAATCAAAGGCAGAACAAAAGGGAAGCTTAAACAACAGCTTTATAAATAAAGATTCCAGTTTTACACTTTACTAAGCATAAATGAGTGTTACCCACACAGCAGTCATAACACATTTCCATTTATAATTACTTCTCAGCTAAAATGGAATTTTAAAAGCTGGCCACAGGATTTAATCACACATCATTTACTAACATTAAATTGAAGATATATGGCAGACAGGAGGCACCAGTGTACCAAAGGGCCTTGTTCTATATTAGGCTCAAAAAAATCAGAGTTATTCAATTGTTCTTATATCCTGAAATCTCTTAAATGCTGAATATTTAAGTTGCTTTTGGGAAAGGGGAAAAAAATTAATGATTAGACTCTAAAGGATAATTCAAATTAAAAATTTAAATTATACACTTTTGATCATTCTGCAAATGATTTTTATCATTGCCTATATGCCACTATCTATAATTTCAATTAACAGCATTTTAGAGGACTAGCTAGCAATCCAGTGTGGTGAAAGCTGTCCTTTCAGTTGTAAATCAACAACTTTTTCATGTAGGTTGTTCACTTATTATTTGGAGTGTTGACAAAGGCTTATGAATGAGTGCTTTTGCAACTTTTTCACAGTATGCTATCAAAGATACTCAATTACCCTGGTTAATGTTTGGCTAACTCCTTAAGCGGAAAAACGGCAAGGGGAAAACCACATGACTAAATAAGTAAAGCATAGGAAAGTCTGGATATTTCCAAATATCTACTTCATCCTGAAAACAATTCTAATCATAACTAGGAAGAAATCATCAAAATCAAATGGAAATAATAAAATATAAAAATAATTAAGCATGGGGAGAGATAGTAACTGCACAGATGAACAGGTTCTTCATTATACAATTTCTTGCATTCAGATCAAGTTAGCCATGGAACTTTTCACTCTGGATTCTTGAGCAAATCATCCAATTGACCACAAATAAGACACAGGTGCAGCAGAGTTAGCTGACAAAGTGGAACAGAATTGAACCTGGGCCAAGCTTTCTAAATGTATTTTTATTTCTCCTAATGCTGGTGTAGGAACATCTCTCAATAGTGGCTCCTCAGGCAGTACCTGCATGATGCTTTGCTGAGGCACAGCTTGTGAACCTCTGCTATAGACAACATTGGTTGGTCAGTCACAGATAGATAATGTAATGTTCATATTTATATCTTAAAAAGCCTTTTGTAATAAGTTCTAAAATGAAAATAGTAAGAAAGATCTTTCTTGCATTTTATTATTATTATTATTTTTTTTTTTTTACTACAAAGTATCCAGAAGCATAGAAGTACAATAATTACTTCATATGCCTACTGATCTATTTAGTTATATAACTGTGCTAGAGATAATTAAAGACATGGAAGAACTGTCTTTAACCAATTAAGAAAATTAATGTCAGCATGGAAACATAGTAAAGTGGAAGAAGAGCATTTATATAGAATGTAATCCACTTCCCATTTTTGTGATATTCAGTGATACCCTCACCCATGCAAATGATAGCACTAACTTTAGCACTTTAAATGTGCGTGCCTAAATATCACTTAAAACCTAAGTATCGCTCAAGAACCCAAAAGAGTGAGTGAGGGGTGAAAAAAAAATGTCACCCACCCAGCACCACCTAGTTCTGAAAGCGGTGAATTATTTTGGCAAGCATGTTTTGAACTGGAAAGTTTCCTACGTGCTCTCAGGTACCCAGGAGATAACTTCAGTGTAGGTAGAGGAACCACTGCATGAACCCTGAATAATGCATAGCACTAAGCCCAGCATGTAACCTTTCCTGCCCTTCCAAAGACTGGTACTAGTCTCACTGAATATAATAGCCCACAGATTAGGGTGGTCACTAATGATCTAGGTTAAATTTCCTCCAATCAGGGTAATTCCAACTCACAGGAGCTAAGGTCTAATTACCTAATTACCACAGAAGTTACTTTTCCACCTATGACATCTTCCTCATTAGAAGGGGCAAAATGGGGGTACACAAGTATTCCTAGCCCCCCCCCCCTTTTTTTTTTCCAGAAAATTTGTGCATTTTACACTGGCAAGTTGTCATGTAGGGGAGGAAAAAAAAAGACATATTTGCTGCGCAGGCATCAGAACGTTTATGTGTATCCTCGTCTTGCACATGCTCCTCCATCTGGGCACCCTGACTTCTGGGAAGCTCCCCAGTCAACATGTGAGTCTTCTTGAATAACCTTTTGGCAGTCCATTGAACAAAATGGATCCTATCTCCAGCTAAATGAGTCACCCTGCTGGGGTAAGACAACTAGGATTCTCTGGATCACTCCCTAAATGCTTTGTTATGATTACAAAAAACAGATGCATACTTTTCTAGTGACTGATATTATTCTTCATTTTTTCAACAATGATGTAGTAGGGAGAATGATGATAAAAGTAAACAAAATTCATCAGGGAGCATCAATGCAACTTATTTGGATTCCGATTTAAACACAGGCTACAGAAAGACTGGTTACTCTTGTAGAGTAAGCTGTGGAGTGGTTTAGACATTAAATATTTGAACACATATCCAGTTACTTACAAAATGCAAAATATTTTTCTACCTAATGCTGCATATAATATCTAAAATACATGATACACATGTATTTTGGGGGTAAAGAGGAAGGAAATTAATGAGTTATTGTGACAAACATAAGCAGGAAAAGGTACCCTTGCCCCCTACATTCAGATGAATTGAGCAGGCAACCTGCTTTCACAGCTGTTTCATCTTTGTGTAACATCCTATAGTTGACTTTCCATAATGTTCCCAACTGTAAAACCTCTTCCCCCTAACCTTTGCACATTCATTTGCTTTCCAGTGGGTGACTTCTGGAATGCCTAATGACAACTGGTAAGACCAGTATTTTTCAGCTAATTGCCCATTTGGTGGCAGAATGCCAAAGTGGCACTTGCTGGACTCCACCAGCCACACGTGAAAAGGAAAAGCCAGTTGCTGTATCCCGATGCTTATAAACCTTGTTTCCTTCTAAGCTACTCTGTTAATGAATCAGAAATCACTCTATTCAAGTCAAGGGATAAAAATATTCTAAACCTAAATGATTCTAAATATTAACAGTTCTGTTTTTCTAATATTCTAATAATTCTAAATATTAGCATTAGCTAAATGCTAATGTAGAACTACCTTTTCTTCACTACGTTCTTCAGTCAGAAGGAGAAACCATTCCCTAGTTCTGCAAATATATGCACATCTTCTTCCTGAAACAGACAGATTTAAGATACATGGTCTTACTGTGCTGAGAAGATGATAAATCGCCCTGTTCTTTCCCACCATCCAGATCTTAGGAAACCCAGGAAGCTCCTCAGACTATATGTCAACTTTGTTTCATGCAACCTCAGGCCTATTGCTATCATCTATCCCTTCCAGCTCTCCTTGACAGATGCAGAAGCAGTAGACTGCTCCAGCCAATATGCTACTGTTGCACTTAGTAAGGCACTATCCTGCTGTGCTTGGTTTGTGTGTTTCAACTGGAACCAAGATGGACATTACAAGCAAGAGGAAGTGTAGACTGATACAGACTTTGCCTTGCAAATCAGTGTAATCCAGGTATTTTGTAATTTCATTTGGTAGACTACAAAATAGTGTTTTTAATGTGTAAATTACTCGTTATCCCTGTAAGGATACCAATGTAAAATATTTGGCTGTCCCAAAAAAGTTGGCTTTGGCTCTTTAAAAATGTTATCTGTTCCGTAACAAATTTTGTCCACTCTTTAATCTCACTTTACAATCAGGGATTCAGGCAGCTTCCTTGCAACCTAAATCTGTCTTGGATGACAGCCAGTTTGTTTAGTTCCCAAACACTGGGAACTGAAGTTACCAAGAGACAGCTAATGATATATGGGCATTGCCTCTGAAGCTTATGTTAATAGTGCCCATATAAATATTTACTGATTTTTGTCCATCAGATGGCATTCTAGTTCTGCCAAGAACCAGGAGTTCTATGGACAAGAACACTTAAATTGGAAGAAAGGATAAAAATAAAAATAAAAAAATGTATTTTGGAAAAAATCTTCCAGTTAAGTCAAAATCAGAGATTATGAGGACTCCATAGGTCCTGCATATAGTATAGTCTTATTAGGCCATAAGTACCAGCAAGAGATTTTTTTTTTTTCTTCCTTGTAAAGTTCCATTATAGTCATCACTGATCAGTATAGAAATTTTACATTTTTATTCCCCAGTGAAGTGTGATAAAAACCAATATTTATTCATTATGTTAAGGGAGACATTGAGATCCAAAATACCTACAAAATCCAAATAGAAATAGCAGGAGACCAGACTACAGTTGACTCAACAAAACCTCCCACAAACTCCAAAGAGGAAGTACTGTCCCCCCCCACCCGGGAACTTACGAAAGAGTTTTCTAGCATAAATTCAAAGACATTATTAAGTAATTGAAAGTGGAAGGCAAAGTAAAATACAAGATTATCTTGGCAGGGAAGACGAGATTCTCACACTATGGAGGTGGACAATCTGACTTCCTCTGGGAATGAAAAGACATTCTATTAAATAAAATTGTTAATTAAAGATTGTTTTTAAAGATATATTTAAGATGTTTTGTTAGTTTGCCAAGTTTATGAAAAAAAAAATCTACTTTCTTGAACATTCCTTGGCATTATAATGAAAATGTATACAGGACTATCCCTTTTAACCTTAAACTTTCAAGCTCCAATAAAGGAAGTGGAAGAATAGTTGTTACAGAAGTTCTGTACAGGATCTTTAATTCTTACCATCTGCTACAATGTGCAATGAATTTGTATCTGAAGAACTACTACACTGACAAAATTAAAAAAAAAAATCAAGAGCAGTGAAAGCATCAATGATTTTGATACTTGGCATATGATGAAACTCATGCACATGATGAAAATGTCTTTGTCTCCCCTAGTAGTTCATTAGTAGTTTTAGGTAAAACAGATTCAGTGTATTTCATGGCTTCAAACTTTGCTAGAAAGTGAACTGCACTACAGATCTGAAGAGTTTCAGTTCATGTTTGAGCTTGTGAAAAGAGAAAATCAGGAACAAAAAATATTCTTACACAAAATTAGAAGGGTTCTAGACATTTTTTCTTTCTGACATTTTATACTTTCCTGTATAAGGAGAGGATGATTTTTAAATATAAATCACAGATTTGCCAACTTGGCCTTAAACCAAAGGCATGTCCTCAGAAAGACACTATTCTGTTTCTGAACTCTGAATTTCTTTAATAACTTCTCTGATAGGCCCTGTATCTTTATAGGGATATAAATTCAGGACTAATTTCTCTGACTTCCTCAATAACAAATCTTAGGCAGAGACCTCATTATAACAGGATAATTGCTCAACTCAGACTAAAACTAGATGCCAATACAGTTGAGATTGTGTGTTTCATCCACCTACCTTAATTGTATTACTTTTAAAGAGCACTGTTTGGATCTCTCGGATCTGCCAGCACCAAAATAAGCTTCGACTGCTCTGAAGAATGATATTTTGTCACATCAACATTGTACTACATATTGTAAGAGTATTAGCTTCCTGACTTTTTCCAGCTGATGTCTACATTGGTGGCCTACAAAAGCACTTGGGATAAGGCGAGAAACAGCGGTTGCAAATGATACAGTCTGCATCATGCTAAATATCATGGGTTTGAGCTACAGCAGCTTTCTTCAGTCCCTCTGCCATTGTGAAGATCTCACGAACTACATCAGGTAAATGTGTTAGTCTGCAGTCCATCCAGAAAGCCCTGGCATGATCTGTTACTGAGGCAAATGATACCTGTAAGTAACCTTTATTCCAACATACAGGGATAGGTCTAGGCAGTCCTTCTCAACAGGCAATCAAAAAACGGTACTCCTGAAGCCTAGATCATAGAATCATAGAATCACAGAATATCCCGAGTTGGAAGGGACCCATAAGAATCATCGAGTCCAACTCCTGGCACTGCACAGGTCTACCCAAAATTTTAGACCATGTGACTAAGTGCACAGTCCAAACGCCTCTTAAATTCAGACAGGCTTGGTGCAGTGACTACTTCACTGGGGAGCCTGTTCCAGTGTGCAACCACCCTCTCAGTGAAGAACCTCTTCCTAATGTCCAACCTAAACCTCCCCTGCCTCAGCTTGACACCATTGCCGCGGGTTCTATCACTGGTGATTAAGGAGAATAGGTCGGCGCCTGGCCCTCCACTCCCCCTTGCAAGGAAGTTGCAGACTGCGATGAGGTCTCCCCTCAGCCTCCTCTTCTCCAGGCTGAACAGGCCCAGTGACCTCAGCCACTCCTCATACATCTTCCCCTCCAGGCCCTTCACCATCTTTGTCGCCCTCCTCTGGACACTCTCCAGCAGTTTTACATCCTTTTTGTACTGTGGTGCCCAGAACTGCACACAGTACTCAAGGTGAGGCCGCACCAGTGCAGAGTAGAGCGGGACAATCACTTCCCTCAACCGACTAGCAATGCTGTGCCTCATGCACCCCCGGATACGGTTGGCCCTCCTGGCTGCCAGGGCACACTGCTGGCTCATATTCAACTTGCTGTCAACCACAACCCCCAGATCCCTCTCTGTGGGGCTGCTCTCCAGCATCTCATTGCCCAGTCTGTACGTGTAGCCAGGGTTGCCCCTTCCCAGGTGCAGGACGCGGCACTTGCTCTTATTAAACTTCATGTGGTAGATCTCTTGATCAATTTTATTTGCCCAATCCCACACTAGGTATCAGCTTTCAAAGTCACTGGGTGCTCCAGGTAACTCACGCATAGGTACTGCCCTGGTACAGTGCTGTGATATCCCACTCCTTTGATACTGCAGAGAGTTTACATTTGTAATAGGACTGGATAATATCAAATAGAAGGAATGCAGGAGTGAAGTGGGAGTGGAGGGAATATTACAACTATCTCGGGAATTTGTTCCAGATCTTCACTGTTTGATGGCTCTTGTACTGTCCAGTTTGGATGTACTGATGGCAATTTGTATCACTGTGTTCTCATGGCAACGCTGCTCCTTTGCTTATGCAGTTATACCTCCATCTTTTCAGTTTGTTCCCTTGATATATTTCTTCAGATTAACCCTATCTGAGTCTTCAATATGCCTAACTAAAAAGCCAGTATGACTTCCAGAGCTAGATTACAGAGAGGCAATATATATATATATAAAAAAAAAAAAAAAAAAAGACTTAGGGAAAACAAACAAACCATTCACTTCAAGCCATTACCTTCTCCATTATCACAAATTGTATTGATTTACTCTGTACAGTGCCTTAGTTTCACAGGCTCTCCTCTCCAGCAAATGTAAATAGAGGATTGCCCTACCTCTCACAGAGCATTGTTGCTGCAATTACAGCGGATGCAGTATCCAGTCAGGTGGTTGCTTATGAAGTGAAGAAGAACTAACAACTTAAAATCAACACTTTATGTCATGCAACTTTTAAATGGGATTGCTCCTCATTAGTCAGAGCAGTTTCTCCCATTGATAAATAACAGCTGACATAAAAGGTATTCCTAATTTACTCACACAAAAGCTGGCTTCTTTGGATATATTCCAGGCAGTAGCACCTGCAACAACTTAAAAAGGCCTGGAACAGGAAATTTCTGTGCACCAGAACTGAGTTTTCCCTTTGATCCCCCAAAGACTCAGTTGATAACTTTAAGTTATGATGTAACATGCATTTTTCTCTTTTAAAATGTTGGTGAGGAAACTGATCTTGCATTTAGAAGAGATTTTTTTAAAAAGTAAATACATCAGATATTTGGACAAACCCGTGATGAATTTTTTCAACAGCAATTACAACATTGACAAAAGAAGGTCATTCTGTTTTTCAGCTGCTTTAAATCCTGGATCTTTTGGGGAATACTTAAAGGTTATTTTAGGTATCCTTCCATCATCAGTAGTGATACCTAAACCTTTGAACATAAGTAAGTGATAAAAGCTGTTACCTATTCTTTCAGAATTCAAAAGATACTTTTATAAGTACTATCCTAAACCCACATGGTTACCCTGGAACATGTAACAAGGCTGAAAAACATTCTTCACAAAACATTCTACCACAGGATGAAGGAATGCCATTACTATTCGCAGCTGGGCCAGGTCATGTTCTTCCACAGTGGAACTTCAGTTTATACTCCTCACTATTTTTATTTATTTTCATTTTTTTCATCAATAAGTTTGCTATTTTGGACATAACCAACCAACATTTCCATATCTCTGTGACATGTCACCCTGGCTTTAGCTTTTGAACATATTAAGATTGCTGACTTTGGGTAGATGGTTATATAGCAACTGTATAAAACAGAAGGCCATGTTCCCTAGGAAAAAAAAAAAAAATGCATTTATTTAAATGTCTCAAAGAAGCTGAAAACCTTCACTTGGGAATGTTCTATAACTGTAAACACTTATTAAAGCACAAGCTCTGAAAGAAGATGGACTCGATGATCCTTGTGGGCCCTTTCCAACTCAGGATATTCTGTGATTCTATGATTTATGATGTGCTTATATACTGTTCATGATTTAGAAATATGGATGTACAGATTTAACACATTGTTTTACAATCATCTTGTGTACAAAACACCATGCAAAGTCAATAAAAGACCTAGTATGTGCCATATGTGAATATTAAGAGGAAAACTTAACACAGCACTGCATAGTTTGTTAGAAACAGTATGAGATTTAAAACAAATAACTCTTTCCACACTTTGTTCTGTTTGCAAGAAACCACTTGTTGTTAGGAAATGAAGTAGGCTTCCAGCCCCATAAACCGCCACTGCAGACATTTTAACAGTAACCTATAGATATTTTTTTACAAAACTGCAAGAAGTTTCTGGAAGATAATTTTTCAGAGGGAAAAATTCAAATCCCCTACAGGCAAGCCATTTAAAAAACAGTATACTAAAAATCAACAAAAGTGAAAAATGAAAGCTGCATCATTTGGCTTTGTTGCTAAGTTTTCAAAACTATCAGAAGAGCCTGGAAAAACCCCAAGGACTTTGAACATGCTGAACTTATTTGTCACAACAAAAATCTTATTGTTCTTTTTTCATTTACATAGTGTTTCTTGATATAGTAGGTAGGTAACCAGAAGGTCTGTCATGATACCACCTTGGGAAATGTCTAAGTTTAAACTTTACCATTCAAAAACTTGAAACATATGACTCTAAATTTGTCAAAAATCAAATGAAGTTTCAATGAGCCCATCAGAAGTGACATTGCTAGGCTTATTTTCTCCCTGGACCTATTTAAAACTCTTCATTTGCAAGATTCCAGTAGGTCTTGATTTTTCGCTTCTTCCTATCATTGTACCTGACAAGATGTATTCATTAGGAATGCTCCAAGAAATGTTTATGAGATTCATGCAAGCTTATCTTAGCTGTTTCCAAATAAAACTGAGTAAAACAAAACCAGATTTGAAGTTGTTTTCTGGCTGGGAAACAAGCAAACAAACAAACAAACATTTTTTTTTTTTTAATTTCAGATCTTGATTTCAACTCATTTCTCTCATACTTATTTATGAAAGCTACCTAGTAAATAATTCTACTTCCAAAAAATACTCTAATCTCTTACACAGCTTTTAAGTTCCTGGATAATTGGAATCAGATGCTTTCCTATACATAATCAAAACCATAGTTAAAAATTTAGCTTTAAGGTAATGATCTGTGAAAGAATAACACAAACTTACATTTACACTGTTATTAGAATATAAGGATATTAAGAACTAACCTATATCTTTTGTGAGAAAAATATTTATCTGAAGTGATACACTGATGGAATGAGATTAATCTCAAATGCCTCGAAGTTACAGTTCGGGTGACTGCAGACAACTGACACATCAAATTAGAAACTAATCTTCAAAACATTTAAGTATGCTTATAAAACAACGTACGAGCTGAGAAGGCAATAAGCCATTTACCTCAGCAAGCTGGAATTACAAATACATTATGCCCTGTCTTAAAGCTATTAACCTAGACATTAGTAAGATCAACTACACTTTTTTTCTTTAACATTTCAATCTAAATTGAAAACATTTCCATATGTCAAAAATATCTAAGTGATTATTATTCCAACTGCACATCTTACCACAGAAAAGGAACATCAATTCCTTTTTCATGGTTTACTAAAATGTATCTTGCCATTGTGAATCTTAAAAGTTCTTCCTGAAATTATTTTCATGAGACATATTAATGTTTTACAGAAAGGAAGTTGGCAAAACAGCCATTTTAGGAATTTGAAGCACTGTATAAAGTCACCCCAGGACTAAGTAAATTGAAAATGACAAAAAGTAATGGGATGGGATGGGACTGATCAAAATGTTCTCTGTAAAATAACAAGCCGGTGACTGCATTACTGCATGAAAAACTTCAAGTATATTTTGAATTGCTATTCAGTCCCAAAATGGGGAAGAAATATTTTTAAGTGCCTTTTCCTGTTGATGTTGAAGTACTGTATATGAGTATCTTTCAGGGATGCTCCATGGAAACTCCACCACCTTTCACTGGCTACATCTATGCATCATGTCAGCATTGCATAAAATTTTACGAGTTCTAACCATTCATACTCACATGCTGAAAGAAAGATCTTTCAGCATAAATGTCTCATCTGTCATTACTTCAGTAAGTAATTGGAGTTCAGATACAATATATTTCAAAGGGTTTTCCTTTTCTCAAAACTACAGACTGAATTGTTACAGATGGTAATTTTGGCAGATGGTTGTATATGAAACAGAGTTTATAATTAGGCCAAATCTGACTCATGCAATTAAAGCAATGAAGATTTGAAAAATAAGAAGTGTCAGATCTGTACATGATCAGTCTGGTAGCCACAGGAATTAAATAAATAAAAAAAAAAAATAAAAAAAAAAGAAAGATCATTCACAGTTGCAGAATATGTTGCCTATATGAGAAATTTCTTTCTAATTCCATGAATTAGAAGACAGGCAAGCTTTCATGGTCACAGTGTAAACTAAAGTAACCATGTCTTTTAACCCGACCTAAGCATATAATCCTTTTTTCTTCAGTGGAGGATAATGGGATGGTCTGAAGCAATCTAACAGCTCCCTGCTGCAGAAAGAGAGCTCTCACCATCTCCTTCTCTGTAGCTTCCCTTGCTCTGACATTCATCCGACCCTTCACCATGTCAGTAAATTCAGAGACATTGACTAGCCAATTCAACTCAGAGACACAAAACTAATCTCTGAGGAATGAGTGGAGGAGGAAAAGCGATGTGCAAGGATGAGAAGACTGGGACTATCCTTTGTTGCAAGTGACCTCTTGGGTTGACTCTGACATTTATCAAGCTGCACTTCAAGCCATACTATATCTACTGTCAAAAAGCTTTCCAGACTGGTAATTGTGTGTGAAGGTAGCATTGCCTGTTTTAGCATCTTCTGACTTTCAACTGTGTCAAATATTTCTTTGCTTCTGTAATAATGAAAAGATCAGTAAAGTCCAGTAATCATTCTCTCCACTACCTCTTGTATATTACTCTAGACATCTCTCTCAGTAGTTCCTTGCCCTCAGCTTTCAGTCCATCTTCATATGCACATTGTTTCCACATAATGCTTTTGTCTATTTTGGGACTAATATTTCTGTTATATTCCTTTTTCTGATGAGGCAACCAGGACTTTGCTCAAGGTGGCTGACTATCACCATCATAAAAACATTACAATACTTATGTTTATCTTTCTGCTTCTTCTACATTCCAGCATCTTGTTTGATTTGTTCTACCACAGGTACAATACAGAGATTTTTCATCCATTTTTCTTGACCAATTATAGCTACAAGAACATTAAAAAAGAGCTTGTATTTTTTCAACTAATGAAAACTACTGTTATTAATGTAGTTACAATTAGTTCAAAATATTCCTTCCAAATGCATTCCCCTTGCACTTCAACACAATGAACTCCACTTGCCATCATGCCATCTGTTCTCCTATCTTCTCTAAACCTTTAAAAAGTTCCTCAGAATCTCTTTTAGTTTCAATTAACCTGAGTAATTTATGTAGTCTGCACATGTTGTCATCAATCTGTAAACCCTCCTTCCAGATTGAACTATATGAGGTTGCTGACAATTAAAGAACATTACCACTTAGGTTTTTGCCATGTTACAAATTAACAGCTTATTCCTACACTTTGCTTTCTGTCTCTATATCATTTTTCTTCAGACTGTTATGATAAGGGAGATACAAAATGGGGCTACTTAGTTTTCTTCTTCTAGACCTTTTTTGGGGGGGCAGTCTAAGTAAGTCACTTCAATGTTTTCTCTTTATTCACCCATTTTGAAACACAAAGAATCTTATTAGTTTAAAAGCATTTCTTTTACAGGAGTCGGGATTTTCTAGTCCTTTTATTGAGCTCTTAATATAGAGTTCCCACCTTCCTCCTATTGAGTGATTTAAATACAGATCTACTGACAACACAATAATAGAGTCAAGCTGTTAAGAAAAAAAATCTTTTTTAAACTCTGGACATATTCATTAACTCTGAAGACAAGAATTAAGAGTAAATGTGTTAAGAATTACTGTATATTTAAGAAAATAAAGGGAACACCATGATCTCTGATTTTTACCAAGTTATGAACACCTTGCCTTTGCTGTAAAATTAACCTGACTTGTAAGTTATATTCTGCCCCAAACTCCAGACCCTCCACACAAACTGTAACTCTAATATCTGTGTGGTTTGTGGATGGGTTTGAGTTGTTTTTTTGTGTGTGTTTTGGTTTATTTGGGAGTGCGGGTGGGGTTAGAGGTGGTAGTGCAGGGGGTTGATTACACACTGAGCAGTCTAACAACTGCTAACTCCACAAGTCCCCTGTGCTTCCAGGAAGATCAGGTATATTCCTCTGATATAAATCAATGTGCAAGTACAGTCTTTCCACTTAGAGCAAAGAGACACAGAATATATTCCAACTAACCTCATTGTAACAGAATTGTGACCACAGAATTAATATGAATGTCATTCAAATGCTGCCTCCATGTTTTTGTTTCAGCTATGCTAACTAGAGAGAACTATAAATACCCAAATGTAAACCTGAAGCTCCACTTGCATTTTTCCTTAAAAAACGCAAAAATTGAAGGGAAAAGGTTGAATAAGTCAGTTTGCAGCTTGGTATGACTACGGAGATGTATATAGAACTGGAAGAAAAATATTTGGAGAAAAAAATCACTATGTCTGGACAATTATGGAGAAATATAAATGCCTATTAAATGCAGGTGCCTCTAACACATAATTTTTAAGACACCAGTAATACAGTACTTTGAATTTAGTAAGTAACTGATAAAATTAGGTATCCTCACAACATTTGCAATGATGAAACAAAACAGAATCCTTCAAAAGAAACAGCTATTTTACTTTAATTTTAGTGATGGTTTTCACAGGGGTTACTTAGAAAAAATGCAGTTGTATATCATGTGTAGTGAGTTTACTTCTTATAGAGCTTAACATTTGGTCAAAAGTATTCATGGGAATTAGAACCACAGTTATCAGTAGTGAAACAATTCTTCTGATACATGTTCAACTGCAACCTTGCTACAGATGTGGTGATGGGAAGACTCACGTAAATATTGACATGATCTAATATGATTTTTGGATGATTTATACAGCTAGTTCTCAGAAGTTTCCTAGAATTGCTTTTTTTAAAGAACAGACATTAAGCTGCCTGGCCTATCACAAGATTTCCTTAGCTTTTGTAATTAATCCTATGGAAAATATATCCCATCACTGAGATTAGTGCAAATCTCCTCAGCATATACATTCTTTAATGTCTATACTCTAAAATTCCAGTAAGACTTGTTAGGTTTTTTCATAAGTTTCTCAGCAAGTTAACTTAAGTGGTACTTGTCAACTTGTACAAGAAAAAAATTCTTCCCAGTTTTGCAGGAATTGTGCCATTCACTCTGAAATAAGTAATGGAGTGTATATGTTAAGAAGACAAACATATCACAGCAAATAAAGCCAAAAAGCACATCATAGTTGGACAATTAGCACTTCAAACAGGTACAAATTCAACAGTAACTGAAGTAATGTTTTTGGTCACAAAGCACGAGGAAACTGTTTCAATAGAAATAAACCATTAGGCTAAAATCGGGTTAACTTTACTATGTCTCAGACCATTTGTAGATTTGTAGATTTTGCAACATTCTGTTATAGTGTGAAATGACCAAAAGTACTGCAATCTATTACTGGCAGTTGTCTAGTTGATCACTAAAACCTGCACGTGAGAAGAGTCTTAAAAAAAAAAAAAAAAAGAAAGTGCTGATGAGAAAGAAAGTGAAGAAAAACAAGAAATTCACCACAGTTGATTTAAAGGCCCAATGAAAACACTGAATCGGATATTTCTAATATAGTTATGTAATAAAGCTAAGAGATACAGCAGAAAGCAGTAACTATTACTTCTACAAGAATTTCCTTTGATCTCAATAAGTATCTGACTCTTCAAAAAAAGCGTGAATTTTCTTAATATATTAAGGAAATTATTGAAGTTATGGAGGAAGAAGTAGTGTCGCTTCCAGAAGTGGCAGACCAATATTTCAGAGGGCTCTTCATAACCGGTTAGGTTACGAGTATGTGTTATGATCATATAAATAAATGTATTCCACAGAACAGAGGATTCATTCTAATCCTGAGATGCTTAACTTTTACAGACAAGATGAAATACAGTAAACAGAGGTTATTCAAGAGATTAATATTTGAAGCGGGCCTCAAAAAGTTGATAGGAAATAAAAATGACTACACGGCAGACTACTAAAAACCTGTAGAAAACATTCACCAGAGATGAAGCTTAGAGTGAGCGGAAAGAAACAGAGCAGTGAAAGAGAAACCTTACAGATTTTGGATTCCAGAAGTGCAGAACTTTTATGTTAAGGTGACTTAAATGCAGCAGAATCCTGGAAAGGTGCATGAAGAAATTAGGGTAGCACTCTTTTCTGTCTGAATGGAGAGAAAGAGAAGCTGGAAGGATGCATCATCATTTTTAGATGTGTGCTTGAGATGTGACAATAGAAAAAGAATTCCAGAAGTTTTGGTCACATACATGAGAGGGGACAAAATCTTCTTCCATCTGTGGCAGAAGAGAATTGATGAGGGATTATGAACACTGCTTGGGAATGGAGTCCAGTCTTGCTCAAATTTTAAAAAACAACAAGATTTTCACTGATTCTACTAGCCTGAAAAGAGGGCTCTCACCATCCAGCTTTACACTACTAGATGAACAAATACTGAAGAAATTTATCAAAACAGTTTGAGGCAGACTATGCTTATGGCCAGAATTTTAAAAGGACATGGATTTAGAGACTGCACGGCACATCTAGGGCACATTCTGTGCCAGGGATTATAATACAGAAGATCAAAGCAGCTTCAGTGACAGTATTTGAACTTACAGTTTATAAATAAGGTTCATATTTCCTTGAAAATAAAGAATATAATACACATCAGAAACATTTAAACTTCTGTCAAGTACAGCACTGGTAGTTTTTGCTACTAGAATGGAAATGCAATACATGCACTGCAGAACCACAGTAATTTCAAAAAGACAGCAATTATGAATATTGGAGATCTTTTTACCCTTTTTAAAATAACCACCAAAAAGCTCTGTTTATTCAAGAACACATTTTTTAATCCGAGTGAAAGAGGGTGCCAAGCAGTGTTATACAAGCTTCCTAAATTCATTTGGCTGACTAATGTTCCTATTCCTGCATGCTTCAAAGTTGTAAAGAAAAACAAATTTCAAGAAGAACTGACATGTAGATCTATATCAGTTTAAAGACATAATGCATAATGTTGTCTGCTTGCCATTTAATGCAAAAGACACATTTTACTGAGTTCACTTAATAACTAGCAAATGGAGACTGGAAATTAGAGTTCTGGAGCTTAGTACTTCTTTACAATAAATTGTTAGCATGTTTAAATTTCAACCTCCCTAAATCTCTAGGCACTTCTTTTCAGTCATGAATTATTTTGCATATATGCAGCATATTACTAATTTAAATGTATCATTCCTGAGTTCTCACCGAGTCCTCACTGCCTTACTTCAGTCCATTATTTCAGTTTGACCACTGAAGTCAGCATCTTGATATCCTACTCCCATTTTTATATGCAACTAAGAAAGCTCCACAAAAAGAGAGGAATTTTTTGAATCAACATTAAATGGAGGAACAAAATTGACCACCTTTCTGCACACCCTAAAACCTCCACATTTACAGACACATTTTAAAACAACGAACCTTGTACATCTGTGTATTACTCCAAGTTTTCAGTATGTGCTGAACACATCACAAATTCTTTCTTTTGTCCAGGAGCAACTCTTACAATGGTCGTTGCTGTATGATTTGCACAGGGTTCATTTTCTGTTTTAAATGGAAACAGATTGTCAGGACATGCAAAAATTAGTTTTATAGTCTGGCTAATATTGCCAGGATAACCTTTTTTCAAAAGTAATTAGGGCTCACTTGTTACCAAATAGACCTATGAATCCATCAGAGATGCTGTATCATACATAAATGGAAGACATATATTAGTTTGCTGCTGCTTAGCAAGTACAATGTAGCAAAGAAATTTTTATTTTTTTTTCCTCATACTTCCACGTTCAAATAAAATGTTTTTGTTTTGTTTTGTTTTTTTCAGGTATCATCATAAGACCTGTTTCAAAAAAAANCAATCACTAAGTTCTTCCTCAGAAAATGAGGAATTAACTTTACCTGCCACTGAATTCTACATTTATAATGAAGAACAAAAACACACAAAAAAGCTACAGAGCCAGTTGAAAAAAATGGTTTAAGATTATTCAGTGTAGGGCTCAGATAAAGCTTTATTCTGAAGAAGTTCTGTTGTGTTAAAATACTCATTTATCCTCTGCCTTACTTCTTTTATGATAAAGCACAGTGCGAATTCACACACAGATTATGTCTCTGCTGTAAAGGAAATACACACAGTTGGCATGTATTTCTGCGCACATGTTATTCTAGGCTGAACCTGGACATTCCCGGGGCTCAACTATTCCTATGTTGCATACAGATTTTCAAACCTCTTGGGCAGAAGGCTTGCACACCACTCTTTGATCTACACTGCATGTAAATTTGTGCACAGTCATAGGCTGACATCCAGAAAAAGAATACTTAATATGTATCGCCGTTTTTGCATGGTGTGTGCTCCTCTGTATGTATGCGGACACAGGTTAAATGGGGTGAGATATTGGGACTCCTTCCCAACTTTCAGTACTTCCAAGGAAAAAAAAAAGATGAAAAAAGTGCCATTCGTATCCTGAGGAAAGACACTGGAAGGCTATCAGTACATGTGATCCTACCCACATCAAGTAGAGAGATCCCAGCCAAAGCAAATACAGAATTTAGGTCCTATCATGTAGTAACTAACTAGACTGCATATACTTAAGGTATTTTTAAAGCTATACTTAGGGTGTTTCTAAACTTTTAAGATATTTCTAAAGAAGACATGGTAGAGCAGACTGGACTAAACTTATATGTGGCCTTAACTGTCAGTGAACTAAAGTCCTTGGTGCTTGGCAGCAGAATGAACAAAAGGCAGCAGACCAGCTGAAGACACTAGATGAGAATTTATTGTCACTGAGACAGTTAACGTGATTGCGTTGAAGCTAGGTTCAGTCCCATGGATAGCCACACTCAGAAATACCAAATTACACAAAGAGATAGGACCAGCTGACTGATGTTTACAGACTTTGATTTGCAGACTTCTTCATCTTTCTGAATGGAGGTTCAGGGGCTGGCATAATTCACAAACTGTGAATTTGGCCTTGTGGCCTGAAAGGTAATCCCCCCTACATTCCTAGTTCATGTGTCAGCTCCCTTTGAGATTGAACAAATAAACCAGCAGCTCACTTAATTTGGTCTTAAAGTATGACTTAACCCAGAAGAGTTAAAATCTTCATCTGCATGGACCCAGTTCAGATTTGGAGCAACATTAAAGTTACACTTCAGATTCAGAATTTGAACTTTTTATTTTGTTTTGTTTTGTTTGTTTTCCTCTGTCACAATGCATAATTACTTATACAAAGTAGAACAGCTTCGACAAGACGGACTGGATAGACCCTCCTTAGAGATTTGAGTTCCCACCCAAGAAAAGACTGGAACCTGGATCGGTCTCACTCCAGTGAGCGTACTCAGGTAAATTATTTTGGATTAGCCTTTTTCTGTCTGGATTGAATCAAGGCTGTTCACAAACCCACAATTAATCTCTGTAGACCATGCACTCACCCTCTTGTGATGGTCCAGCCTAAAACTGGAAGTATCAGTCTGAGCTGAAGTCTGCAATCCAGCTCTGCCCCAGCCCCAAGGCCACCAGCACACACCCTTCTCTGACTCCCCATCTCCACTGCCCAAAATTAGCGAGAGGTCAATATGGGTGGGGGGAATACCAAGAGACCCAGCCTGATTCCTATAAAGTCTTCACTGGAACATTAAGAAACACCACGTGAACAGCTGTTATACAGGCACCAAATCATAGATGGGAGAAGAGGTAGCTCTTGAAGCTTGGGCTAAATATGACCTTGAGGGTCATTCCTGACCTGACGTTCTCCATCCAGTAAGCTTTGCAGCACTAATGAAGGAAAAAAAAAAAAAAAGTTTGCAGTTCCTACATATTTACAAATGCTCTTTAACAGCAGTGAAGGTTTAGGCCTAGTAGGTATCTGAAAGCTAAGTCTGCAGTAGACCTGGTTGAGATCCCTCCAGGAGCTCTCTGAAGACCTTGACCACTGTCAGTGCACAGTACTGGGCCTGCAGCAGGAAGCCTGCGCCCCTCAGCCTGCACCACTTTGTCTCATGTCTAGCATCACTTCAGGTGTTGATCTGGAGGCTCAGGACTTGACCACTTTGCAAAACAGTGTGCTCCAAAGCATGGTGCTAGCAGGGAGTACCACAAGGGCCTCCATTATGGAATACAAGTAGTAACATCTAAAACTTGATGCTATTTTTGCCCTGCACCCAAACTTAAGTCTGCTCCACATAGCAACAACAGCACAAGAATATGTATAAAGCAGAAAATTCCTAATCGGATTTAAAATAGTTATCCCATCCATCTACCTTGTATAATTTAAACATTGTTTAAACAGAAAAAGCAACAAATCATTCACCCAGTGATTATTAGATAACAATAGGAAATTAGGGGATAATTTATTTCCTGCATTATTTTGATCCAAAGTGTTCATTAATCTGAACTCCTTAACTGGCTTTTATTTAGACATACAGTAGAAATAATGTCTTCATTAGTGTATCTACTTTCATTGACCACAGTTATTATGCATGCTACCAGTTTTAATCAAATAAAATACCTAACACTATTTTTGTTTTCTGTTTGTAACGTATTTTCAATTTTCATTCTCATGCTAATAAATGTCTGATGCTATTTACATTTGCCAATAATTAAAACCATCCAGCAAAGAAATCTATATTTTACAGCCTCCCAATGGTCAGTTATTTCAGTATTGATAATAATTCTGAATGTCACTTTTGCAGATTTCCATAGGACTCAATACACAACGCAAACAACAGCCGATCCACCAAAATCAAGAGGAACACTAATCCCACTCCACTCACCTTACATTGGTCCATCTCCTTTTTCCACAAGTGCACAAGAAAAAGAAACAAGTATTCGCAGTGTGTTTGAAAAGCTGATGAGCTTTTTTCAGGGTTGGCATACCGAAGACCAGGGAGAGAACAAATGCTTTCATTTTCATCTGTCAGCTCCCACACCACTCAAATGGAATTGCGTAGGGAGATTTTTCCTGCCTTGCTTCAAATAAATGGGTGTTGTGTTTACATACTGCATACTGAGCATTGCCCAACCTAAGCCAAGGGCTGCGTCTTGCCAACTCTTAACTCGCATACAATATGGCGATTACATGAGCCAGCATACCATTAAGTCACATAACAAAACTTGGAGAATGGCACTGCCAGCTTGCAGAGCTGTACCTGAACGGCTGAAATGTCTTGCACAAAAGGAGAAACTACATTTTTGTGCAATGGCAGAGCCGGGTCAGAAGCAGACTGGGTTAGAGGCCTCAATCTAAACAAGAAAGCCAAATGCCACATAGTTCACAGAGATAAATAACAGACACATGATGTAAGAAGGGAAAAAAACAAAACAACACTACCAAATGCCTTACAAAATTCTCCCCTACCCTAGAGTCTTCCAGGTTATCTGCTATGTATTCTCCATATGACAGTTTATGGAGAATAAACTGTCCAGGATGTCCTCCCCAGCTGCTGCATTCACAAACTGGCCTCCCATAAGCAGAATCAAAACCAGGGAAAAGAGGAAAGAGACCTTAGTCCATTACTCAAAGCGAATAGCATAACATCCTCCAGGCTCCAGCAAGTTCTCTTTATCTATCTGATAAGCAGATCTCTTTATCTCTCTGATGAGCAGCAGATCTATGCTCACTATGAGCTCCAAGTATCTTCTAGTGTTTGGTGTTCATTTTCTTGCAGAATGGGCAAGAAAGATTGGAGATTACAGCTTAAAATTTCCACTAAAATAATGACTCTGCAAGCTCAGACAAATGTATCAAATATCTCCTTTGTACTTCTGTTTTAGCCCACTGATATAAGACAGGAACAGGCAATTTGCATACTAACTCTTCTTTCAGGTACTATCCCATAATAATTGCTACAAAGGCTCCCACTTCAGTGACACAAACATACTCTGGACAGGACAGCCCAAGGAGGTCGTTTAACTACTAGCAATTATACGCACATTCAGAGGTAAAAAGCCGAGCTCAGATCTAAGACCCTTCTAACACTGAGGTTTCTAAGAGGTTGTGCATCTAACCCACAGCTGAAGATGAAGTGCCCGAACCAAATATCAGACAGCCTGTAACATCAGAAGCCTTCTGAGTTAGCCCCATGCATGACCTCTCCTTGAAGCATATTTCCCAGTAACTTAATCCTACTTAGATTGTCTTCAAATCAAACAAAGAACAAGAAAATCAGAAACCTGCTACATGTTTTTGTAAGATTGTATCACACCAGCTTCAGTCATCCTATTTTATTCCAAATGTAAAAAGCTGTCCAGAAATCAGTGGTATTTTATGTGTTGTAATATTGGCATGCAAAATGACATAAACTCACTTCCGATAATAGTTTTAATTACTAAGTATACAACCCTGAAAATCCTTTCATACAAGTAATCCCTCAATAAGATTAATTCATAGGAAAAGTCCCATTCAAAAAGGATTTGTATGACTGACCCTAAATGTTTAACCATATTTCTAAAGGCATTACCACTTTAAAACTATATATATATATCAAGGAGGGGTCGGTATATTTAAATCAAGGGTTTATATACTTATCAAACTGTACAGTTTCAGAACAAATCTTTCTAGCACTCACACTGTTGGGGAACATGCTTCTGGAGTTCCCCATGTCTGTCAAGTTAGGACTGATGTAAACAAACTGACCAAACTGTTCACTTCTAGCCTAGCGTTCAGCACTCCTCCTCTCTTTCAGCACTTCATTGCACTGATGTATGACTCAGCTGCTCCTTCAGCTACACTACTTATATATTTTCCCTGTGAAACATTACCTTAAACATCAAAATCCCTGGTTTATTTTAAGCAGTACCCAGGTATTACTATGTATTTCCAAGGCACAGTGGGGCAGCGGTTCTCGCTTTCTGTACTAAGTCTATTGCAGAATTTTTATTAGGAAATGTTAACTTCTTTTCTGGCTTTCCAATCCTGTTCTCTTCTCTATGCCAGCTATCAGTCAAGACAATGGCATAAGTAGTGACAGGAGAGCACAAAGATTCACTTTAATGTGCTGAGAGCCGCAATGTGCTTAAGTCCTCTTTCTTGTATCCACATCACTTGCTCTTTCTCTGCACAAGGGTCTTCACGATTTTAGTTGAAAGTCTTCCTTGAAGTATCTCCTGCTCTGATCCCCCTGGAATGATTAATGGTTTGGTATCTCATTTGTTTGCTAATCCTTAAAATGAAGGAAACAATCCTTTGGAAAGCTAGGAATCTGTCACTGTCTCCAAAAAGCAGGAAGCGTAACTGCTTGAAGGCTGACAGATGCTTCACCACCATGACAAGAAGCTGTTCCACGGGCTACAGCTCCTGAGCCCCTGAGTCAAGCCATATGGTACCGAATGCCAAGACTGCCTGTCTTTCCCAGTTTAGTCGGAGGGAGGGATTATTCCTGCTTTGCTCTGAATTTGCAAAAGTACTCTGTTGGTTTTAGAAGTTTACAGTTCATAGGAAATGAAATGCTTGGCTGCTTGCACTTGTAAATCCTCGTTTGCTTGCTGAACAGTTTTTTCTTCTCTGAAGAAACAGCCCAGCATGCATGTTTCTGTGAGCTAGGATAACTTCTTACAACTTTACTGCTATCCACTCCAATATCAAGTGAATGCATACAACTCAGCACATAAATATAGCTCTTACAGTTTAATGAGACCGTTCCCAATTAATAATCTATTTGGCATATTTGACCAAGTTTGTGTATAAGGTCTGAAACAACAGTTTGGAGGCGCAAGGCATCTTAAGCCATCTAAAGGGAACAGCAGCAATGGATACACGCTGTTAGAATTCAGAACTGATTGTTTAAGAAAATACCCCACTGTAATTCAGCGTCACAAAAATTAACAGTCAGCAATTAATACCTTCTTAAGTATGGGCACATTTTCCAGTGCTTTGGCCAGCTGAGATTTATATATTTCAAAAAGCAAGCATTTCTAATTCCTGTCATCTCTTGAAAAAGTATTCAACTGCCCAAAAGACTTTAGTAAGGTGCTTCCCGTTTTCTTAATTTTTATGTCTTTTCCAACAACTGTATGCTGAATTCTTCAGGCTGCCTGTATGTGGGGGACCCAGAAATTGCCAAGAGATAGGGGAAGGCAAAAAGTATCCTGCTTCTAGCGAAGAAGGGGAGGGGAAGGCAAAGCCCCCAGCGCAGGACCCGCAGCGTGCATGTCTGCACAGTTCTTTCCCCAAGAGCTCAGCCCTGGCACCGAGTAGCCTTGACTCCCACTGAGGTCGGCCAGGATGGAGGGTACTGGCACCTTGAAGGGTCAACCCTTAAACTTCTTCTCTTTAGAGCTTCCTTGAGCTGCTTGTTGTTACGAGATGATTTTTCCACTTTTCGCCACTTTTGTCAGCTCCTAGCCTTCCTTTTAAAATACGCACAGCGTAGCAATTGTAATCTGCACGGAACTTGGAGAAATAATGGCACAAACCCTCACAAGGGTACAGAGCAATTCTTCACGACGGGGTGAGGGAGGGCGAGGGGGGGAATGCCAAGGGGCTAGCTACAGCACCGACCCGGTGAGGCACGCTGAAGCGGCTTGAATGGAGCCACTGAGAATAGCAGCCACAGCACTGCTGCCTCAGATTATTTCATGTTTTCGCACTCGGTCCGTGTAGCCCACGCTCATCAGCGTAACACAGGCAACTGATTTATGACGGCGATTTTTCCAAGTGCCTTCCGAGATCTCCTACGGCCAAGCAGTCAGTCCAGCCCGCTTGCTGGAACTTTTCCACGGGCTGCGGGCGCCGAGGACATGACCTGACGGCATTTTTTTTTTTTTTTTTTTTTTTTAAAACCCCCCCCCCCCC
>VXAA01006411.1:91022-134851 GCA_013399115.1 Anseranas semipalmata
TTTTTTTTTTTTTTTTTTGCGTAGTGCATTCTGTCTAAAGAAAGGGAGAGATACAGTATCAGGTACAATGACTCCAGAGACATATTATGTCATTACTTTTTGCTTGATGAAGTCAGATTACATTAGGAATGTAGGAAGGACTAAAATGTATGTAAGAGTGAAAGGACATCCTAGGTTGTGTCCCCTGCCGTCAAGAGAAACTATATCGCTCAGTCCTTTCAAAGGTTTGCCCATTTCCAGCATAAAATGAGTTAAGTTTCTTGCCCCTGCTGGTTTATGGGAATGATGTTTTAGAATTTGACTCATCTCATAGTTGGAAACCTACTTTTAATTTGAAGCCTAATATATTCATGGTTAATTTATACATGTTTGTTCTTGGCCAAAGTTGTCCTTTACCATAAATAGCTCTTTTCTTTCCCTACTGCTTTTTGATCTTCCTGCCCAACCTACTGGCAATATGTACACTAATAAACAAAACAGAGACGAAGTATGGGCTCAAGTACCGGCATGCAAAGGGCTGTGGTGTTTAATTTTTAGCACTCTGTTTGGCACACTTCTGGTCCAGTCATCCAGTGTACTCCAAGCCTGAGCTCAGTCAGAGGAAGAGTGCAAGCCAGGAACTGCTTCCAACAGGCAGTTTCCCCTGTTCTGGGGGAGGAAGAGAGTTTGGCTGCATGGACGCAAACCATCCTCTGCCACTTACCCTAGGGCCACATAATGGGTCCAGGCCCAAAGCTGTGGTTTGGATTACCTCTTTTGACACGCTCACTAAAAATAGTATTTGTAAATTATATTAAAAAAAAAAAAAAGTTTGGTAAAACAGGTGTTCAGGAAATGCCCAACCACAGCACCTGTGCAGTAAGTCAACCTTAATTCTGGAATTTCCTCTCTTTTGAGGTTTGGAATTGCAATCAAAGCATTCTATTAATGTGAAAAAAAAAAAAAAGAGAGAGAGAGAGAGAGAGAGAGAAAATGCAGAAGTTACTTCATGGTGAAGTGTTATCTTCTTGACTTGAAGATGCTGTACTATTGGAGCTCACTGAGAGAGATTTCACTGTGTCAACAAGAGGTCATTGTACAGTGACAAATTGCCTGCTCTCGTTATCCTTAGGTATTCCTGCAGGGAAACAAACAGGTAAAGCTTTTCAACTGCTGAAGAAGAAAGGATGGGGACACCAGTCACTGAGTCCAGACCCTTTCCAGGAGACCATGAATTTGCTTTAGATAACCCTTTAAAGAAAGGGAAAGGTTGGGAGTTAATGATTTTTCCCTATTTTGAAGGATCCTGTGTGACTATTTGTTTTTAGTATAGCTGTGGAGAGAGGCCCTGTTCAAAAGTGGAGATTCCAGTTAGAATGATGAGAAATATTTGAAATTAGCTTTGTGCAACAGTTTAAATCCTGCAAATTGACACTTAACTTGACTATGGGTTTAACTGCATAAGGAAATACAGAATTAAACTACTTTGCTTGGATTTTCAACTTCACTAAGATGGCAGTACTGACCTACTCACAAGCCCTGAGCTCTGACAGGATAGATAATCAAGAAATGTGAAGATGAGATGTATATTTTTTCCCACACAGTTTTGGAAATAATCCAAAAAGGAGGGCTGCAACACATATAAATCTGAGTCATTCCTCAATCTGGTTTCATGTAGGGTTAATCACTGGACATGAAAAAGGTGCCACCTGTATGGTGAAAGGATGATGTATTTTCCTGTTCTTTTTTCCTTAAGGTTTTTTAAATGGTAACAATTTTCATATAATATATTCAATCTATTAAGTCATTCACTAATTTTAAAGAGTGGTTATAAAAAGGAAATGTAGTTCAGTCTGCTTTCCTTTATGAAGTAATATGAATTTAAATTATTGTTTTTAGAAGGGCAGATGCATGTGAGAACTTTTTCCTCAGAGTTTCCAGCTCTAGGGGACTGTGCTTAATGATTTTCATTTTCTTTCTCTCTCTCTGCGTCATGCAATACTGTCTAACAGTTATCATTGTCAGCTGCTTGAGAAGGATGATTTGCCATATTTTCTCCCTTAGTCTTAGGTTTAGTGAATGGATTATTTCAGAAAGTATTAGGATAGCGAGAGAGAGAAAAAGAGAGAAAATTTAATGTATATATATTTGTTATCCATTTAATTTGTCTTATTTAAATTTAATTGTTATTCCTCAATTGTATTGTGACCAATGGCAGAAGCTTTGTATCTTGTAAAATACAATTGCTTTTTTATTCTAACTAAACTGTCTTTAAATATCATTTAGTTCATTTTTGTTCTTCAATTATTGCAGAATTTACAAAAGAGCACTTAATATATTTTTGGTACTTCATTATTTGTCTTATATCTAATAGTTCTCTACTTTTCTCTAAGCTAATAATTTAAACTTTTATAGGTTAAATTCTGTTTATAGGAAATCATGGCATGACTTTGATAAATTCCATTCTCTATCCTTTATCAGAGCTTATCCATAGCTTAAAACAAGGCTTAAAGAATTCAAGTTTATTTTGACAGACAGGAGCTGAGCTTATGTTGAGATGAGAACGCTTCAGGCCTGTACTGGAAATGATTTGGTTAAATTTGACAGGAGCCAGCTGCTAAAAATTGCCATCAACAAATCCTCCTGCCCCTAATGGCATTCTTTCCCCAGGAGCTTTGGCACTCCGTACTCCAATGGCCCTTCCTCCTCCTCTCTTAGACTGAGACCTAGACGACTCTCCTTCCCTCTACCTCCGCTTGTGTGTACAGAGGAAGGAGGAGCATATCCTTGCCAACTTCTCGCCTTCTGGCCCTGGCCCTGAAATTGGTTGCTGTTCCCTTGGCAGCACATGATCCTGGAGCTCTACAGCTGTACACTGCAGCTAGTGACAAATAGACAGCTTCAAGCTGCCTACTTCATCTTCTGCAGCACATTTACTTTCTTAACACATTCATCTTCCCTGCAAAATGAAATATGAAATCCAATTCTAGAAGGCAGAAATCACAAATGTGGAAAATAGTGGTTTTCTTTAGTGTTTGAAATACCACTTTTTCAGTGACAAGAAGCTTTGTAAATAAAATAAAGCAAGATTAGCTGTATCTTTTATATTTCAGAGACATTAGTAGCTGTGGAAAAGGCAGATATGATAGCTGGTCCACAATACACCCTGCAGCAATAGAGAAGTGTTGAGGCATGAGACCCTCATAAGATCTCTTACAATATGAGATGAAGAGTTCTGTTAACCCTTGCTTAAGAAAAGGTTATTCAATTTTTGATCATGCATAAAGAAGGCTTACTTAGGAAAAGGAAGAGTCTGTTTTGTGGAAAGAGAAAAAGATCTTTGATCCTTTTTTTGGTAGGCAAAAGGCTAAGATAGACATTTCTGCGGAGGTCAAAGATATATACAAGTAAAGCGGAAACAAGACGCTAGTAGTATTCACACAAGGATAGCTGTGGCCAATAATCAGCTTAAGCTGGAAACAAGCAAACTACACAGGATTGATATTCTGAAACTACCTTCCAAAAGGAGCAGCAGGAAGAAATCATTCCTAACTGGAGTTTAATCAGCGGATGACAAGGATATTATGTTGTGCTTGTAGGAGAGAATAGCAGGTGACAGGAGTGCAAGGCCAAGGCTGCCTCTTGCTGTCCTGTCAGCTGAGGGATAATGGAAGGAATCTCATTATCCTAACTTGCTGATGAAAGTAAGTACATCGGTTTCTTTAATCTCTCTTTTTCCCAATAAATGAATATCCAGGTATTTCCCTATAGACATTGCCTCTCTGTAGTGATGAGAAGCATTTCTGTCTCAAGTACTGTCATGGATGTCCTTTATAACCTCTTGTTTGTTCTTTCAGCAATAGAACTTGCTGGCATGATTTTTATAGAAGTAGTGGGTGATACAGTGGAGGTAAGGGCAAAGAGAGCTTTCCCTAGCTTATGCAAGGTAGTGGCACATTTCTTCATTGCTGTAAGGATCAGTAGGTGTGTTAAGAACTTCATAAATCATATGTTACCATGCCAAGATTCAGGGAAAAGACCTAATTACATGGTAAAGGTAAGCTACAAATGGAATAAATTATGTTGGAGAAAATTGGGAATGTCTTAAAATTGTCCTTTACAGCAGAATAATGCTGGCAGCAAATGATCTTTCAAAATGTGTGAATGTGTCCATCCATTTATAATAACAGAGACTGATCCTTTGCCTGTGCTGTGGCATAGACTAGATCTTCAGTGATCTAAACCCCTTTCTCTCTGTGCTTTCCTTTTGTCTAGGGCAGAAATGAGATGTTATAGGCTTTGGATGTTTCAGACTCATATTCAGATATGCTTGCACAGGTCTGCCTGTTTCTGTGCCCTGGGTGGATGGAAGGGGACTAGAAACAGACGACTTAAGAATGCTGTTAGAAACTGATTCTTTCCCTGACTCAGGAGGAAATGTTATCGGGACAGAGTTAGTAACGGGTCTCATCTCTGTTAATGTTACATAACCTGCACTAAATGTAAATCAAGGAGATTAAAAAAGTCTGCAGTCAGTTTTAAGAAATGTGTTTTCACAGTTGCCAGTTTTCCTGAGGTAAGTGGAGTAGTGAAAAAGGTTGCAAAACTAATGGGTTAAAGCAAAATATATTCTCTCTATTGAAAAATATCTTTAGTAAACTGAAGATCTTATTTCAAACAGTTTAAGCTCCATATTGGATTTTATTTTATGGTAAAGTAATGGAAAATCCCTTTGTATCCTTGATCTTTTCCTGTTTGCTTTCTAAGAGAAATCCAAACATACAAAGGTACAATATTATATATTCTATCCTTTGTATGTGTGTCTGTGTATTTATTCACTGTTTCAGTGGGTGCCACAATAATAACTTTTTTTTTTTTTTTAACCAACTATTCCAGCAATTTCATTTTACTTGCTGGAAATTATCTTGATTTATATACATAGTCATGTGATCAGAATTTGACCTTCTGTTTGGCTTTTTGTTATGCTGTATGTACAATAACAATATAATGAACTTGTGCTATTTCAATAGCTCCACTGACATTAACAAATGGTCCTGGAACACAGCAAAGATTCTTCTGCAAGATAAGATACCATAAATTTAGTTACTGGAGCATTGCAAGTGACGATGCTGAGGTTTGATTTTTAAACAGAATAGCTGCGTTAATCCCATCTCCATTGAATGCACAAAGGAAGAATTCATGGTAATTAGGAAGAGACAAATGGCAGCATTCACTTGTGGAATTCTGGGCCCACATACGCGTCTACTAACCACTTTAGGTCTTTAGGTTTCTTACTTGGCAGAAAAGGAATTATATACAAGGGGAACTTGCATACTGGAAGGAGGCTCCGCTCTGTCTCCAGACATAAAGAACATCTACAGGATGAGTGGAAACAGGTTTATAGTAATTATACAGGGATCTGGAAACAGCCTAGTTGCCTAATATGTTCCATTTTCATTTTGCTTTTTTCTTGTATCTATGTTAAATGTTCTAATAACTACTCAAATAAAAAATTTAGGCTAGAAAAATGTGTTTTACTTTGTCTCACAAAAGTCACTTTGACTTTGTCTAAAACAGAAATTGCAAAAAATGCAGTTTATTTTCTGACTTGAATTCCCCAGGAAAACTTTAGCAGTTTGCTTAAATACTAGCTCAGCATGAACAACCTGAGAGTGAATCTGTCTGCTCTGTAGAGGTACGTGCAGAGCTGTGAATGGCCTAAAGCTTTCAGAGCCATTTTCTAAGTGGAAAGTGAAGGAGAAAGATGGGCATATTGTCTCTGTTTAACAGACTCAGCAACACACAAGCTTCTAATGATGGGAAAGAAAAGGAAGCAGGATGGACTTGGCTTTCTGGAATCATGGTGATTGTTGTGGCTCATTTTCTGCTGAGGAAAGGAAGCCAACCTTAGCTGCTAGCTATTCAAATGTGACTGGCAGCTCAAGCTCAGGTCTATGTGTATGCTGAAGAATTGAATTTATTTTTTTTTCCCTGGATATGTCATTTAATTAAAAAATTGGGATATTCCCCCCCCCTTCTTTTTTTTAAAAAATAGGGAATTCTCTAAAGAAAAATCTATTCATTAGATCACTAGACTATACTGCATGGATGTTCCAGAATTTAATAAATGGTTTATATATTGTCTGTTGAAATCACATTTATGTGTCTGATGAATTAATTTTATAGGATGTCTAATTATATGTCCATCTACTTTTACCATTTCATTTAATGTGTGGGATAGATGCATAAAGAGATAAAATGTCCTGAATTACAAATGCACAACTAACCATTGAGTTGGCATTTCCTCAAATTCTCAGTCCTTGCTTTTGCGACCTAAAAATATTTTAATAAAAGGAGGATAGCATTGTTTTTAGTATTTCATAGGCTGAAAAACGCATGCCAGAACAGCTGTAATCTCTGCATGTGGTTTAAAAAGATAACTCAAGCTTTGTAATACTGGAGGTTCCTTATATAGTGACACTGCATATTAGTGTTTCTTGATGGAGCAGAGAAAATAGAGACGCTTCACCCAGAACATCGTTGCCCTCCCTTTGTGTAGATTTATAATATTTAATCCAGTCTCTAAGTACGTTTCACTCACTACAAACAAAAAGTAAAAGCATGTTAATTATCACATTGATTTATTAGTGGTTTTGAACAGAATAAAAACAGAGGAGAAGAGGAAAATAGTCCCCTTAGAAGGGTAATCACCAGAAAGCGAAGCTAAAGCCCATCATTTTATAAGTTTTGAAACAAGCAGCATTTTTACAACAGTGTATGTTGCAGAGTAGAATGTGATAGTGTAAATGCACCAAAAGGGAGCAACAGCTTTGTGTGTTAAAAGCAGTTTGAAACACCTCCTGAGCATGGGAAGAATTCTACGTGTTCTTTGCAAAAGATCACAAAACCAATGCATTTTAAGTCTTGATTGTGTGTCAATATTTGTGTATTTGTTTTTGAATCCCGTATTTTGATCCTGGTGTAGAAACTACTTGAATAAAAAAAAAATGCAACATAGTAAAAACTGCCATTTTTAAGAATGCTATTTAGAGCTTATAATGAAGTGGCCTAAATCCCAGTACCCATCCTTCATGACTCATGCTTCAGGGTACTTATCCACCGGGAAAAACTGGTTATATGTGGGGTATAGACCATCTTAATTTGGGGCTCTGCTTGCTGTTAAATGTGGAATTAGAATCCTCTCAGACAACCAGATTTCCAGTACGGGTATTTGTCCCTATTCTTTTCAACTTTAGTTCATTAGGAGTAATCCTTATGGGACTATAATTCAGTTAAGAGTACTCAAATAAGCATTTATTTGGTTGGATCCTTGAATCATATTTACAATCCAGTGCTGGTATAGAAGTTAAGATCTTTTTATGACCTAGTTGTTATTTGTGCACACTGAAGTGAGAAAGTAAAGGTGAAGAAAAACATGTTACTTGTGACTTAAGCTTATAATACCTGACCTGCTGAGAAATATCATGTCTTTGCAGAAAAATAACCACCCGAACATACCAGTTGTGCATAATTAGAAAATAGTGTTCTCACATGAATATGCTCTTTAAACTCTGCAGTGATTATAGCACAGAAGTGGAGAAGAAAAGACAGATTCAGAAATTCTCCTAGATCTTCAAATATCTTTTTGTGAAGCACTGGGAAAATGGTTAAGAGCCTGATTTTAATAGCAAAATTTTATAATAAGGAGCTACTCATTTTGTTCATACTAGGCCTTTCAAGATGCCTTATTTATGAGGAATTTTAAGTTAAATAGCACCTACTTAAATCACTGAAAAGTTATTCAGTTAAGGATTAACAAGAAACCTAAGTGTTTGATGCTGTTCCCATTGAAAATTTACTTCCTTGACTTCCATGGAAGCAGGATGAGGCTGATAATACTGATTTTATTTCCTCAAGTGGTCATGTATATCATTGATTTGACCGTCCGGATCAGGTCTTAATCAGCTTTCGGATCTGCACTACCACTCTGCTCCTTTTCATCATCATGGCAAGAATCAGCAAAAAGACATTTCAGAGGTGAATTATAGCTTTTTTAAAAAACTCACAAAACTCCTCTCTGATATCGCAGAAGAGAAAATTTGTACACTTTGATGAAAGTATTCTAAAGTCAGCCTTTGGAAACTCCTGATATAACTCTCAAGAGCTCCGAGCTGCTGGCTGACTTCTGTCCAAGGAACACCAAAAAGACTTCCAAAATCCTTTGAGAGAACTATCGTGTCAGAAGCATGAATGATTTTTTCTAATGACTGTTAAGTCAGGACGCTTCTTGGAATTAATGGAATAGCATCCTGAAGCTATGGTGCTCTTTTTGTCTCAGTAGAGAACTCCTAGCCCACACAGCCTGTCTTTCTATTGCAAACCTATAGACACAGTATACTTTGCCATCACAAGAACTGGACTTTAACTGCCTGTTTTCATTGTCTTGATTTATGGTACTTATGAGTTCATTCCCTTTGGCAGAGACTCACACAGGGAAATCTGCATCTCTCTTTCAGGATATATTTCTTTAAAAATACTGTAATCTTTTTCTCCTGGAATTTTACAAAAGAGCAGCCAGAACCTCAGCCAGTGTAAATTGGCCTCCTGTATCAACTATGATAGAGCTCTGCTAATTTACATTAGCTGATTATCTGGCCTATGTTTTTTAACTTTCAAAAAATGCAAAGGGCTTTTTCAAGGACCAAAAAAGCTGTGCTTGACCTTTAAAATTACTTACACACAAGGGAGACAAGAAATGCCTGTGCTTGTTCTTGATCCCTTACTGCTTTAAAATTTAAACAAGTGCTTTAAAAATAGTTTAGACCAATGTTAAGCACTTTGACAGGATTAATAGCATTCTCTTTTTTCTTTTTTCTTTTTTTTTTTTTTTCCAAGACCTTCTCCAATTTCATTTAGCCAAGGTTAGACCTGTAAGTGCTAAGCTAACTTTGCACTGGGAAATAGAGGAAGTCAAATACTGAGTAAGAAATATCAGTGTTTGTCTTATTACTGGCTAAATAAGGTATTGAATGAAAAACATTAGGACAGCTGACCTGCAAAAAGATGCACAGATAAATTGTAAGTTTAAAACACAACTGCTCTACAACCGTGCTGGCTTTCCCTCCCCTTGTTTTCCTTCCATCAAACCTTCCAGTTACAATCAGTTTTTCACACAGCTGGCCTTTAGCACCCACCTGTCTTCCTTAACAATGGCAGTGCTATGTGTCTGATAATCTTTATTACCCATTAACACAAATTGAGCTTCATGACTTGGAGATCTGGGGCTTTCATTTCATTACCTTGTACATTATTTTGATTGTCCTGCCAGTTTTCAAGTCAACTCTGCTTGGGCAGGATCAGTTGTGCCCCTCATTAATTCTTTCTGTGCCTCATTTCCAGAGCACAGGCAGATTTTTGCAGGGTGACTTCTGCAGTCCAAGAAGCACAGAATTATTTTGTACAGTACGTTAAGGAGAACAGGCAACACCCTTCCGGTTGTTTTAGCCACAGATGTCTAGAGTTAATAGTAGCAAAATATCATGGCTCACTACAGCGGAGTAATTCTCCAGACATTGTCCTCCTTAAACAGGACTGAGTGACTTTTCTTGTTCCAGTAAGAGGCAGCCATAGCCCTGCTGCTTGCAGGGATGATCCTGCACTTTTCTGATTGCTCATTTCTACCCTGTCTGCTCTTGCTGGAGGGGGGGCCATACAAATAGTGGAGCTATTACAAATGGGAGCGCCAGCAATGGAAGGAGGAACACTAGGCATGGGAAGCCAGGTGGTTCCTGGTCTTAAGGCCTCTCCCCTTCTTCTCTCTTGAAGATGGTTGCATTGCAAGCACATCAGGATTTTCAGCAGGGCTTTGCCTCCACCCTCCAGAAGGGTAGTGTCTGTGGAGTGTATCCATTGCTCAGTGAAGACAGATTTTACTTCTCTGAAGATGAAGGTAGAATTCAATTTTGCTTGCACAACTGAAGTTCTGAGCTAGGATTTTACCAACAGAAATTTTACATTATGCTCAGACAGATGAAAAGACCACTGCCACTCCTGTATTGGATGTAGGCCATGTGTGTATGAATATGTTGATTCAATGCAATAGTGCAGTTTTCAAACTAACTCTCAGTCATCCCCACTGAAGTTACATTGGCTTGGTTTATAGAGCAGGTTTTGTGCATGTGTATTCGTTTCTGTCTGGGTCAAACTAAACCAGAAGCTTTCCTCCAGGAACTTACAGATGTACACAACCCTTAGTGGGGGTTCCCAGCCACTGACTGGTCCTTTGAGCAGCTGAGTCCTGTTCACGGTGGAAATATTCAGTTCAAGGTATCAGACCAGATCTAGTCTGAAAGAAGACCCCTGAAACATACATAATGCAGATGTAGGGGCAGCAGCAGCTTTAGTCTTCCAATCTAATTTTATGTGCTGTGTTATGTGTTAATGTAGATGTAGCCTTACTTGCCTGAAGAGATATTTATAGGCTGTTAAGACTTTCCAGGGAACTAGCCCAGAGCTAGAAGGAAGAAAGACTAAATAGTCTGTGGTAGATAACGTCTATGGGAACACCTAGAGGCTTATATTTTATACAGTTGTTCGGTGGGAATGCATGCTTCATGCCATCATTTCCTGGGAAGCATAAAACACTCCACAAAACATGCATTTTTAGACACTCTTTTTCACTGCACGATTGGAGCTCTAACTTTGATCAGTTCTTGACCTTTCCAGTGGGCATAAAAAGCTCAGAGACAGAGACACTCTGTACTTTTTGAATCTTGTTTATTGGTTCAGCTCAGAGTGAAGAAAGTGGAGAAATCCATGTCACAGAATAGAGAAGACAAGAAGTTCTAAGAGAATATTTTTATTGACTAGATAATTAGTCTTTGCTGCTTGTTTCCTGAATAGCTGTGGTGATTCACTCCTGAATAGTTATAGTAATAACACTATCTTTCTACCCTTATAGGTAGATTTCTTCCTTAACGAAATTATATTTAATATTATACTAAAGTATTAAACATATGCAGAACAAACAAATGGAATTGATTGCATAGCCCATACAAGACCAGAAAAAAAAAAAAAAAAAGGAAAGGAAAGGAAACACAGATGGGGAAAAGAATAAATTTAACTTTCATTTCTTGTTTTTCTTCTTATTTATTTTGATTTTCTGTTGTATCCAGTGAATAAATTCCAGATGCTTTCAGTCTTCCCACTTACTTCTCATACTATGCGATGTATTGAATTAGGAAGTGTTTGCTGTATTTGAAAGTTTTTCTCCTGTTGGATCTATTTTATATAATTCTTCTGATTAAATATATTGTTACATATTAAATATTACATATTGTATGTTGCATTTTATATGTTATATGTTATAGATTATATTATATGTATTTATATATATATATTTATAATTTTCATTATTACAGTCTATACACAGTGCTTTCTCTGTTTTGAACCTTAGCTGGACTGATTTATCCAAAACAAAGTTAATTATTCAGTTTATGGACAAGCTGATGAATTCATTGGTCACAGTGAATGCTTTCCTTTCCCTTTGAGTTCCACTGATGCTGCTGACATGCATATATTAGTAAAAGTGGTTTCAGTATCTCCCAGAACAGGGAAAGCAGTCATTACAGTCGCATTAACCATGTAGGTGAAACTGCAGGAGTACTATGTGTTGCACGCTTTTGTTCTCGATAGAGTTCTAGATGTCAGAGATCTAAAACAACTCTTTTCTAATTTTGAAATTATCACTTGACTAATAGAAAGACTGAAGAGAAATTATATTGTAGAACTATAATAGAAGAATTATAGAAAGTACTATATAGCTTCTAAATTCTAATTAGAATAGCTTAATACTTTATCTAATGTTCTTTAATATAAAATTAATTTAAATTGATTTTCGTAGGAACTCAGATTTGATAGATTTTGTAAAGGCTTCTTGTTTTTAAAAGAACATTTAACCAAGATAATTACTGCTAATTAGCAGAGAGAAAAAGAAGAAGTAACTACAAACTTGGAATATAAATGTTGGCCAGTGTTTTTGACAAGGCGCTGATTCCTGCGTTTTTAAATGTCATTAAAGAGCTTAGAAAGGGCAAGGAATAAGAGTGCTGTGTCTGCCTGATGCTGACAAGACCAAAAACCTCTTCTTTTCCTAAACAAGTGCATCACAGTTGCTTACAGTACTTTACGTTTTACATTTATGTGAGACCTGGAAGGCCTCATAATGACTTCACAGAATATGTTAATATTTTGCACTTTGAAACAATTTAATAGCTAGCTTCATAGGTATCAAGGAGGTATTTAAGATTTCAGCAAATACTAAACTTAAATAAAACAAATGTGAACAAAAGACTTCTATGTGCCTGGGAAATAGATCATGTATCACTGAATCATATTCATAGATCAGAATATCTATCCATAAAAAAGCCCCATAATTAATAGTACTGCAGGTACAAACAAAATAAAATAAAATATTTTAAGTGAGTCACTGTATAAGGCCTGCCTCCTCAACCCGGCATTGGGCTGGAGTAACTCTGGATGCAATACTGCTGCGCAACTTTGTCGTGTGGCAATCCAGTAGAAGCCATACATGTGTCCAGAAATGTCTGTGATGTGATGTGGCATATGTTACTACATGTTCTTCACAATGCAAGTGCAAAGTACATCATGGCCCCTACCACAGATTACTCAAATTATGCTGTTGTTGCTCCTGAGGGTGGAATGCAGGTAGTGTGACCATCAGGAAGGCTCTGGCCTTCAGTCAGGAAAGGCCCCAAAGACAAATCAGTCAGTGCAATAGTTTCTGTGACAAAAATGTCTTTCTGGACACTCACCAGCCCAGGCTACTTTGTGAAGGTGACTGTTCAAGAGCAACTGAGCCAGATATATTTCACTTACTTATTTTCACTTACTATATTTTCACTTACTACTGCCTTACCAGCAGCAAGTCTGACAGGATTCTCTTTCTGCATAAAATGGCAGAAATCTTGAAATGGCATAAAATGGCATATCCTTAATATGGCCCAGACCTGCATTTTCTATATGGTCCTGAATAGTTGCCCATCCCAGCTCTTACCCAGCATAATTTTTCAGTAGGATTGTGAGTTATGGGATTCAAACTCATGCAATCCTCTGTTGGTGTTCCCTTAATTTCTTGCTGCTTTGTCTTTGAGCACTCCTGTTAACTCCTTTCTGTTCTCGTCCAACTCTGCTCACCTGTTACTTCTTAATATCTTAACAACAGCTTCTGATTTACTCTGTGTACTTCTGCTGTTCCTTTATACTGAGTCTTTCTG
Source organism: Anseranas semipalmata (assembly GCA_013399115.1). Classification (NCBI taxonomy): domain Eukaryota; kingdom Metazoa; phylum Chordata; class Aves; order Anseriformes; family Anseranatidae; genus Anseranas; species Anseranas semipalmata. The sequence continues at coordinate 104,297 of VXAA01006411.1, forward strand.
ATGTGTCTTTTGTTGTATGTTTTTTTTTTTGTACGATTCTTTTTTGCTTCAGTTGCACTTAATGAAGCAAAATCCATTCTTTTTTGTGTGTGTGTGTGTATGTCTCAGACTAATTATGTGTTTGATAAGGTTTCTTTCAGTAAGTACTTGCTTTGCTAATTTACTTTCCTCCTTCTTGCACCTTCCCAAGAGATCAAAGCCACACATTCCTGAGTTAAATTTTATAGTGTGAGTTTTACTGTCATTATTTGGTTGCCTTCACTCCTTCCCTTTCTTTCTTTTTTTAGAGCGGTACTCCGTCATTTTCTGATCACTTGCATACAAATAATTGTCCATTTGCATATTCTCAGTCACTTCCTCTTCTGTTAGTCTCCTCTAAAGCAGTAGCTTCTACCTTTAACTCTAATGTAAAAAAGTTAGCCTTAATTGCAACATCCTACTTGGAATAAAAACCTTCTTTCAAGTTAAAGTAACAATAGCACAATAGACAATATACCTATTCTTTTTTCCTAATTTACTTTCATGTATGGACATTCTTCCATTTGGCTTCTCTGTTCTTCCTGTATATCAGAGAATATATTGTATATATCTAACATTTTGTACACTTATACATCATATAGCAAACAGTCTTAATTTAGAGTAGAATGCCTTCTCCCATTTTTTCTTGCTTGTTCTTCCTGAATATGTCACATTTTTGTTAGCAAGATGTCAGTCTTGTGTTTGGCTGTTAAAGTGCCAATTAAATCACAGCCTTCATTGTTTACTAAAATGATACACATTGAGTTTATAAATTAATTTCTTTTTGATATTGAGTTTCTCATAAAATCTTCAGGCATAATACTTGAATCTATATTATTTGTGAGGACTTCAATATTTATTTTTTTTGAGAGAGAGAATGAAAGTAAAACTCAGAAAGACAATTTTATTTCTTGAAGCTTCAAATATAAGTGACATGGTTTAATTCAGCTTGTAGAGATAGTGAGTTGTTACATGACCTTGAGTTTGACCTTGAGTTTATAACAGTGTGTTCTAATGTTAACATGTATAAAATGACATTGTGTGTACTGGGTCAGACCAAAGCACAGCTAGCCTAGTAGCCTGTCTCCAGCTGTGCCAAAGCTTAGTGAATCACAAAATAATTCATGTTGGAAGGGACCTCAGGAGACCTCTAGTCCAACCTTCATCTTCTCAGTAGCCTCTTCTCAGGTATTGGAAGACTGCTATTAGGTCCCCCTTAAGTCTTCTTTTCTCCAGTCTAACAAACACAGAGGTAGAGGGAGCCTGCAGTATCACTTCCCTAGAATACTCTCCTGGCTTCCATCAGTTTTTGGCTAAGTGACTAAATTTCTGTGTCAGGAATTATGATTTTTTTTTAATAGCCCTTAATCACTTTGTCTTTCATTAACTCTTTAAGAATTTTGTGGCAAGAAGTTTTATAGCTCAGCTACATTACATTTTGTTTGTTTTGACCCAGGCAATCACGAGTTTTATTTGATGACTCCTACTACTTCTACTGGAAAAAAAGTGTACAGTCTATTCAGTGGCCTAATGATGCTCTCTGGTTCTGTATTCCCTTCTTACTACTTTTTAACACTTTGTTTGCTGTTCTGTAGTTACTGAGTACTGAGCATAGAAACATCTATTGAACTCATCTTGAACTCATTCCTGTGGGGTACCGCTCAGAGTCCATTAGCACTTCTGTCTTCTCTTGTGCAGCATTTACACTGATCTTCATTGAAACTTATCTACCATTTTAACATCCAGTCATGTTGTCTCATGCTTTCTTTTTATGCTTCAGAGCTGATGCTGAACTTTTCTATCCTTGAATAATGTAACAGTTGCAGGAAACTGTGTTACCTCACTATTTTTTAAAATTTGGAACAACACAGTCCCATCATTGGTACCTGTAGACCTTCTTCCAGGAATCAAATTTACTCCCACCCAGCATTTACTATCTTTATGCCATCTTTAATTTATGAGAAAATCTTATCTTTTCTTATAAATCCCCACAAAAGCTTTTGATGAAACACCTTCTTGGATGATTTTTGGAAATCCAGGTAGACTGAAGCAACTGAAGCAACTGTATCTCCCCTATGAACAAGGTTGTTACCTCCTTCAAAGAATGACAGGAGTCTAGTAAGGCAAAGCCTTTCTTCCCAATCACTGCCTTGAGCTCTTCTTCAACATCTTGCATGTTCACTGATTCTGTTCTTTACTGTAATTATCACCAATTTGGCCAGGGCAGATGATTAGGTTACCAGTCTCTATCTTATTGGGTCTGTCTGAAACCCATTTTAAAAACTGTCATCACATTGACTCCCTTCCAATCCACAGGCACCATTTCTGAATCAAAGGCTGCATATCATGCTTAGTAGCTGAGCTGTTTTATCCTTGAGTTTTGTGGTGAATTTTGTCTGGTCTTGGCTATTTGTTGTCATTCATTTTATCTATCTTCCATAGCCTCTTCTACTAACACCCAAATTTGAGACAGCTCCTGTAATGAGTTCCCAGTAAGAAAGTTTTCTGTCCTGAGAGTCTTTTTGTGTGCATCCACAGTGAACACAAAAGTAAAGGATTCCTTTTTTTTTCTTTTTTTTTTCTTTTTCTTAATGGCCCTTTCTTCCCTGAGTGCTCCTTTTATCCTCTGAGTATCTTTTGGCTCTTTGGACTCCCTGACAGACTTCCTGTGCCTGATAAGTTTAAAAAAATATTTATTGTTGTTTTTTGCAAACTTTCTTCAAGTGGTCTTCTGGTTTGCCTTACTGCATTTTTATATTTAACCTAGCAAAGTTTCATCCTCTCTAGTTTCCATATTTGGATACCACTTCAACATTTTCAAACATGCCTTCTTGCCTTTAATAATCTTTCTTAACACAGTTGTTTAGCCATGCTGGCTTCCTTTTGCTTTTCTCAAATCTTTCATGACAGGAAGTATGCATATGCTTTGTACCTTCAGTATAGTCTCTAAATTGCACTCTTGCTGCTGGCAGATTTAACTCTTTTAGTCACCTTTTTATCATCGTTTAAGTACCCCTCTTAGTACATTTTAACAGGCTTCATTATTCCTAGCTAATTATTCTTTCTGGGGTTGAGCACAATTCTAATTACTTTTTTTATGTTGTTGTTTTTTTTTTTCTGTTGCTGCCGCAGCCAGTGATTGCAAGCATATTGTGGTCACTTTTACAGCATCGTCCTTTGTCAGTAAATCGTGATGAAGACATCTGAGTTGAATTAAAATAGAACATATCTACAGAGAGTAAAAACACAAAATTTCTGTCCGGTTTCTAAAGCGCCATTATTTACCCTAAAAGCTTTCCTAGAATTCTTCATTTTGGAAGCAAGCTTCCTTCTAAACTCCTGGCTGGAGAGAGGCTAAATGATGCTATGTAGTGAAATCTTCTGCATCATGGTGTCTATCTGTTTAAAAGTGTGAGTGAAGCATACAGATAATTATTTTAAAAATGCTTTAGTATATCTGGTTAGGCTCTGTTACAGAAGCATCCTGCCTATGTCTTGGCACAGTCATATGCTAATAAATGTCAGAAGACCAGAATAAAACAGGCTGCTTGGGCCCAGGGATTCACCTAACCTGGAGAAATATTCATATGACTCTTTAAAAAACAGTTATATCTCTTTTGTCTCATTGCATTCAATCTGACTAATCATTTTATTATAATTAGTAACATTTTTTCAAAATACATAAAACAAAATATACATTTTCGAATGCATTAACTATGTCTACCTTTACCCTCTCTTTATAATTGTTCTCTTTATCCCATAATTGACTTGGTGACATAACCTGCTGAATTTATTCTAGGAAGTACTGTGATATCCACCAAAATAGCAATTTTTTCCATTTATTTTATTTCCATTTATTGCCCACCTCTGACTATTTTTATTAACATGGGACATGATTCACTGGTGACTGAACTTAAGGTACAGTCACAGAATCACAGAATTGTAGGGGTTGGAAGGGACCTCCAGAGATCATCGGGTCCAACCCCCCTGCCACAGCAGGTTCCCTAGAGCAGGTTGCACAGGTAGGCGTCCAGACGGGTCTTGAATATCTCCAGAGAAGGAGACTCCACAACCTCCCTGGGCAGCCTGTTCCAGTGCTCCGTCACCCTCACTGTGAAGAAGTTCCTTCGCATGTTGGTGTGGAACTTCCTCTGCTCCATTTTGTGGCCATTGCCACAAAAGTACACAGAGTACATCAGCCTGTTACACTTGATGTTTCTTACAGAATTAATAATCTGTTATTTTTCTTTAAAAGGTAAACTGTAGAGTTCCATCTTTTTCACAAATACGTTCCAAATGCATAACACAGAAAAAAATAAATCCACTTAGGTATGTCAATATTCTCCTAGCCCTATTGCTCGAAAAAGTTTCATCTCCAGCTAATCATAAGATGACTGCACATTTTTAAGATATCTTCTTCAGCCCAGCTGGAACACTTACTTAGATAGCAATATATAGCCCCAGAAAGGGACAGGAATAGACTGTTTAGTCTAACTTAAGCTGTTTTAGACATTTCATACATAGTACTTCAAGAAGGAGCATAAAGCCACAACATCCCTTTTAAACTAATTTGTACTGGCATTGCCAGAATACTACCATTTGTCCTTTCCAGCTCCATACTCCACACCCCTCATGTCAGCACTTGCAGTGATCTGAATCTGCAAAAAGAGTCAATTCAAATGTTCAAATACCTACGTTGAAAAAAGAACATTTCACTTAAAAAAAATAAATAAAAAATAAAAAAGGAATTAATTTTCTGCAAAACTGGCTCTGAGATCACCATGTGGTTGAAAAGAATAGGAACTTGTAAGGGCAGAGGAGGAAACACCAAAAGGAGAAGTTTCTGTAGCTGTATCAGACATATGTAGAGTCTGTCTTCACCATCAGCTAGATCTTTGTGAGAATGGATATTAGCAAAACCTTTGAGATTGCTTACTGCCACTTTAAAAACTGCCATCTTTAATGGCAGTTGCTACAAAGGAAGAGATCTTGAAACAACAAAAAATTGTTGGGATGAATAGGAAAAATATTTGCTCCAGTGACTGTGGTAGAACATTGTATTTTGAAGGGTGAATAAAGAGCGAGCTTTCCTTGAAAAAAGGGGAGAGTAGCAAGCAAGATTTTTCAAAAGTGCCTTGCCTTCAGTTCTGTTTTCAGTTATTGTAGCTGCTTAATAAAATCAGAAATTTCCCTAATTTCCATGTTCTCCCACAGCCTTGCTAGAACTGATTAGTTTGCTGAGGCACCACAGTCATTTTCCCTGTAACTCTAGTTGGCAGAAGACATTTTTAGATGAATCTGGGTGAAGGGATTGGCACTACAGTGGTTTATACTGCATTATTATATTTTTAGGAAAGAAAAAATAAAAACATTTTCTTTCAATGAAATGGCAAGCTATGAGAAAACCACAAGAAGTTGTGCAATTCTGATGATTATGAAATCTTCACATTTTTTTGCCTAGGATTTGAAGTATCTAGCTGCCAAGTCTGAAATCCAAGTCTTTTTGTGTCACAGTAGGCTAACTCCCTACTTACCACAGAGACTATCCCACAACTTACTACAGAAAATGGAGCCAAAACAACATTATATGGTCTACAAAGACTGTTAGCTAAGATGTTCAGCTAGTAAATACCAAATCTCTGTTATTTCCCTTTATATACGATCTTTGTAATTGTGTAACACAGTTCTCTGAGTTTTACTTCAACTTGCTGCCTGTTGAATCTGTTCCTTCTCTTTTCAGAAAAAAAAAAAAAAAAAAGGTTAATTTTTTATGTTCCCAATTTTAGTGTCTGGACCGCATTGGATCAGAGCCTACTGCAGCTGCGGCTACTTACAACAGAGTGATGTTTGAGGGAAGAGTTTACCAAAACTTCCTTCTTCCCACTATTCCCTCATGAGGGTCAGCACTTAAGGAGTAATAGTGCATGTTTCCCCTGATCTTAGTGGAGTTGTCTTTCTTGATGAATGGGGCTTCAGAAGAAGAGCACTTGAGTGACTGCAGAAAAGAACGTAAGCTGATTACACTCGAAATTGACCACTGTCCATATCTGAAGTATGGAGCCATTACATAATAAGCCTATGTACAAGCTCATCAGCCTCCATTTTGCTTAGCGTGCATCTGAATGACTGCTGTTTGAGTTTGGCTGCTCTCACTCCCAAACATTATGGATAGATCTTTGGCTCCGCTAGTGTCTCCCTTCCCTCTCTTCTTTCTGTGTAATAAAACAGCTTGCTTTAGCCTCTTGCCTTAAGATCTAAAATTCACACAAGAGACCGTTTTGTTGACAATATGTCTATGAGAAACATTTAAAGCATTTTAATTTGATTAGCTTGATTGCTTTCCCCAAATAAATTGTAATGTTCTGCGAGTTTAGTTTGCAGTGTAGTGCCAGAAATGAAAGATTTTTAGCCTTCAGCTAACAGATCGTTTCTGGTATTTCTTTAATGACTGTAATGCAAGGAGTCTGGAGGTGTTAAATGAAGGAAACTAATGGGGACATGCATTGAAAAGCTTTTCAAAATGCACAAAGGATTTCTGAATTTTAACAACCCCTAAGTTTTCTTAAATATCAGTCAATTACAAGAGGATTAATCCAGTCTTTTTTTTTTTTTTTTTTTTTTTTTTTTTTTTTTTCTTTTGGTGGTTACTTTTTTTCCTTTTTTTTTTTTTTTTTTGTCATTTACTCACTGGTGGTCACATTTCTCACATGTTGTTCACATGTTGTTGAGTTAATACCAACCTGCAGAGTGTGTAACTTCACAATTTCTTCTTCTCATTGCTTGGACAAGAAAGAAATGGTTTGGCATGCTGCCCTTCGCTGGTGTGGCCAAGCATCCTGTTGGATGGAGCAAGCTGTCCCTCAGCAACCCTACCTGTCAGTAGGTGGTAGATATGGCCATTGTCCTCCGTGGTCTCTTAAGAAGTCCTTGTCTTCTGCCACTGGGAAATGTACATGTGGTTTCAGAGCTTTAATTGGGCAAGTCTCTGCTGGAGATGAGGACAAGTGAAGACCTTCCTAGGCAAGGGCATGGAGAGTGGAATGTATGTGGCAGGCAGGAGGAAACTGAGAGGCAGCATGCTGATTTTGTGGAAATGGCTTGAAAGAAAGGGAGCTGCACTGCTAATGCATAGAGCAGATGTGGGAGACAGGAACCTGGTATATTATAGGGGTGGCTCCTGCCATTGTGGGAAGTGAAAATGGCGTGAAACAGGAGAGTTTGGTTCTTGTGAGAAACATTTTTACAGCCAGCTAATTGTGGGACCAATCTGTTGGTTTTTAGTTTGATGATGTCATAGATAGAGACCCCTCTCTATCTTTGTTGATGTGACATCATAGAACAGATAGAGAGCACAGAAAATTTCATTCATGAGGAATGATACTGTGAACATAACTAACGAGATGTGGCATTAAAAAGTGATTCTTATGGGTGTTTTTTTGTTTGTTTGTTTGTTTTTGTTTTTAATAAGCTTAAAATCTTGTCCTTTAAATTTCAGTTCTGGATTTCCTAATGTTATGGTAGAATTACACTGACATTAGTTAGGTTCATCTACATAGTCATGTTTAAGATATTGGTAATCATTCATTTTATTATTTTGTGTAACTCAGTGAAATACAGAGGCCTGGAGGCTGTTGTTGGAGTGATTTACAATTAAAATTTGTCTGTAAAAGTGGCACACTTGCTCCATACATCCGACATCTGCATATTGGGAATGTTTATTTTACTGTCAAGCCCCCCCCCCCCTTTTTTTTTTTGTTGTTGTTGTTTTTGTTTGTTTGTTTTTGTTTGTTTGTTTGTTTGTTTTGTTGTTGTTATTGTTGTTGTTGTTTATAACAGTTGCTGTGCAAAATAAGCATCCAGCTAGTAAATTCAGTGATGGAAATTTGAGGATAAAATCTTCTAATAGATTACTGTTTTCTTGTTTCTTCTGCCCTTCGAGTGTAGTTTTCCTATGACTGTAAGCACCTCTGCACAGGGGTTATGTATTGGATTATACCCCAGCCTGCACTGCTGTGTGAAGACAACCAAGACAGCTGTAAAGAAAACCAACAGCAATCTTGGCATGGCACGCAGGACAGTTAATTCTCTGACATACAAATTACAGTGGTTTGCACTGGGCCTTGTGACTGTGGTTAGTTATGTTCTGATTCTTGTTTACAGCTAGGTCTTGTAACACCTCAATACACTGCTATCTGCATTTTTCTGTGTTTATTCTGGACACTTGGAGAGCTGTTGAGATCTAATTGGGTCCTAAGGGGATACACACATACAAACATGCATATATTTAATATTTGTCTTGTGCATCATGACAAAAAATTAATTCCTGTTCCACTGTGAAATTCTGGTGTCATTTAAACCTGTATACCCCACTTGAAACAATGAGATTTGGATGTAAATTTTATCATTGGAATCTCTAGGTCTAGTCTTAAGCTTGTTGGATATATTTTCATGGATATATTTCCATGAACTTTGAATGGTGCTTGTGACAATTCTTTGACATACACATGAGAAGGCATGTGAATATGCAAGGCTGGCACAATTATGAAAACATTTATTATCTGTAAACTGAACAGCCAGAACACAAAAAATTAGTAGTATAATACTTGTTCCACAATTTATATTTTAAGGTCAGAATCATACTTTTACAACCAAACATTCACCTTTACAAATAGATTTAGTTAGGAATAAGATAGGCAAATAGGCCTTTCTTTGCAGATATGTGCAGATATCTGAGGTGAATCTTAACAGCTTCTGACCTTAACTTTCTTTTGGGGAAGGTAGACCAAGATTCCTGATGTTGTCAGTGTAGGGAATTACTTCAGTTCCTTCCTCCTAAGAGAGGAATAACAAAAATAGTATAGATAACCTCCAGATACTGGAGAAGGAGGAAGTTATACCTATTAGTAGTGTGAAGAATAATATAATCATCCTTGGCTTTTCCTCCCTGGAAATGACTTCAGGGATAGAAAACTGTTAAAGCCCTTGTGACTCTGTGGATCTCTCCTTTGGCCATCTGTAAGATTAAAACAGTGAATGGTTATACCTCTGGTACCTTGCTGCTCATATGGAGCCATGCATTTTGTAGCAAAATTAAAGGGAACCTTTAAAACACATGCTCTGGTATAGCCACCGGAGCTGTGCTGCTAGAACTTAACCACTTCATTACATGGTTTTCGTTAACTCTGGCCAAGAGTGTAGTGAAGCAGATTGTGCAACATTCTGTTTTTATGGTTTCTGTATAAACATATTAAATAGTTTTTTTCTTAAGAACTTCATGATACAGTCATTTATTAATAACAAACAGAGAATTTATACATCTGTTTTGTTAATGACTTTCAGAAATTCTGATTATGAGAAACTTGCAAGATTATCTCTGAACATTCTAGTTCTAAACATTACTAGCATTAAGTTCAGTGAGACTCAGGCTTGGCCCACTCCACTCCAGGCTTTCAGAAGAGATAGTCCTTGGTGAATACATATCTTTCTTCACATTGATTCAAAGCATGGTCTCATTTTTTTTATGTTCTCTAACTTGATGCCAGGACCATTCCTATTTCTTTCCCACCCTTGATTTCTCTTCCCAGTCCCATTTCTCTGGCAGAGGCACTTCTATTTTTCTATTTTCTTTCTGGCTTTCTACTCATCTGCATCTCCTTACAATTGTCTTTCACTAATATTTTTTCTGTCTGGACTCCACAGTTCTCCTCACCAACCCTTCTTCACCTCCACAGATGACTTTCCTCACCTAGTTACAATCATGTCTTGCCTGGTCCCCACGCCTTTGAGAGAGTTGTCTGTCTTTTATTTCCAGGCTCTCAAATCTTCCCATCTCTCACCAAAGTGCAGCTCTGTGCAGTGCCAGGAGTTGGACTCGATGATCCTTATGGGTCCCTTCCAACTCGGGATATTCTGTGATTCTGTGATTCTGCAGCTGTAGATCACCATCTGTCTCAGTGTCAGAATTCCAACAGTTCATAGGTTCTACTTCTAGTTTTCCCTTTTTTTACTTAGAGGTTGACAAAAATGCATACTTGTGCAAGCCTTCTCCCAGTAGGTACCGTAACCAGCATCACCTGTTGGTTAAAAATTTGGATACTTCAGCACTATGAGTGCTTACATTTCCCTTTGTGTACTTACATTCTCCTGAATGAGGTTCTTGGCACCAGTCCTTTAGAACTGCTACAGTTTTGGCAGGACTGAGTAGCTGGTCCCTGTGCTCAGCTGAGATCATCTGTCAAAGTGTTCCTCTGTGCTTCTTCCCAGCAGAGTCCAGCTCATTGTGCATTCCCAGACTGCACTTCCTGAAGTTAGCCCTGCACACAACAGCACCTCCCCATCTTCATATTCAAGAGTAGAGTAGTTCAAATTCTATTCCAGGATATGGGACACCCGGATATGAATCCCATGTCTTCCTATGGTCCAGTCTCTGTAGAGCACTTTGTAGTAAGGTTCTTTATACTGCTAAGCCAGTTGGCTAACGCTAGTCTTGAGTCCATGGTTTGCTTCAATGCACGTACAGTGTGAACAATGGGAGAATTTGGGCTCAAATGTGAGCTATGCTAACATGATAGCAAAGGCATACCCTTTCAGTCTCTCCTGTTGCATTTGTTCCATTTTGTATGGAATAATTGCATATTACATGGGTGGGGAGAGAAGAAGGTGAGTGAATGAAAGAGAGAAAGTGTTCAAAACTTGTTAGTCTACCAGATGGAATGGCTGCATATCAAAAAGAACATAATATATATACAACACACTATAAATGACGGAATTACGTGACCGTCACAAGGGGAGAGCGCCCCCCTTTCAGTACATGTAGGAATTCATATTGCTGCAAATGACAATGTTGCTGCAGAATACTTCTTACAGATATCATAACTTTCTAATGAAGTTTAAAATATTTTCATTGTGGTTTTCTAAAGCATGATTGTCTGTTATTGTCTGTTATTGTTATTGTCTGGGATGAGGAATCAAAAAATTCTTTGGGCAACCTGTTCCAGTGCCTCACCACTCTCACAGTGAAGAATTTCTTCCTAATGTCTAATCTAAATCTCCCCTTTTTTAGTTTAAAACTGTTACTCCTTGTCCTATCAGTATATGCCCATGTAAAAAGTCTCTCCCCATCTTTTTTATAAGCCCCCTTTAAGTACTGAAATGTCACAATGAGGTCACCCTGGAACCTTCTCTTCTCCAGGCTGAACATCCCCAGTTCTCTCAACCTTTCTTCACATGAGAGGTGCTCCAGCCCTCTGATCATCTTTGTGGCCCTCCTCTGGACCCATTCTAACAAGTCCATATCTTTCTTGTGCTGGGGGCCTCAGACTTGGATGCAGCACTCCAGGTGGGGCCTCACAAGGGCAGAGCAGAGGGGGACAATCACCTCCCTCGACCTGCTGGCCATGGCTCTGTTGATGCACCTCAGGATATGGTAGACCTTCTGGGCTGCAAGTGCACACTGCTGCTGGTCATGTTGAGCTTTACATCCACCAGAATCCCCGACTTGATTCCTCTCTGTGTGAAACCTAATTTATGCTAACATTTTTGCTGCCAAATCCTTCACATTTAATTTGTTGAACGAGGTGTCTTTAAGAGATACAGCACCTCTCAACAAGTATCTAGTCTCTAGATTTCCTTCTCCAAAATTTATTGTAGTTACATGCATTTGGACTGGATTCTGATAGTTCTGATAAAGCTATAACAATTAGCATCTTACTTCTGCAAGATTAATACTATTCTAAGATGATATGCAATATAAATAAGTCTAAGAGAGCCTGGCTTTTGTTGCACTCTATCCATGTTTCCGATCTATTCAGCTCCTTATAGTAATCTATTATTCTCAAACATGTTGGAGTTCCTAAGTGAGTATTACCTGTGAATTTTGTATTTTAGCTTTTACATGTTGCTGATATTCCAGTAAATGGTAAATAGTATTTGCAGAGAGCTCAAAAGACTAAGAAGAAAGTAATATGCCACAGCTAGAGAACACAGATAAATTAATGTATGTATGATTATATATTTTTAATGTTGTCTTAATGTGTACATGAAAAAATAATGATATGACTGCTCTTTAATCACTTCTGAGATATCCAAGTTCTTAACAATATCATAAGAAATCTTAAGAAAAACATTAAAGAAGTCTTTAAAGAATATTTGTCTGTACAAAGAGTTTGATGAATTTAAAAGAATTCATTTTTTTAAAGTGGAACTGTAGAAAACAGAAAGACATCTACAATTAAAATGTTGCATTTCTGAAAGAGCAGGATGGGTCATAAGGTATGGCTGAATAACTTCAAGACAGTAGTTTAGTAGAGAGGAATGAAATCTTTACTGTTGAGAATCAGCAGCTTAAATTTTAATCAATGGAGAACTCAGAATAGGCATAGGAATGTCAGAATGGTATAAAAACAATGTATGTCTATGTTTAGAGTAGACTGAACAAGGAAGGTGTCAGAAAATTCAAAAGGAAAGGGTATTACTTGAGTAAACAAGTTGAGAGATGAAGGTTTGAACAAGTCTCTGTGCATTCAAGAAGAAATAAAAACTGTCTTCTCTAATGTAATTAAAGTCAATGTACAGTAAAAGAAACAGACTTTTTAATAGAGAGCAGCGGTTTTAGTTGAACCAGTAATTTCTGTTAAAAAAAAAAAAAGTTTTAGGAATAGTTAAGGTGACAAAGTCAGTGCTTAAAAGTTATGAAATGATAGATGCAAGAGTTCCTGGGAAAATTAATTCACCCTTCTCTCCCTTTGTGACTGCTACTTATGACTTAATATTCTTTTGTAGAACAGCATGCCTTTTTTTACATATGCTGCCTGTCAGATAAATGTAAGGATTTCTGGAATTTAGGTAAGGCAGAAAACAATTCTTTACTTGGATAATGGAAAACTAAAATAGTATTAGTGTTCCTAAAATTTTCTGGAACAGTATAAGAAATTGCAACTTATGTTGCAAAAGTACTCAAGGAAAAAAAGATACTGAAGAGCATGGTTGATTGACAGTGTCAGTCCTGCTGCTTCAGTGGGTGTCACAGGGAGCCTGAGAAAGAAAAGGTATACCTAGCTGTCCTGTCATCGTTGAAACTGGTTACTGGTGAAACCTAACGAAAGGGCAGAGCTTGATGTAAGCAAAAAGAGAGCTTAAGAATTAACAGATCAGCAGAAAGTGAGAGAGAAACAGTGAGTAACAAGGGAGCTTTGAGAAAGTGTGAAGAAAAGTCTGCAGAGATGAAAAAAAAAAACCACATGATTAACATCACAGCCAATGCTGACAAAGATTCACACAATGATTCTTTCCCCCTCCCCATCCCCCGCCTTTCTCCACACCCATCCCCAATCCCTGTCTTCAGTCAGCTTTTGGATACTACAGACAAAGGTTTCTATCAATGAAAGCTGGAAGTAGAAAACCATCTAGCATGCCTCCTACTCGAATCTCTCAGGAAGTAGCGGTAAAAATACCAATAGTGTAAGTTAGGCTGGAAAGCATTCAATAGTATGTGACATAATCAACAAAGTATAAATGACAGCAAAGCAGAAACAAGGATAAGTAACTGGAGAAGACCATTGCTGCACAACCTCAGAAGGTGAACCAGCTTCTTGAGAGGCAGGGACTGTCTACTAGTCGCCATTAATGGTGGATAGGGAACTGCCTGGATGGTCATACTCAAAGAGTTGTGGTCAATGGCTCCAGGTGGAGACCAGTGAGGAGTGGTGTTCCTCAGCGGTTGGTACTGGGACCGGTGCTGTTTAACATCTTTGTCGGTGACGTGGACAGTGGGATTGAATGCATCCTCAGCAAATTGGCTGATGACACCAAGTTGTGTGGTGCAGTAGGTATGCTGGAGGGAAGGGATGCCATCCAGAGGGACCTGGACAGGCTTGAGAGGTGGGCCTGTGTCAACCTCATGAAGTTCAGCAAGGCCAAGTGCAAGGTCCTGCGCCTGGGTCAGGGCAATCCCAAGCACAAATACAGGCTGGGTGGAGAATGGATTGAGAGCAGCCCTGAGGAGAAGGACCTGGGGATGTTGGCTCATGAAAAACTCAACATGAGCCAGCAATGTGCACTTGCAGCCCAGAAAGCCAATCGTATCCTAGGCTGCATCAAAAGAAGCATGGCCAAGGGAGGTGTCCCCCTCTACTCTGCTCTTGTGAGACCCCATGTGTAATGCTGCATTCAGCTCTGGGGCCCCCAGCACAAGAAGGACATGGACCTGATGAAGCAAGTCCAGAGGAGGGTCACAACAGAGGCCCTGAGAGGGCTGGAGCACCTCTCCTGTGAAGAGAGGCTGAGGGAGTTGGGGTTGTTCAGCCTGGAGCCTTCCAGTACCTAAAGGGGGCCTACAGGAAAGCTGGAGAGGGACTTTTTGCCAGGGGGTGTAGTGTTAGGACAAGTGGTGATGGCTTTAAACTAAAATAACGTAAATTTAGATTAGATACAAGGAAGAAATTCTTTGCTATGAGGGTGAGACACTGAAACAGGCTGCCCAGAGAAGCTGTGGATGCCTCATTCCTGGAAGTGTTCAAGGCCAGGTTGAATGGGACTTTGAACAACCTGGTCTAGTGGGAGGTGTCCCTGCCCGTGGCAGGGAGGTTGGAACTAGATGAACTAGTCACCATCACTGGTGACAGATGAAGGCCCAGGAACAGACAAGCACAACCTAGAGAGCAAACGTATGACTTCGAAGATAATGGAACTGGAAGAGGTTTTGGTTTCTTCAATCAGAAGTGAAATGCTAAGTAAAGGAGCAGAAACAGAGGTCATGCCATGAAGAGAAAAAATGCCTTTGAACACAGACAGGCTAATGGTGTGAGGAAGGTTTTAAACTAAGCTTATTGGTTTCCAATAAGAGTGCATCAGTGAATATTAACTAGAAAAATATGGAAACAGGACTAAGAAGTAGGGGAGCTGTGAATAATCATAATTAGGTCATAGAAGAAAAAAATAGGAAAACGTTATGTGAATCTTCCCAGTGTTCAAAGAGCAGAAGCAGTAATCAAGAGGATTTGGAGATTATGATACATTTGTCTTTATTATTTAATTGACAAAAAAAAAAAAAAAAACAAAAAAACAAAAACAACCACTTGAGATGATTCATATGACTACAATAAAATAAATCATGAGTACAGCTTGTTTAAGGACTCTTTGTAAGGAAACAGAAGGAGACATGTCAATGCTGAACCATTTTGTCTGAGGAGTAGACTCCTGGAAAGGGATGTGGTGGTTCTGGTCAATGGCAAGTTAAATATGTCAACAGTGTGCCCCGGCAGCTAAAAGGGACAACCAAGTCCTGGGGGACATCAAGCAAGACATTGATAGCTGTTTGAGGGAAGTGATCGTCCCGCTCTACTGTGCACTGTGTGGCCTCACCTGAGGTGCTGTGTGCAGTTTTGGGCACCACAATATAAACTATTAGAGAGTGTCTAAAGGACTGCAACAAAGATGGCGAAGGGTCTAGCGGGGAAGATGTATGAGGAGCGGCCGAGGTCATTTGGTTTGTTCAGCTTAGAGAAGGATGACACCTCATGGTCTACAGCTTCCTCACAAGGGGGAGCAGAGGTGCAGGCGCTGATTTCTTCTGTCTGGTGACCAGTGACAGGACGCAAGGGAACAGCATGAAGCTGCATCAGAGGAGGTTTAGATTTGGAAAAGGTTTTTCATTGAGAGGGTGGTTGGGCTCTGGAACAAGCTCCCCAGGGAATTGGTTACAGCACCAAGCTTGCTGGAGTTCAAGAAATGTTTGGACAATGCTCTCAGACATCTGGTTTGACTTTTGGGTAGTCCTCTGTGGAGCCCTGAGTTCGACTTGATGATTCTTGTGGGTCCCTTCCAACTTGGGATATTCTATGCTTCTATGTTTCTATGTACTAAGAAATGGATTGTTGAAAGTCTCTGGATAGTGATCACTGGAGATAAAAAAAGAGCACAGTCACGCTCAGAACTTTTACTGCAAATCTCCAAGTCATGAAGGTCTTTATTTGTGCGGCTGTATATACCAAGCATAAGATTTGTAAATAAGATATAAAACTTGAAGACATTTGCTATGAAAGGGGTACTTCCTGGAAACTCAGCCTATGCCAGTATTAGTAAACTAAACAGTCCCAGGAGCACTTTCAATGTCACCTCCTCTATGAAAGTATTAGGAGGGTTCCTGTCATGGTTTTGGTCCAGAGCATGGCTGGAAGTCCATTGGAAGTCTTAAAGTCCATTGGAGTGGCAGCCATTTGGTGACACATGCCACCCCTGTCCTGAATCCTGTAACAGACTGTTCTGGCATGGGAAAACCCCTGGAGCATGGCCAAGACTAGGTGCAAACATTTCCTGATAAAGGAAGGGAGGATGTCTCACTTCTCAATCAACAACTTGCTTTTGCGAGAAAAGGGAGAGATAGAAATGTACGAGGAGCATGCTGGGGAAGAATTGGGGTTACGTTCACCTGGGTGTAGCATAATCATAATAAACAGCAAGTCTGTCAATACTTCTGTTTTGAAGAATGAACAGTGTGTTTACATTCAGCACCATCTGAAACCACCAATGGAGGTGGATGGCCATTGACAGGATGAGTCCTCAACAGTTGCCCAAGGTCCAGCATCCCTCCTCTGTGGATGGACCAACAGCATCTGGGGATGTGGCACATGTAGATACCAGGAGGAATGGCTAGGTGGTCCCTGTGGGCCCTGTCAGGCCAGGCTGGGATTTCCTCTTTGGTGCCAGCAGGGAAAGGGAGTGGTAGGGAGAGGTGAAGGGGAGTAAGGCACACATGGAGTTTTCTCCCTCTGGCAGGGTGCATGCTTTTCATCTCCTAGCTGCCAGACCTGTTCAATGTTTCATTTAGTGGGTGTCCCTGAAGCAAAGCTTATGTGCCATCTGCTTTTTTGGCTTCTGATATCTTTTTGCCCCAGTACAAGAGCATTTACCTCAATACACTCACTGATTTTTATTTATTTATTTATTTGTTTGTTTATTTATTTATTTTGCAAGAGTCCCATGCCCTGTCCTACTTAACCCAAACTCATTTTTGAGGAGAAAGGGGTAAGGGAAGGGCTCCATCTGGGCCTGTGCTCATGCAAAGCTGCAGATGGTGAGGAAGGCCCATTCCTGGTGTCCTCAGCCATTTCTCATGATATGTCCACTGGTCTTACTACAGAGTGGATTGGGAGAGGTGAAATTAGGATTTTAGCAAGTTGTTAGTAAAAGGAGGAGGTGTGTTGGGTTGCTATCTGGGTTTTAGGTCTTTAATTTTTTAAAAGAACAGTAATGTTCCCTACTTTGTTTGCACTTCCACTACAAACAGATCGTTTACTTACTCTATTCCAGCTTCCATCCAGTAGTGAGCAAGGATTAAAGAGCAGCTAGTCAGGGAGCAGGAAAAATTGTTAAATTTTAGAAATATTAAAAAAAAAAAGGGATAGTTTACTAGCAAAGGTAGAATTTATGTCATTGACGGTTCTCCAAAACAGGTTATAAGATTATATGTCAGGGTTTTAAGGATAGCTGGTTCAGCCTTGAGTTGGTAGACTGTATTAGGTAATACTTAAGGATTTCTTGCTCTTGTTTCTTTGATATCTGTTGTTGTATTCTGAATACAATCATAAAGCATGCAAGAAAAAGCATAGTTGTGCTCTTTCTTTTAACATTATTTCATTTATTTGGCACCAAAAAGTGCTAGCAGGAAGCAGCTGAGAACACTGATTCCTTCCAGAAAGACCATATCCTTGAGTGACAGCAACATGAAAAGAAGTGAAGGGTAACAGAATCATTTCACAGCGAATCACACAGCAAAATAAAGGGCAGAAAAGTAATTTGAGAAGCAGTTACAATTTGCTATCAATAATAACCTAGAGGAAAATATGAAACTAAGCTCTGAGTTTTGTTTGCCTAAGCAAAGCTGACTGTCATCTTTGGGATTATTAAATAAGCAAAATCTTTAAAGTATATAGTATCAACACCCTTTTTAAATATGTTCTTGCAGAACCTTTGATAAAGAAGTCAATAAACCTGTATAAGCCTCTGGACATCTACAATTAGCAGAACTGAAGAAGATGAAATAACTAATGAGAGACAAAACATTGCAAGTATTTTTATGTGTTTGAAAATGAATGCAGTGTTTATTTAGCATATACTTTTTATGTTAGATTATTACTGTTATCACATATCTAACACATACCCAAGAAGAAAACAGTAAAACACAACAGCTTGTATTAGCCTCTGTATGTAGTATCTGGTGCAAGAAACACATTAACTAAAATACATTTTTATTTGAAAAAGAAAAAAAATTCAACTTCTTTGGTTTTAATAACTGTAAAAGTAGACTTGTAACATAAGTTTCATGGAAATATGATATGAATAAGCACAGCTTCATCCAACTCATTTAATGTAACACAATCTCTATTCTGACCTGCAGCAACCCTGCTTTCATTTTTAATTCTTGTTTACTTGATGAGAAAAATCCCATCATTAAAATCAGGAATATAGTCTCGTGAATTGGGGCCTCATTCTTGGTATCGAGTAAAGACAGACCTAGCTTTCAGCTGTGAAGTTCAGCCATGAACACTCTAGGCCTCAGGCCTACAGCCTGTAAGGTTCTACCTTACACTGATTTTTAAAAACATGGCAGTGTGGGACATGAGAGTATTTCTCGGTCTATAGCTAGCAGCTAGCATATGGTAAGACATATTTAATTTTCTTCATAACTATGAGAAATGTATTAAAACAAGAAATGTCAGAGGTGAAAAAGGTATTCATGTAGGTTTTTGAACATTGTAGAAAGAGAAGTGTTTATATTCTAAGAAAGAAGTGGATTTAAATTAAAAATATTTTGTGGATGTAAGTCTGAACAGGGTTTACAA
Organism: Anseranas semipalmata; assembly: GCA_013399115.1. NCBI lineage: Eukaryota > Metazoa > Chordata > Aves > Anseriformes > Anseranatidae > Anseranas > Anseranas semipalmata. The sequence continues at coordinate 123,154 of VXAA01006411.1, forward strand.
AGATGTACTTTAAATAAGACCCTCAAATATAAATATTAATGTACTAAATGAATGTGTTGTCTACTACTCTGCCAAGGAACATTATTAGGATGGAAAGTAGATGGTTCTCCTTCTGCTAGGAAGAGACTAAATCAGAACACTCCAAATATGAACACTAAGAGAGACACTGACATAGAAAGACCTTGAAATCCCTATACATGTTGCTGCTTTCTCATGTTACACTTAGCAATGCAGAGCAATGATGTGGAGTGCCATTCACTTTGTCTTTCATGGGACGTCTGGACTACAGCTATCTCCCCAGAGCAGGGTCTGCAATGCCTGGCCCTTTCATGACTGGATTAAGTTAGTCAGGGATCTTTAAAATAAGGCTTCACACAAATTCTCCTTATTTGCTTGACAGACGACCCACTGAACTTAGGCATTAGAATTAGGCATTTAAAGGCCAGCAATGTAAATATCTCCAAAATAAGATGCTCTCCGAAGAAAGAACAAATGTGCCTATGATATTAGTTGTTGTTGTTTTTTTTTCATACTTGTGAATGAGTATACATAGATTATAACTCCTGTACACAAGGAATTTCTGAAGTACTAAGTCCTAGCCTATACTTTAAAGGTGAATCCAAGCCAAATTTGGTGTACGGTTAAATCCAGCAAACAATCGGCTCTGCTACCAGAGGTGACAAACAGAATCATGAGATCATAGAATGGTTTGAGTCAGAAGGGACCACAAAGCTCAACTAGTTCCAACCCCCCTGCCATGGGCAGGGACACCTCCCACCAGACCAGGTTGCCCAAAGCCCCATCCAACCTGGCCTTGAACACTTCCAGGGATAGGGCACTCCCTGATCAAGGGTCCCACCCCACGTTTCTTGTAGTCCCCCTTTAGGTACCTGAAGGCCGCTATAAGGTCTCCCCAGAGCCTTCTCTTCTCCAGTCTGAACAACCCCAACTCCCTCAGCCTTAGGGGTGCTCCAGCCCTGTGATTGTTTCGGTGGCCCTCCTCTGGACTCACTCTGGATGCAGAGTGGACTTGTCCTGGATGCAGATCTGAACACAGTACTCCAGGTATTGCACAAGAGCAGAGCAGAGGGGAAGAATCACCTGTCTCGACTTGCTAGCCNGGGTGCTCCAGCCCTGTGATTGTTTCGGTGGCCCTCCTCTGGACTCACTCCGATGCAGAGTGGACTTGTCCTGGATGCAGATCTGAACACAGTACTCCAGGTATTGCACAAGAGCAGAGCAGAGGGGAAGAATCACCTGTCTCGACTTGCTAGCCACATTTCTTTGCAAGCACACATTGCAGGCTCATGTTGAGCTTTTCATCAACCAACAACCCCAAGTCCTTCTCCACAGGACTGCTCCCAATCTGCTCATCGCCCAGCCTGTATTTGTGCTTGGGATTGCCCTGACCCAGGTGCAGGACCTTGCACTTGGCCTTGTTGAACTTCATGAGGTTGACACAGGCCCACCTCTCAAGACTGTCCAGGTCCCTCTGGATGGCATCTGTTCTCTCTAGACTGTCAATCACACCACACAGCTTGGTGTCATTGGCAAACTTGCTGAGGGTGTGCTCGATCCCACTGTCCATATCAACAACAAAGATGTTAAATAATAGAGGTAGGAGGTATAGAGAAGAAGGAGGCAAGAAGGGTTGCCTATCTTGAAATATATTTTTCTTGAAAAGCCATTCAAGCTGATTAGCGCCTTCTCCCTGTCTTTTCTCATACAGAATCACTTTCTTTATTTAAATGATTTGATCTAAGAGAAGAACAGCAGATGTTCAGTGAATTACATTTTCTGTCTTTTGATAATTTGATTTTACAAAGGAAACAGGAAATATATTCTCTTGTTTAAAAGAAAAACACTGGTCCAGCCCCCTCCCCATCTTTGTATTCAAATGCCACAGATCAGAACTATTCTGCCACAGAAAAAAAAAGCTAAAAATATCTGGTCCGTGTTTTCATTGATTTTTTGTCTCCTTTTGTACCAGGAAAGTTGCATGCTATATATTTAAAGACCTAAAAAATGCCCAGAAATAAAAAAATAAGATTAATAGTTGAATAATTTATTAAAGCTTTTGTCTTTCAATGAAATGAAAGGAATTGCAATAGGAATCTGGAAAGCATCACCTTATCGTCTCTATAAAATAAGATTTCCCATTCATTTTAATGGTTTCCTCTCACTAAATGCTTATCCCTGTATTCCAGTTCTTTTAGATGGAGAAAATAAAAGATCTAGTCAATTTTGAAAAACATTAATGACTGCCAGACTCTCATCCCTGCAGAAAATGATGTTTCTGCATAGTTTCAATGGAAATGTAAGTACACTGGCAATTATATCTGAGATCATCTCATACCTGCAGAGGCTGTAGACTGTCCTGGTTTCATGAAGGGATCTTAATTATATGTAGGCTTAAAATGTAAATAGGTTACAGAAATTACTACACAAGTAAATGTAAAACTGTGTTAGGCAATGACTTTTAGAAGATTGTCATCGTGATTGTCCTGGTTTTGGCTGGGATAGAGTTAATTTTCTTCTTGGGGTTGGTATGTGCTGTGTTTTGGATTTAAGAGAAAAATAATGCTGATAACACACTGATGTTTTAGTTGTTGCAGAGCAGCGTTTGCACACAGCCAAGGCCTTTCCAGCTTCTGATGCTGCCCTGCCAGCAAGGAGGCTGGGGGTGCACAAGGAGCTGGGAGGGGACACAGCCAGGATGGCCAAAGGGATGTCCTATACCATGTATTATCATGCTGAACAATAACACTGGGCGGGTTGGCCAGGGTTGGTGGTGGGGCACTGCTCAGGGACTGTCTGGGCATTGGTTGGTAGGTGGTGAGCNCCCTGGTTTTTTTTTTTTTTTTTTTTTTTTTTTTTCCTACTGTGGTGGTGCTGGGTGAGTGAATGGCTGTGTGGTGATTAGCTGTCTGCTGGGTTAAACCAAAAGTGATTTTGTGAAAGTCTACCAATGCTAGTAAATTTATAAAAAAGTAGTTAACTTGTTTTATAACAAGAAAGTATAATACTAAAAATCCAGCTATGGTAGAAATATTTCAAATTAAACTTAGAGATTTCACTGTAGTCTTAGATATATAAAATCTACAGTATGTCTCAACTTGCTGTGTTTGGTGTGATTTTAATGCAGCAGATCAAAAGTATTTTTACAGAAAAATAAAGTGCAAATACCTTTGGTATTTGAAGAGCTTAATTTGCATAGTTGTCTTACATATTTCAACTTAATCAGAAGTATAAATCTTTGAGAACATAACAATCTAAGCAATAAAAGGTCTGCCATCAGTCTTCCTTGTAAGAATAACAAGTTAAACACATGAATACACCTTCTGGGCAATTATAACATGCTCTCTGTGAGCTAGGAGGCCAATTGGGAAGGTATTGGTTGTTTTGCAGGATGTCTGGAAATCTTTTTCACCTTTGACTGGATATTACAGAATCACAGGATCATAGAATGTTAGGGATTGGAAGGGACCTTGAAAGATCATCTAGTCCAATCCCCCTGCCTGAGCAGGAACACCTAGATCAGGTCACACAGGGATGCGTGCAGGCGGGTTTTGAATGCCTCCAGGGAAGAATACTCCACAACCTCTCTGGGCAGCCTGTTCCAGTGCTCTGTCACCCTCACCGTGAAGAAGTTTCTTCTCATATTTAAGTGGACCCTCCTATGTTCCAGCTTGCACCCATTGCCCCTTGTCTTATCATTGGATGTCACTGAGAAGAGCCTGTCTCCATCCTCCTGACACTCACCCTTTTCATATTTATAAACATTAATGAGGTCACCCCTCAGTCTCCTCTTCTCCAAGCTAAAGAGATCTAATCTCGCTCAGCCTCTCCTCATAAGGGAGATGCTCCACTCCCTTAATCATCTTTGTGGCTCTGTGCTGGACTCTCTCAAGCAGTTCCCTGTCCCTCTTGAACTGAGGGGCCCAGAACTGGACACAATATTCCAGATGCGGTCTCACGAGGGCAGAGTGGAGGGGGAGGAGGACCTCTCCCAACCTACTAACCACACCCCATCTAATACACCCCAGGATGCCATTGGCCTTCTTGGCCACAAGGGCACAGTGCTGGCTCATGGTCATCCTTCCGTCCACCAGGACCCCCATGTCCCTTTCCCCTACGCTGGTCTCCAACAGGTCAGTCCCCAACTTATACTAGTACCTGGAGTTGTTCTCACCCAGATACAAGACTCTACATTTGCCCTTGTTGTATTTCATTAAATTTCTCCCCACCCAACTCTCCAGCCTGTCAGGGTCTCGCTGGATGGCAGCACAGCCTTCTGGCGTGTCAGCCACTCCTCCCAGTTTTGTGTCATCAGCGAACTTGCTGAGGGTGCACTCTATTCCCTCATCCAAGCCATTGATGAATATATTGAATAGTGCTGGTCCCAGCACTGACCCTTGAGGGACTCCACTAGATACAGGCCTCCAGCTAGACTCCATCCCATTGACCACAACTCTCTGGCTTCTTTCCTTCAGCCAGTTCACAGTCCATCTCATTACCCGATCGTCTAGACCACACTTCCTCAGTTTAGCTGCGAGGATGCTGTGCGAGACGGTGTCAAATGCTTTACTGAAATCAAGATAGACCACATCCACTTCTTTACCATCATCTATCCACCTGGCTATGTCTTCATAAAAGGCTACCAGGTTGGTCAAGCATGCCTTCCCCTTGGTGAAGCCATGTTGGCTGCCCTTAATGACCCTCTTATCCTTGATATGCCTAGAGACAACACCAAGGATAAGTTGTTCCATCACCTTTCGAGGGATGGAGGTGAGGCTGACCGGTCCATAGTTACCTGGGTCCTCCTTCTTGTCCTTTTTGAAGACTGGAGTGACATTTGCTTTCCTCTAGTCCTCAGGCACTTCTTCCTGTTCCCCACGACTTACCAAAGATGATGGAGAGTGGCCTAGCAATGACTTCAGCCATCTCCCTCAGCACCCACGGGTGCATCCCATCAGGACATATTAAGTGTGTTGGAAAGCTTAATAACCTTGTAGATGAAAGCTTTAATAATTTTGGAGACAAGATAGCATGTATGACAATACAAATAGTTTGGACATAATATTACTGTCCCATGACTTTGCAAAATCCTTCGTCCTCACTGAAGAGTCATAGTGCCTGCTCCACATCTACTCAGCTGACCTTTTCCTTTGAAACCCTGAAAGTTGGTTAAAGAAGGTTGAAGTTCTGATACTTTTCAGATGTAGAATAGGAAACTGGACAAAGGCCAACGACTTGCTTTTGCACAGGTTATTGATGCTATTTGTGCATCAAATGTCTTTCAATCCTCTCATCACCTCCCAGCTTAGTTTTTGCAGAACCCTTTTATTGCTGTAAGCACACCTAAAGAATATTTTCCTAGTCACTTTGACCATACTTATATTTCCTCTCTGTATGTTTTGTAGATACATCATATTGATGGTCATCTACTATCTGCTACTACATGTAGATGACTATCAATATGATGTAGGAGAAGGCCCAAAGGCTATCCAAAGCTCTGTGTGGGCTACCTTCATTTTGTCAGTCATGTTTCATTTAGTCCTGAAAAGCTGGTTCTTCATTATCATCAGTTTGTGCTGCCAGCCTCCATTGCACAGTTGCTCAATTTTTGAAGAACTACTTCTATTTTCCTCAGCCAGTCACACACAAACACATATTGCTTCTCCTAAATTTCTGAATATCCAACTAATTCTTTCTCTTCTCAGACCTCCTCCGAATTCTCTTTTGCTATATGCAAAAAAGTCTGGAATGAGTTCCCAACATGAGTTTTGGGGGAAAAAGTCTGTATCTAGATCTAGAGATGACATAAATAAAGCAGTAATGAGTAGAAGAAGAAATTACATTTACAGCATAGGTGTGCCCCATAACGGGATACCATATTCAATCTTGTTATACATTTATAAAAAAATCATTTTACACTATAAAAATTAGGGAAAGTATAGTTGCAATATATATATATTCTAATATCAGAAATCTGCCCTATAATGAGAAGCTCAGTCTGTTCAGATTATTAAAAATGAGATCAAGCAATGACTTGATATGACTTCTGTCACCTGGAAGAGAATGGTTTTCACTATGCCTATTACTAAAACTTGAATTGGTATATTTTCTAAGTAAGAATAAGGCTCATGTTTTTAAATGATACTGTAATAAACTGTTAAAAAACATTCCAGCTCTTAAAGAGTTTTTATTACCACAACTGAATGACTTTATTGATTATACTCTGGATAAATACAAGTTATGACGTGTAATGGAGTGACTGGATTTTGTTCCACAGACTGTATTATACAGGAGGTAGGATTCATTGATCCAATTAGACTGTATCACTTAGTTACTTTTTGTAACTAAAGTAAAGATTTCTGCAGGAAATGTATAATGATCTCAAGTATTTGTAGTTAATCATTGCAGTTTTCTTTGTGTCCCAATCATTTCTATATGACACAATGGTCAAGGTATCGTTCTCCAGGAAGATAGACATGAATTCACCCACCTTGCTTGTGTTTTTCTGCATTCTCTCTCTTCTCTACTCTGAAAAGTGTCTTTGATAACTTCAATTCTAGGAGTATGGGTGGGTATTTTTTTTTTCCAAGTTAAGCTATGTACTAATTTACAGCATGGCTTTTCCACAGAAATTGCATATTCTCACTCTGTGGAAACATGAGAGAGCATATCCTTCAGAGAGAGAGGAATAACCTCCCTAACACTTACCAGTGTGTGCCTCAGGGTAAGAACATTGCATATGGGTAGTTCCTGAAAAGAAACTGATGTGGCAAAGATTCAGACATTGGTGTACCTTGGAATAACTTGTTTGTCTGCTCATATCTTTAATTTTCTAATTTCAGGAATGTTCTCTAATGCATTTGTTCACAAGCAGTACGATGGTTACTACACTTAGGTGAATGTGAAGAGGATAGTATGAAAAATATTTTTTATAAAATGAGAGAAAAAATAGTACTTTTTAATAGGTCTATATCAACCAACCTAACTTAAGACCACATCTTTTTTGTAAAACAAAAAGAAAAAGAAGGCAACTTGATTCTTATTCCCAGGTAAACCTCATAAAATCAATGCAAAAGTAGGTGTGAGAGCAAGATTTGCTCTTTAATCTCCTGTTCCTCCTACGGCATTTCTGGTAAGCAGAAACATCTTCATTTCTATTTATGAATTTGAAATTTCTGCTATTAGTTTGCAGTTTCATTGCTGTGCAACTAATAATTAGTTATTCACCTTGAAATTAGTCATATAAATTTCCTTGATTTTTTGAAATTATTTTTATTTTTATTTGAAGAATACCTCCTGTGTGGACACCTGCACTGCTCACTTCTATATACTTTGTCTGTCTGTCTAATTAACTCTTTTGATTTGTGATTTTTCAAGCTGGAGTATCTTAAATCCTTCTGTTAGTGCTAAGCAATTTCCTTCAGGCTCTTTTCCCTTTTAACAGACTTATGTACTGCAGATTCAGGATGTTAAGAGAATCTTTATTTTAAAAGAGTGGTTGGTATTTGCTCACAATTGTGCTTTTAGGTAGCATTAAGATCTTCAGTGAAGTTGTTTATATCATTCATTTCGATATTTTCTGTTAATTAGTGTCCAGGAGATATTCTTTCCAGTCTGGTCTGCTGTAGAATTTTTATCTATAAAATTATGACCCCTAAGGTAGTTTCTCTTGCATGGAAGACTAATAGCTTAGGGGTTTTAGGCACTTAAGTAGATAACATAATTTAGATAACATAATTTTCTAAAAGTGATTTTAAAATACCACGCTGCACAGTTTTCAGCATAATACAATGGTGCTGTTGTTATTCCTAATGCCATTGGAACTTCAATTGTGTTAAAAAGAAGTACAGTAAAGGTCTAAGTTGGAACAGCATCTTTCTGTGACCTTACTTCAGGTTTGTTGTTGTTGTTGTTGTTTTGGTGTAAGAATTCCTTTTCAAACTAAAGAAGTTACTGAGGAAATTCTACAAACATGGCAACAGTTGAAAGCTCGTGGGTTTCTTTGGATTAATGGATCTAGTAAAGAGATAGGGGAAGAAGTTCACTAGTTTGATGGTCCAAGGGAGTAACATAGGGAATATCTCTCTTTGGCCACATGTCTTGTCGAGGTTCCATTGAGCAGGTTTGGAGATGCATTTTATAAGGATGTTTTGTTTTAGTAATTGATGTAACTGCATATCGTGTAAGAAATATCTAATTGTTACTTTTTTAACACTTTGGTGTTTCATAGAGCTTTTGGGGGAGGGGGGGGGAGAGTTTGAACAGCTATTGATAGGCAATGAAAGTAAATTGTGATTTTAGCAATTGTTTCAAATCATTAGGAAGGCTCGTTAAAAGCCAATGAAAATATTTTTATGTGATCTAGAAGGGAATACCCAGATAGTCAAGGCCATCCAGCCTAGCTTCTCTTGTTAAGAAGAAAAAAAGCCTTTGTTAAACTCTTCTGGACTATTTTAGAAGTATTATTGTTGAAAATGATTTATAGTAATGTAGTCTAAAACCTCCCTTTCAAAAAAAGATACTCTCTTATTTTACTTAATTTTTAAATTTACTGTTTGGCATTTAGTTAGCAATTCTATTTTCAAATGTAAGACTTTTAATTGTTTAAATATCAAAATGGATATAAACTTCTTTTGTGATGTCAGTATGCAAGTGGCTCATATCTAAATGCAAATCATTTAATACCTACTGTTGGCACTGCTATGTAAGAAGTATTTTTTCAAATACAGCAACTGGAAATCAACTGACTTTTAGATAACTGTCCAGGTGAGTATAATGGCTCAACAGATAAGGTTTCCTATTTAAGAGCCCTACTTGTGAATCTCAACTGCCAAATTTGTCTCCCATGATTAAGATGAGTAGCTAAAGCTACTTCCATAAAATCTGTTTCTTCTTGTCAGTAGAGAATAATTGGCTGGATTGGGGAAATTCGAGGAAAGAATTGAAGAGAAATGACTGTTGCATTTTGGGACAGTTTGTCACTTTAAAGGAGGTGTGCTGGTTCTGGCTTGGATGTGAAATCACAAAGGCAGTTGAAAGCTTTTCCAAAAAGACTGAGCTGCTTAGGTCTAATGAGACAGCTGTGGGAAAGGCACTGATGCCATAGGATGGTTCAACTTCCTGTCCCATCCAGGAAAACAACCAGCTTTCAGCCCAGTCTTCAAGGGAACATCAGATAGTTCCTCTTATCAGTCCTCATCAACTCATTCGTTTCCTGGAGGGGCAGGAAAAGCACTAGCAACTGCCAAAACTTTTTGGGCATCCTGGAGAGAAAATTAGCTCTCCAGGGTAAACATGCAAAATCTCAGACTGTTTCAACCAAATTAAGAGTGCAGACTGGCAAAGTAATGAACAGTTGCCTATGATTATGGATAGCAAGATAATCCATTTGGTAGCACAGGGAATTCTCACCCCACATCTTTATTATACTTCAGCTTTACTAGTATTTTAAATTCAAAATTTATTTAACTGTTTTCCTTTTTCATTTTGATCAAAGGGGATTAAAATATTTCTCTCAGCCAATAGTCTTGTGTCTGCATTCCCACGCATACTAGAAGCACAGTCTTTACATTCCCATCCAGGAAAGCCTCTTTTGTGTTCTTATTTACCTTGGACTCCATGTGTTGCAATGCAGTTCCACAAACTGCTTTAGAAACCATTTTTCAGACTTCTGTTTTTAAATTGTTTTCTGTTGTGTCACTAATAATTCTTATCCCATCTACTCCAATAGGTATCCCATCCTCAACCTTAGTGGGAGCACCTGCTGCTAACAACTGCAGCCATCAGCTGGTACATACATAGGTTTACACATCTGTGAAATGAATACAATCAAAAATAAAAGAGGTAGTGAACACCTTTTGAAAATTTAGCAAAGAATGTATTGCACCTACCTAGGCAATATCTTTAATCGGCTTTTTGAAATCTTTATGTAGACAAATGATTAATAATAATAATAATAATAATTCTCTCTGTATAAGTATAGTGTGACATACCAGAGGTAACTTGGAAAGAAATCCTCTCTACTTCAGTATGAAGAACTTAATCAAATATTTTCTTGATTGTTGTGGTATTAATACCAGTTTATATGTTAACTAGTTCTAGCTCACCAAAGGGTGTATCCTGTCCATTTTCACCTGGTAAGGAAAATTGGGTGGCATCTAAGTCTAATGTATAGCAAGACAAAACAGAAATGTGATAGGAAATCTACAGGCAGAAAATCTATATATCTGCGCCAAACGGTGTTTTTCATTTCCAAATTGACCTCCTCTAAGGCAGAATCACTAAAATGTTACAAGGATCTGGGGGGAAAATGTTTTAAAAGTTAAGCACTTAATCTTGGATTAAAATAAAATAAAATAAAATAAAATAAAATAAAATAAAATAAAATAAAATAAAATAAAATAAAATCAGATCAACCAGAAATGATCCTTGTGCACTGTTGTCATCACTGCAGTTGCCTCTTGGCCTTACATAAATCCATTCCAAATACCATTAATGTTATTTCCAAAACTGCTGTTTTTACCTTTTAAATTCCATGTTGAGTTGACATTATCAACTCACCATTTTTATGGCATCAGGAATAAGCTTACTGTTCTTATTTTGAATACTCTCCAAATTGTTGATCCTAATTAATAATAATATCTAACATCTTATCAGGTTACCTAGCCCCACTGCTCTGCAAATGATATTACTTTGACTCTTCATTATTCAGTTTCCCTCTACTTTCTTTAATGCTCCCTATAATCAAATACCTCCACAAGTTTTCTTATTAATTATAATGTTGCCCTGCTTCACACCAAAGATTATCCTCTTCATTAATACTATATGCTTGTTTATATCTAAAAAAATATGATTACAACTCTGTCAAACTAAGGATATATAAAAATCCACTAATATTATTAGGACATTTTTTGGTAGAAATCTACTTTTGCCAAAAAAAAAAAAAAAAAAAAGCATAAAGCATATTTTGCTTTTCCCTGAAATTTGCAGCTTTCTGAAGAAACTGAATTCTACCAGATAACTCTCAATTTAGATGAGCATTTTAGAATTCAAATGTCTGCCCATGACTAAGTAATCACTCTATACATTGAATAAGGTATATTAGGCTCCCAAGTCAGACACAAAATAGGTATGTTTTGGCTGGTGTCTATTTGTGTTCTCTTTTCCTTGTCGCTGTTGGACACTGGTCACTGCCTCCAGAAGAAGGCCCCTGCCTTCATAATCATCTTCACTTTTGGAGATGGTTGCCCGTTTTTAAGACTAAGCTACAGAAGAAGATAGGTAAGAAACATAACATCTTGTTTTGGAAGTTAAGACAGTATGAAGTACTCTGTCACTGACCACAGTAAGTTTAAGAGAAAGAAGCAGAAAGTACCAGAAGCAGAAAACTGGATACACAGGTGAGACAGGATCAGATCAGAAATCATGAGCTACAGGGGCAGAGATCAAAAACACCCTAGGGGACTCTAATCTGAGATCAAAGAACTACTTCAAACCGCTGAGGAAACTGAGACAAGGGAAAGCATGTAGGTGTTTTATCTAGATTGGTATACTTATCCTAATGTAGAAGGTGTGGAGATTTGGTATCCTTATAGAGTCTGTATGATTGGTTGCTGTACCTATCATTTGCCCTGAAGTGGTGAACTAACCCTCTTGGGTTTTCTTTTTCTTTCTTTTTCTT
>VXAA01006412.1:4099-14454 GCA_013399115.1 Anseranas semipalmata
GAGGCTGAACAGCCCCAACACTCTCAGCTTCTGTTCATAGAAGATGCTCCAGCCCTCTGATAATCGTCATGGCCCTCCTCTGGACCCACTCCAACAGGCCCCAGTCCTTCTTATGTTGGGAACCCCAGCACTGAACACAGCACTGCAGATGGGAGTCTCACGAGAGCAGAGTAGAGGGGGAGAATCTCCTCCCTCACTCTTCTGGTCACGCTTCTTTTGATGCAGCCCAGGGTAAAATTGGATTTCTGGGCTGCAAGTGCACACCGCCAGCTCTTGTTGTCTCATCCACCAAGAACCCCCAGTTGCTGCTCTGCAGGGACAGCTCTCTATCCATTTATCACCCAGTCTGTGCTGATGTTTGGGATTGCCCCAGCCCAGGTACAGGACCTTGCACTTGGCTTTGTTGAACTTCATGATGTTCTCACAGGCCTACCTCTCAAGCCAGTCCAGGTCCCTCTGGATGGCATCCCATCCCTCCAGCATGTTGACCACACTACGCAGCTTGGTGTCATCCACAAACTCACTGAGGGTGCACTCAAATCCCACTCTCCATGTCACCAATGAAGATATCAAACAGTACCAGTCCTAATAGCAACCCTCGAGAGACATCACTCATCACTGGTCTCATTCTGGACACTGAGCTATTGACCGCAACTCTTTGAGTGTGACCATCTAACCAACTCCTTATCCACTGAATAGTCTGTCCAGCAAACCCATGTCTCTCTAGTATAGAGACAAAGATGTTGTCTGAGACCGTACGAGAACCTTTGCACATGAGTGTAGTTGCTTTTCCCTTGTCCACCAATGCTGTCACTTTGTCGTAGAAGGCCACCAAGTTAGTCAGATATGAAATGCACTTAGTGAAGCCCTTCTGGCTGTCACCAACCACCTCCCTGTCTTCCATACGCCTTAACATGATTTTCAGGAGGATCTGTTCCATAATCTACCCAGGCTCATACCATATGACTTTTTCATGGTGTCCTTCATCTTATTTAGTAGGTTTTTTCTAATTTTCACAGAATCACAGAATCACAGAATTGTAGGGGTTGGAAGGGACCTCCAGAGATCATCAGGTCCAACCCCCTTGCCACAGCAGGTTCCCTAGAGCAGGTTGCACAGGTAGGCATCCAGATGGGTCTTGAATATCTCCAGAGAAGGAGACTCCACAACCTCCATGGGCAGCCTGTTCCAGTGCTCCATCACCCTCACCGTGAAGAAGTTCTTTCGCATATTGGTGCGGAACTTCCTATGCTCCATTTTGTGGCCATTGCCCCTTGTCCTGTCCCCACAGACCGTTGAAAAGAGGTTGGCTATATCCCTGTGTCCCCCACACTGCAGCTATTTATAAACATTGATAAGGTCCCCTCTCAGTCTTCTTTTCTCAAGGCTGAACAGACCCAGGTCTCTCAGCCTTTCCTCATAGGGGAGATGCTCCAGGCCCCATATCATCTTTGTGGCCCTCCGCTGGACTCTTTCCAGAAGATCCCTGTCTTTTTTGTACCAGGGAGCCCAGAACTGGACACAGTACTCCAGGTGAGGCCTGACCAGAGCAGAGTAGAGGGGGAGGATCACCTCCCTTGACCTGTTGGACACGCTCCTTTTAATGCACCCCAGGATCCCATTGGCCTTCTTGGCCACCAGGGCGCACTGCTGGCTCATGGCCAACCTGTCATCCACCAGGTCCCCCCCCTCTCCGCAGAGCTCCTCTCCAGCAGGTCATCCCCCAGCCTGTACTGATACATCCGGTTGTTCCTTCCCAGGTGCAGGACTCTACACTTGCTTTTGTTAAACCTCATCCGGTTAATTAAACCTAATCCGGTTAATTTTGTTTATTAGCTTTACATCGCCAGGTTTTGGTAGCAGCAGGAGAGGCTGCAGGGGGGGCCTCCATGAGCAGAGTCCAGCACCTGCCTGGTATCAGAAGACAGCCCAATCCAGTTGGCTCCAAAAGGAACCCACCATTAGCCAGAACTGAGCCATTTATTGGTTGTGCCTCTGGAAAGCACGTTGAAGAACAGCTGGGAGAGAGGAGTGAGAAGTGAGAGATGAACAACCTTACAGCCACCAAGGTCAGTAAAGAAGGAGGGGAGGAGGTGCTCCAGGTGCTGGGGCAAAAGTTCCCCTGCAGCCCATGTAGAGTACCATGGTGGAGCAGGCTGTTCCTCTGCAGCCTGTGATATACCCGAGCAGAGCAGATTGCCACACTGCAGTCCATGGAGACAAGCCCCCTCAGGAGCAGGTGATCCAGTGGGATCAGCCCATGTGGGGAGCTGTGCTGGAGCAGTTTGCTCCTGAAGGATGGACCCCATGGTAAGGACCAATATTGGAACAGTTCTTGAAGAACTGCAGTCTTTGGGAAACCCACATAGGATCAGTGTGGGAAGGCCTGCATCCTGTGGGAGGGACCCCATGCTGGAGCAGGGGAAGAGAGTGACCATGAAGGAGCGGCAGAGACAAAGCTTTATGGACTGACCGCAGCTCCCATTCCCTACTCTCCTGTGCTGCTCGAGGGGGAGGATGTGGAAGGGGGTGGGTATTTTTAGTTTGCTTTTAGTTTCTCACTGTTCTAGTCTGTTAGTAGTATTCAATAAATTACATTAATCTCCCTTATGCTGGGCACCGCAATATAAGAAGGACAGAAAGCTGTTAGAGAGTATCCAAAGGAGTGCTACAGAGAAGGTGACTGGGTCGACCTCAAGTGTCCTCTGGCTCTCTTTGCTATGGCTCCAGGTCAAGACATTTTCCCTGGCTGCACTGTAGAGCACATCTTTTTTATCTTGTCCTGCCCAGACTGGCCCAAGGGTTACTGCATGAACTATCTCCTATGTAATTTCCTCGAAGTCTTGTCTTTGCTCGAGGTCCCATTTGAAATTGTTCTTCTTCCAGTTCACTTGATGAAGTCCACTTGATAGGCTTACATTCAGACTGTAATTTGGAATGTGCATTCTCCAAAAAACCAACGACGCCTAAGAAACCTTGTGTTTTCTTTTTGCTAGTTAGTGGAGATGTAGCTGTTATTTTCTTGATCTTATCCACTGGGATCTGACTATGTCCATCTTGCCATTTTATTCGTAAAACTTGGATCTCCTGCGCAGGTCCTTTGCAAGACCAGCTTTCAGAAGGATTTTGTCTATTTTCTTGCCTTTCTCAAAAACTTCTGCTGCTGTGTTGCCCCACATGATGATGTCATCAATGTATTGCAAGTGTTCAGGAGGTTCCCCCCGTTGCAGTGCAGTCTGGATCATCCCATGGCAAATGGTAGGGCTGTGTTTCAACCCCTGGGTCAGTTGATTCCAGAAGTACTGGATACCCCTCCAAGTGAAAGCAAACTGTGGCCTGCACTCTGCTGCCAAAGAGGGAGGGAAGAAGGCCCAAAGGGAAGAAGAGAGACTTTCTTCATACTGCCAGAGTTGGCTAGCCAATTCATCCACGTGTGTTCCTCTCCTCTTTCCAGGTCATTACTGCCAATGAGTTGGCATATGATGATGGTATGCTCTGTACAAACTTCCGCCACGTGGCTCACGTGTGCTTGACGTTATCTGGATTTTTGGTTATCTGTTCATTGTCTAGGTTACTATAAATCACCTCCAGCATGGCTAATTCCCTCAGGTACTGGGTACCCCTCTCCATGGTGATCCACTTGCCTAGTTGACATACAACATCTTCCTTGAAGGGATACCTTTCCTTCACACCTGACAGGTGTCACCTCCAGAGGGTGAAGATTTGTGCCCCTTTTCCAATCGCTTTGCCAATGCCCTCTTCTCTAGTGAGGGATCCCAGCTGATGGCTTCCCTGCCCTCTAATTCCAGGCTATTGGCCCCATTATTCCAGCATCAGAGCAGCCAAGTGATGATGTGGTCACCTGGACAGTGGCTGAAATTTTTTGCGTACCTCGCAGACCACCCTGGGCTAGGGATCGAGTGGTTACTGCAGCTTTTATGATCTCTTCCTCTTCATCCTCCTGTTCCCGTGATGGCCCTATTTCAGAGTAGCCTGCCTCATCATCTTCTTCCTCCTTCCTTGTCTGAGCAGGAGTTCCTCTCCTCACTAAACATGATGACTTTTCCATCCATTTTTTTGTCTTGTGTATACTGGCACAGGTTGACTCTCTGGCCCAGCCATGGGGCCCGTCGCAGGGGTTAGGGTGGCCGCAGGGCTTGTTGTGGGACTAAGGTACACTTCCAATCCTTGGACACGGAATGCTACAGTTCAGTTAGATTTAAACTTAAGCCATTTTGCAACTACACCATCTTGTTGGCTCTGCACCCATGGGCATGTCTCAGCAGATGAGGGAACTCCCACTAGGCTATACATGTCGCTGGGAATCAGACAGATGTGTGGCAATTAACAAAGTCAAGCAATGATAGTATCTCCTCTCCAGTGGCTTATCCAGCACTGGAGTACTTGCTCGGCTCAGGAAAGGTTGCATTCTGACACGTTCCCAGCAGTGCAGAAACAGGAATTCAGGTACCACCATAAAGAACTGCTTTCCCAGGGCAGAGTGGCATAGCAGCTGGGCTCAGGAGCATTTACGGTAGCGATAGAGCTGCACACAGCTTGCCATGGTGGGCAAATTGCACAACAGAACTAATAAAGCTATGGAGGTTGTAAGGGATTTACTGAAAGAAGCAAGCCTTCATTTTGGAATACCAGAGAGACTCTCCTCAGAAAATGGACCACAGTTTATATCAAAAGTGATTCAAGGACTATGAGGAACATTACCAATTAGGTGGGACTTACATACAGCTTGGAGACTACAGTCGGGAGAAAAAGTAGAAAGATTGAATCAAACACTGAAAAGGCAGCTAACTAAAATTTGCCAGGGAAGCGCAACATAAATGGCGAGTCCTTAGCAATAGCTTTGCTGAAACATAGGATAGCTTGCAGGGCTAGGGAAAAAGTCCATTTGAATTGTTGTATGGCTGTTGTGGCATAAACTAGCAAGCAGCTAAGCACCACAGAGCCATTTGATTGCTCCTTCCCTCCGCCATGCAATGGGGGAGAAAAATCAGAAAACAGGTTAACCTCGTGCGTTCAGAGAGAGGTTAATAGAACAGAAAAGGAAGGGATAGTAACATTAATAATAAAAAACTCTACAAAGCAAGTAATACAACATAATACTGCTCACTAACACCTGATGATGCCTCACCAGACCCCGAACACACCATATTTATTGTTAAGCATGATAGCGTATGGTAAGCGATATCCTTTGGCTATTTGCCCGCCCATCTCATCAGGTAGGCTGGGAGACTTTGAGCAGTCTTCTCCGGGGGTGAGGTGGGGGTGTAGTTTACCACCTCACCCAGTCTTGCCCAGAGCTGCTTGCAGGGAGCGCACAGAGGTGGCGTGTGGCCAAAGGAACTTCATGAAAAGCTTGGCAGTGAGACAACTCAGGCAACTTTTTCTTTTTTTTTTTTAATCAGTGTCTGTACATACGTGTGCTACCAGGCAACTCCGACTCCTTGGCCAAGGGCAGCTTGTCCACTCCGATCATAGCGGTCTGTCTAAGGGACCACCGAACATGGTTTAGTGCTTCCTTTACTGTATTAGCTCCAGCCTCTGGGGGGCAGCGCTAGCAACTGAGCTCGTTCAAGTGCACTGTGCTTAGGTGTGAAGGAGCGCAGGAGCTTGGCTACGCCCAACAACAAGTGGTTGCCCAGCTCCGGAGAACTGCTGGGACTCAGGGATGCTGGAGTTCAGGCGGTTTCCCAGCCATGCACAATCTGGAGCTCTGGCACATTCGCAACAAACCGCTTTCAAAGGATGGCGTGGTGTAGTAGAGAGGCTTGGAGCCCTTAGGAAAGGCATCGCAGCTGCACATGGCTTGCAGTGGCTGGCAGATTGCACCCCGGAGCTTGCCCCGTCGCGCTGTGCCGGAGCTGTGCTCGCGGAGCCTCTCGTCGTGCAGAGCTGTGCTGGATCGGCGGCACTAGGGGTAAGCAGAACCCCACGGATTGTTCTTGCCTTCTTGTGGGCTCGGACAGCCGTACAGCCAGCAAGAGGCGCATCCCCGCCGGCAAGAGCTTGAGATCGTGCGCACTGCACCGTTCCTAGGCCGGGGGGGAGCTCGGTGCCTCGCTCTTGTAGCAGAGAGTCGCCCGCCGGTCTCATCCAGAAGTGGTAGGGCTGGATGCGAGGCTCTGCGAGCACAGCTCTGGCACAGCGCAAAGGGGCAAGCTCCCCCGGAGCTTGCAATCTGCCCGCCACCGCAAGGCGTGTTACATGCAACCCTCTGAAAGTGGTTTGTTGCAACTGTGCCAGAGCTCCAGATTCTGTGCCACTGGGAACGTACCTGAACTCCAACGTCGCTGAACCCAGGCGGTACTCCGGGGCTGGGCAACCACCTGTGGTTGAGAGTAGCCGAGCTCGGGTGTTCCTTAGCGGCTAGGCACGATGCACTTGAACGAGCTCAGCTTCTGGCGCTGCATTGCACATGCAGCTCCAAGTGGGTGTGTGCAAGGGCTGCCGTTAAAGGGGTGAAAGGAAGCTCCAGATCGTCTTCAGCTAAGCAAGCATGGCAAGGCACGACTACATATTACACAGTTAAAATAAGTAAAAGCAGTTCTTTCAACCACCTACATAATGTTATCCCACCTGCCTCCCACCCCCCAGCTTCACTGTAAGCAGAGGATCAGCTGGGGAAACCGGAAATTCATCCCCTGGTCGCCTTCACTCTGAGTCCTCCAGCATAATCAAAACACCCTCTCCTTTATTTCCTTCTTTCTTTTGTCTCCGTCAGCGGATATTCTTCTAGCAGCCCTCTTTCTTATTTTATCCCTTCCATATCTGCTCTATTAAAGTTTTTTTCTTTTTAATCACAACCAAGGAGTTTTTACAGTTTTTTGACTTCTCTCCATCATCTCCCTTGGGGAGTGGCGAGGGGAGTGAGTGAACGGCTGTGTGATGCTTAGCTGCCTGCCAGGTTAAACCACAACAGCCTTAAAGCTATTCAAATTGGCTAGCTTTTTTCCCTAGCTCTGGGGGCTATTGTAACTCTCAGCAAAACTATCGGTAAGATCTCCGGCCATTTCTGTCGAGCTTCCAGGCAAATTTTACTTAACTGCTTTTTTTCAGTGCTTGTTTCAATCTTTCTACTTTTCCTCTCGGCTGTGATCTCCAAAATGTATGTAAGTACCTCTTAAGCTGTATAGCTCTCAATATTCCTTGAATATTTTTTATATAAAGTGATGTTCACTGTCTGAGGAGAGTCCTTCTTGTATTCCAAAAGAAAGGAATGCTGCTTCTTTAAAGCCTTTAGGACCTCCCTTGCTTATTATTTTGGCATGAGAAGGCCTCTGGTCATCCAGTGAACATGGCCACCTGCACTAAGAGATACTGATATGATCTTTTTCTTGGCAAGTCAGAAAAGTCCACTTGCCAGTACTCCCCAAATTTCATCCCTTTCCCTCTTCTCCCCTGCCCATGACTCTGTCTGGATTTTGGGTTGTTTGCATGTCACACATGGAACCTTCGCACTAGTACATTTTTTGATGGCTCTCATTTTTTGGTCCTGCAGCAAAGTGCTTCAGGCTGCCTACCACAGCAGCAGCACCAGAGTGTGTTCCTTCATGCAAGTCTGTTCAGACATAACTTTCTTTATCAGCAGCTGTTCATTGGCAGTCTCCCACCATCCATCTTTCTGCTTTGTACATTTTAGTGTTTTCACTAGTTGGGCCTCCTTAGTGGTATATTCTGTTGGACTGAGCGAAGTGTTTGCACAGAGGACTAACATGCCTTGTAGCCTCATGCTCCTCTAGCTGCTTCCTTGGTTTCTAAGCTTTTGTTATGTCATGATCACCCTTTTGGTGGACCTTAGAATGTTTTACTGATACACCTTTTGGACTTTGCACTGCCTCTAAGAAATGGAAGACTTCTGGATGATGCTTAATTGGATCTGTGTTTGTTTTCAGTAGTCCTCTTTCCCTCCAGATGGCTCCATGAGCATGCAAAACTCTGAAGGAGTACTAAGACTCTGTATAGACATTAAGGGTCTGCCTTTCTGCTAATTCCAAGGCTGTAGTCAAGGCAATAAATTCATCTTTTTGTGCTGAGGCCCTGTGGTGGTTTTACCCTGCTGGGCAGCTGAACTCCACCACAACCGCTCTCTCACTCCCCCTCCTCAAAGGAAGACGGGGAGAAAAAAACCTCACAGGTTGAGATAAGGATAGTTTAATTAGAGAAGAGGAAGAAAAAGAACAACAAATATATATATATATATACAAACAAAGTCTGTGCGCAAGCACAGAGGAAAAGAGAAAACAAGTGATTCTCCCACCAACGAGCGATGCCCGGCCATGTCCTGGGACGCAGAGCCTCAATACCCGCAGTGGTTGATAGGAAGGACAGATGTCTTTGCAACGAGAGCCCCCCCTTCTCCTTCCCTTTCCCAGCTTTTATTACTGAGTGTGACATCATATGGTATGGAATATCCCTTTGGTCGGTTTAGGTCAGCTGCCCTGGCCATGTCCCCTCCCCACTTCTTGCCCACCCCCACCTACTGGCTTTGGGGGGTCTGGAGAGAGCCTTGGTGCTGTGCCAGCACTGCTGGCAGTAGCCAAAACACTGGTGTGATACCAGCGCTGTTCTAGCTACAAGGGCTGCTGCAGGGAAAGTTAACTTTATCCCGGCCAGACCCGGTACAGGCCCCTGGAAGTGTTTTCTGGCATAGCATTTTGTTGTCCTCTGGGGTGTCTGAAATGGTAGTTGTCAGGCATAGACTCCTTCAGGGAATGTTAGCGAGGAATGTGGTCTTCTCGTGAGGCAGGTCTTGTCAGGTAGTTCTGGTGAGCTTTTGCTGTGCCTGTTGTGCTCTCTTGTCTTCCTCTGCAGGAAGGAGAAATCCTTGGCAGCAGATGTGGAGTCATCCATGGTAGGGAGCCAGGAAACTGCAGTCTACAACTTCCTTGCGAGGGGGAGTGGAGGGCCAGGCGCTGACCTATTCTCCTTAATCACCAGTGATAGAACCCGCGGCAATGGTGTCAAGCTGAGGCAGGGGAGGGTTAGGCTAGACATNCTGAGGCAGGGGAGGTTTAGGCTAGACATCAGGAAGAGGTTCTTCACTGAGAGGGTGGTTGCACACTGGAACAGGCTCCCCAGTGAAGTAGTCACTGCACCAAGCCTGTCTGAATTTAAGAGGCGTTTGGACTGTGCACTTAGTCACATGGTCTAAAATTTTGGGTAGACCTGTGCAGTGCCAGGAGTTGGACTCAATGATCCTTATGGGTCCCTTCCAACTCGGGATATTCTGTGATTCTGTGATTCTGTCTCTTTTAGAGGTAGGTCCATGCCCTGTAGCTACCCTTGCCTCATCCCAGGCATGCTTTTTGCCAATGTTGGCATATTTTAAAGGGTTTTCGCTACGTCCTGAGAGAGGTTTAATTCTGGCTATCAGCCCCAGATTCCTGCGGGGTCGATATCTGAAAATTCTCTTTTCAGATGTATCTTCTTTCGATGTAAGCTACCATTGCCTCCTCCTAGGCATGGTTTTTAGACTTTTCTCATCCTGCAGAAAGAACTGAAGTCTTTTTTTGAGAACCCCCAGACTCTTGCAAGGTTGTAGTTTTTTTTTCCCTTTTCTGTTTACTGTCTTAGCCATTTGTGTCCCTGCTTGTCCTTTAGTCTTTGTGGTCTTGTTGATCCGGTGAAATTGCACTGAGGTTCCCCAGTTTTCAATACTTCTCTTGAGGTCTGTTCCAGTTTTCCCCTATGCCTCTTTCCAAGCATCTCACGGATACTTTTGGCCTTCTCTGAAGGGACCTGAAAGCTTGGGTGGCTGCCTTACATTCCTCCAGAGGTTGTTCCTGCAGTATTTTTCTGTCCATTGGTGAAAGTTCTGGACCCAGCAACCATGGAATAACCCCAAATGCCTTTTTATTTATTTATTTTTTTCCTTTTGTCTTTCCTTCAATCCTCATAGTTTTCTTAGCTTAAATCGAGGCCCTAGTTGTGTTGTCCTGTTTTCTTTCTTTTAAAAATCAGTTTCTCACCCCATTTTAATCAGCCTTACACAACCCCACTCACACCACGACCCTGTGCTTTCTCTCTCCAAACCCGAAACCTAAGCCAAACACAAACGCTAACCCTAACACTAATTACTGCCGAAAGACTACCACACCCCACCTAGGGA
The DNA here is from genome assembly GCA_013399115.1 of Anseranas semipalmata. NCBI lineage: Eukaryota > Metazoa > Chordata > Aves > Anseriformes > Anseranatidae > Anseranas > Anseranas semipalmata. The sequence continues at coordinate 14,226 of VXAA01006412.1, forward strand.
TCCCATGAAACACTGCTCAAAGCAGAAGTTTTTTGATGGCCCTGAACTTCCTTTCGCAGCCCTTAGAGAACCCCACTCCCAACAGGACTCTGCGCTTTCTCTCTCTCCAAACCCTAACCCTAACCCTAACACTAACCATAACCCTAATTTTTACCTTCACACTCCCGCACCCCACCTAGGGTTTTCACAGGAACCTAGGGTTCCTGTGAAATACTGCTCAAAGAAGAAG
>VXAA01006413.1:0-14498 GCA_013399115.1 Anseranas semipalmata
CTATGAAGACAGGCTGAGAGTGCTTGGGATGTTCAGCCTGGAAGGGAGAAGGTTCTGAGGAGACCTCATTGCAGCCTTTCAATACTTAAAGGGGGCTTATAAAAAAGGTGGAGAGTAACTTTTTACATGGGCAGATATTGATAGGACAAGGGGGAATGGTTATCAACTAAAAGCAGGGAGATTTAGATGTTAGGAGGAAATTCTTCACTCAGAGGTTGGTGAGGCACTGAAACAGGTTGCTTAGAGAAGCTGTGGATGCCCCATCCCTATAAGGGTTCAAGGCCAGGTTGAATGGGGCTTTGGGCAACCTGATCTAGTGGGTGGCATCCCTGTCCATGGCAGGGGGGTGGAACCAGATGATCTTTAAAGTCCCTTCGAACCCAAGCCATTCTATGATTCTAAATTAATCCCAGCATTAGAGGGAGCCATTTAAAATCTCTTTTCTAAACTTTTATGGCTTTGCTAATTCCATGCAACTTTTGCCTAGTTGAAAACTCAGTAGTTAGAAGCAGGTTATATTTTAGTTTTTATTTATACTCTTAAGTCTCCAATAATAGAATATGCAATATTCATCCATACTGAAATAGGTTTGTTATTATACAAATATGTGTGACTGTACTTAATATTTAGGATCTTCATGCAAAAATGTACTTAATTATGGGAAAACAGTTCTGAAAGAACAGTTGAAAGGAAAAAATTTATATTCTGTATCATACAAACCCAAGCCTCTGCCAAAAGGCAGAGAATAATTGTCTGGGCATATAAATATCCTCTTCTTCGAGTAGCTTGTGAGATATATTCCTTACTGTGAAAAGCAATGTCTTTTGCATGAGATTCAAATCACAGGTTCTGACATCTTACAGTTTTTAATTGTTTTCATGTCTTGGAATTAAGTAATCTGTATTTCCTGTGGACTTATTTCTCAAAGTTGATTCTCTTAGATGTTTAATGACGTGACTGGTGGTTTTCCTTAACAGAGAAATTTACAAGGTCTTTCCTCATACAGGTTTTCTGATATCTAGCAAAGGGTGAGTGTCTTCTTGCCCATTGCATTCTCTCAGTGGAGACTTTAATGGGCTTTCTTCTGCTCTCTTCTGTCTCATTTTCATAAAGTTTATATGAATGTATGATTTCTGAGAACTCTATGTCTGTAGAATGGTTGAAATGGGCCAAGAAGCTCAAAAGCTATTGGAGGAAGGAGAGAAAGGAATAGGAGACAGACAATAGGAGACAGAGTGTGATTGCATATTTTTTTCATTATTAAACCAGGTGAAAAACATCATGACAGCTTCAATAACAGGTTAATTCAATATCCTGGTCAAATTTTCAGCTTGGGTAACAATAATCTCACTATTTAATTCATCTGTAACTTTGCCTACCTGGGACAGTCTTCTTATTAAACCTCTCTGTATATCTGCCAAAAGCTGTTTAACAGCTGCTGCATTTCATGCCATAGTTGCCTATGTTTCTGTGGAGGGTGAAGTACTTCTGTGGAAGAATGTGACAAGTATGAAGTTCAATATTTTAAAAATGGAGTATGATACATGTTAAGTGTTGGATGGATGTTACTGGTGTTAGCTTTAAAACAAATGATTTTCACTAAGACATATGTTTATGTGCATGTGTGCATATGTATATCCTGAAGTTTGGCTGTAAGAGTCACATATATATGTATTTTCATCAATGGGATGTGCAAGTGGAATCATCTTATTCTAATGCCTGTTAAAACTCTTCAGTTCCTCGTTTATTTGTGTGTGGTCAGTGCTTTGAGGAACAAAAGAAGTTTTAGTAAGTCTTTGCCTTAGTTTTTTCCAGTAATGTCAGTAACAGATATTAAATTTTATACAGACTTTTTGCATCATTAGCTTATGAGTTCTTGATGCTACTGGATTTCCAAAAAGGTTGGCTGTGTAGTGTACATCATCCTCTGTTTCAAGTTAAAGATTCAAGGAGGCTCTGCTTTGAATTTTGAAGCTATTAGATCTGGCTATGAGAAGCTTGCAGATTGAGAGGCATTTGTTGATACTTGATGAGAACCATTGACAGATGGCTGCCAACAGAAGAAAATGTGCATCTGTAAAGTTGCACCTCATCCAGTTTCCTCAGTTTTGAGGAAAAGGAGATTGGAGTAAGTTGCAGTAGTAAGAGAGCAAAAGCCATGTCAAGGAGACTAGAGACTGATGACAGCAGAATAAAATTGAAGTGGTTCTTAAAAAATACGTGCAATAAAGCTGACTCAGCAAGACAGCACTTATGGCGATTGACCATGACCACACACTGTCCTGCATAAGCAAGGATGTAGCCAGCAAGCCGCATCCAAAGGTCTGTTCCAGTCCAGCTTGGAACTGGAATATGGGATCTGCAGAGGTCCATTGCAACCTAAATTTTCAATGATTCTAAGAATTTGTTGAGAAAGATTTTCCTGAATATTCTCTTTATTATCATTATTACTATTATTATTATTACTATTATTATTTACCTACTGATCTTGATTACTCTTCTCATTGTATTACTAGCTAACCCAATCTGCAATGTTTCAGATTTCATAACTACTTTCAGTATGAGGAGGGCATCACAGTTTATCCAAATAAGATATGTCACTGGAGATTGGTAGTTAACAGTATTCTCAAATCCCTGCTGGCCCTGTTAAAGTTCCTATAAATCAGTGAGAATTGACTTTAATACTGGGTTTGAATTTTATTTGGAAAAAAGAGGAAGGAAAATGGACAGGTTGAGCGTTTACAGACAAAAAGTAACAGGAAGAATTATTTTAATATCAGCATTCCTTTTGGGCTGAAAAATCACAGGAGGATATTTGGGAGACTGGTAGAAAAGTTTGTAGTTACTGTTTGCCTGACTGAAAGTTTTCGTAGTAGGGATAAGAAACTGATAAGATAGATTTCAGTATGTGGAGAAGGAAGTAGTTGATTGGGGTCTGGCCTGAATGCCAAATGTGAGAGAGAACATACTGAACACTCCCAAAAGTCAACATGGATGAGGCAGAGGGCTACATCAGATTTGGTTCCTTCACACAGAATCATAAAATGCTTTGGGTTGGAAGGGGCCTTAAAGATCACCTAGTTCAAACCCCCGTACCATGGGCAGGGACATCTCCCACTAAATCAGGTTCCTCAAAGCCTCATCCAACCTGGCGTTGAACACTTCCAAGGATGGGGCATCCACAGCTTCTCTGGGCAACCTGGTCCAGTGCCTCACCACCTTCATCGGAAGGAATTTCTTCCAAATATCTAATCTAAATCTCCCCTCTTTTAGTTTAAAACCATCACCCCTTGTCCTATCAGTACACCCCCTGATAAAGAGTCCCTCTCCATCTTTCTTGTAGGCCCCCTTTAGGTACTGGAAGGCCACTGTAAGGTCTCCCCAGAGCCTTCTCTTCTCCATGTTGAACAACCCCAACTCCCTCCGCCTGTCTTCATAGGAGAGGTGCTCCAGCCCTTTGATCATCCTCATGGCCCTCCTCTGGACTTGCTGTAATAGGTCCATGTTCTTCTTATTTTGTAGGTGCCAGAGCTGAACACAGTACTCCAGGTGGGGTCTCACAAGAACAGAGTAGAGGGGGAGAATCACCTCCCTTGACCTGCTGGTCACGTTTCTTTTGATGCAGCCCAGGACACAGTTGGCTTTCTGGTCTGCAAGCACACACTGCCAGCTCATGTTGAGCTTCTTGTCAACCAACACTCCCGAGTCCTTCTCCTCAGAGCTGCTCTTAATCCATTCTCCACCCAACAGTTACTGAACTGATAGTGCTGTGATTCACAGCTGGTGATTTGCATTGTTAACTGGTTTTAATTATGTTTATGGAAGATAAAGCCGTATCCCCTTAGCCATATTGAAAACATCTAAAATGCTAGCTAAATTAACAACATTAAAGTGACTGTCTTCCTGTATCAGAAATGCTCAGGTACCTAGTAAAATATGAGTTTAACTCAGGAGAAAATTCAAACCTAGAATTCAAAAACCTGTCTAGAAATAAACTTTGATTTTTGGGCTGTTGAGTAAGTGAAGCATATAAATGGCTAGTGAAATTGGGAAAGCAAAGAGTGCAGAAAGCTAAATTATTCTCTCATGCTTTGCTTTATCAGAAGATTCCATCTTTTGATACATTTCCCTTCTTTTTGTCATTTTCTTCAGCATTCCCTTGGCACTTTCTCTCTGTATTTTACAATGTCCACCTATGTCTCAGGTTTGTTTCCTGAGTGTACCCATTACTTAACCTTTTCCTTTTATCCTCAGGAGTCTACTCAGTATTGAATTTACTGTACTAAGATCTAGTACCATGTACCTTCATTTCGTAATAAAATTGCACTTAGAAAGTTGCATAGACTTTTCCAGAATCTGAGTTTAGGAAAGTCTGATTTGTGGCTCTTTCTCTTCCTAGAGAAACACTTGCATGAGAAGTCACCATACAGTGAAGTAAGTAGTTCTCTTGAAATAGAGGTCTAATTCAACCTGTAATGCAGGTAGTAAGCAGTCTGAGCATGCACATAAGTGACAAAGAACCTTTCCTAACAGCATATCAGAACCCATACTTCAGCATGACCTGAAGTTTTCTTTGGGCCTACAAGGAATAGTTTAGGTAATAGGTCTTACACCTCTAATTCAGTTTTCACAAACTGTGGTACAAATTTCAAAGCTCTGAAGCTAGTCGTTTGCTCATTGTTCATGGTCAAAATTGTAAATAAAACTGTAATGGATGCATAGATAGCAGATAGCAGTTATTAGACTTTCCTGTTATAATATTCCAGGTTTTTTATCTTCTGGGTTGGTTCTCTGGTAGAATCTCAGACTACAAAAACTGATGGACATGTCAGGCAGTATTGTCAGTAACTGATTAGCAAACAAGCTGTCTAATTTGAGTTTTAAAAGGCGAGTTATACATGTGCTCTGTGGATGCCTTTTCCCATGTACGTCCAAAGAATGACCTTAGAAACTACAGACATGCTTCCTGGAGAATGTAATGTACTTGTTCTTTGATCCTAACAGAAATTGTTTTCCATTTTCCCAAAGTAGGATCTTTAAAATGAAGAAATTTGCAAAATATAAGTCTTACTTTTCACATTGCTGTATTTGATTTACTGATGTAAATCAACTTTAATGGAAAGTTAGGAATTTTAGTAATAAGCACTTATTTCCATTTCAGTTAAATACTTTCTATGAAAAAATCTGCTTTGAGATAGAAAAAGTGTATGTATTGTGTTCAATGAGAGATTTTCCTCTTGGTTTATTTTGGAATGCATACATACTTTACATGCAGTTCTAGCTTTTGTTTATGCTTCATTTATTTTTAAATTAAAAAAGCTCATTGAAAGATTAACTATGCATTTTATAACTCTAACATCGTTCCTGTTAGTTTTAATTCAGAAAGTAGCATAATGATCAAAAGAAGTATTTATACATTTTACTGTGTTCTTCATCTTCTGTGATTTTGCATTACTGCTTTGTCACAGTTGCTGAAGAAACAGAGTCGGTTGCTGCGTAAACATTAGAAGTCAACATCACCAAAAAAGGCTTCTGCTGTACATATCATTCAATGATTTCCTTATGTGTCTAATACACATTTAAATGGATCTGTTTTATCCTGTGTAAATAAAAATGCATAATAAAGATATTATGCCCAGGACTGCAGTGCAAAAGAAGCACATCAGTTTGTGTTCATTGACATTAAAAATTCATCAGAAAAGGGCAGACATTTAAAATATATAGTGAGACATAGTATAAGTAGGAAAGCATTTTGCTTCCCTCACTACTAAAAAGGAAAGTGAATTTTGAAATTGTAGTTTAGTTACATGTCCTTTCAAAAAAGGCACAATTAAGGCTTTCTAGATGAAAGGTCAAATAATTCTTCTTTCATATTTTTACAATCCTATTTGTGATTGTATTGGGTTTACGTGCCAGGGGGGCTACAGGGGTGGCCTCTGTGAGCAGAGCCCAGCAGCTGCCCCATGTCAGACAAGAGCCAGCTCCAGCCAGCTCCAAAAGGGACCCACTGCTGGCCAGAGCCGAACCAGCCAGCGATGCTGGTTGTGCCTCTGGGAGAGCAGACTGAAGGAAGGGGAAAAAAAAACTGCTGGGCAACAGCAGCTGGGAGAGAGGGGTGAGAAATGAGAGAGAAACAGCCCTGCAGGCACCCAAGTCAGTGCAGAAGGAGGGCAGGAGGGGCTCCAGGTGCCGCAGCAGAAGTTCCCCTGCGGCCCGTGGAGAGGCCCATGGTGGAGCAGGCCGTCCCCCTGCAGCCCATGGGTACCCCACGGAGCAGATCTCCACGCTGCAGCCCATGGAGGAGCCCACATGGAGCAGGTGGATGTGGCCTGAAGGAGGCTGCAGCCCATGGGAGCCCCTGAAGGAGCAGGCCCCGGGNCTGCCTGGGGGGGAGGAGGTAGAAGAAGGTGGGTGGGAAGGGAAGGTGTCTTTAGTTTGCTTTTAGTTCTCACTGCTCTAGTCTGCTAGTGATAGGCAATAAATGATATTAATCGCCTTATACTGAGTCTGTTTTGCCCTTGATGATAATTGGTGGGTGATCTCCCTGTCCTTATCTCAGCCCTTGAGCCTTTTCCATCGTATTTTCTCCCCCTTTTCCTTTGAGGAGGGGGAGTGAGAGAGCGGTTGTGGTAGAGTTCAGCTGCCCAGCAGGGTAAAACCACCACAGTGATCCATCACAGGAAGGGAAAAAGGAGGATTAATTTTCATCTCTAGCCTCTGCATCTAGTTCTATTGCTTTTTTCTTCAGTGTATTTCCAACTTACTATTCAAAAAAGCTTCACAGAGTAGCATTATATCTCTATTTAATAGGCAAAATCATTTAGCATGGCTAAATGCACAACTTTTCAAGGTTCTCAACTAACATAGGACTGCACTGCAGAAAGAAGTTATCTGTATTTTTATCAGTTTTGTAATTGTACTGAAGTCTACTGTGTGAACTGGAAGTATGCCTCTAAAGAGATAATAGCTTGCTTCTTGGAAGTATTATTTTCAAAAAAGTCACAGCAAGCACAGGAAAAAGAGAAAAGGTTATACCAATGCATATACCTTTATGTATTTAAAGAGAGCTGTTTCTTTTTGTTGTCACAGAGAGTGCCTCTTCCCAGCACTGAGGACGTGTAATACTTTTCCTGAGAACAACATTAAGGCTAAAGTTAAAGGACTTTTGCTGAAAGCTCTGCCCCTCATAAAGCACAACTTACATTGGGAACAGTATTTCTACAAGACATATTTTGGCCTTGTTGGTAATCACTGTTGTGTCATAGAAAGGATCCACTATCATACACCTAGAAAAGAAAAAGATTTACTTGATTTTTTTTATTTTTTTTTTAAGTATTTAAAAGTTTTCTTTGTCTGGTAGAGATGACAGCAGAGATTCGTTAATAATTTGTCTCCATTTAAAGGACTGCTTTCATTTCCCTTACATTTCTAAAGAACTTCCATCCTTTCAGGATGTTCAAAAACCTTAACCACTTGGTGTGTACATTTAAAGTAAAAAAAAAAACATCCAATTTGTGATCAGCTTCAAAATGAACTGCATAAAGATGAAGACACTTGCCAAAAAATAAGCTGAAAGCATCCCAGAAAATACTTGAGAGAATTATATTGGAAGGACAGATTGGATATATGCTCCCTATCAAAAAAAAAAAAAAAAGAGAAAGGGCAAAAGTAACTCAGCATGGTAAATCAATAGAGAAAGGGTAATTAATTAGAAGCAAGGTGTCATATTTCCCAAATCTGAAGTTGTGTGCAAATGAATAAAATAGAAAAGATCGTGAACTCTGGCAGGTTAAATCTAAAAACAATACAGCTAGGCAAAAGTGTTTAAGGAACAATGAACATAGTGAGTGAAAATAAATCTTTCTTCAAACATGAGAACCACCAAAACCTGTCAGGTGGTTTTTTATAATAAATGGATATCAGAGTATAAAAAGAGTAGCCAGAGAAGCAAAGGATATAATATGTATGCAAAATGAATTATATGTGTTCCTGATCATTTTTGGAAGAAACTGGAAAACTTTCTGTGCTAGAACCTGTGCTAGATGAGTGCTCCCCACTTTGTGGAGTATTCATTAAAGGATCGATTTCAGATTAAAAGGACTATGAAAAATCTTATCTATATGGGATATGTAGATAAAATACATAGTAATATTTCAAAATCAGAAGATATTCACTGAAGACCTCTAAAAGAACTCAAGAATAAAATAGGTGAATTGCTAATGATGATAAAAGGCCATTTGTGAAGCCTGGGAGAATCCTAGATAATTTTGGATTGGAAGGGACCTCTGGAAATCAGCTAGTCCAACCTTCTGCAATATTTGGTCGGGGACTCTGTAGCAGTCTCTTAGCAGAACATCACTTGTCCTTTGATCTGTCCTTTGATCCTTTCCCATAACCTCTTGAATGTCTCTGTTTCAAAGCAAAACTGTATGCATTTGACTCACCCCTTTGCACAGAGTGCAACCCTCTTCCTCTGTGCCTCCCCGGCCTTTCTCTCCTGAGTGCCTGTCATCCATCCATTGCAACTCTCCAGTCATGCAGGCTATCGAAGTGTATTTCTGTAATTCCAGTAGGATCACTGCTCTGCAGCTGTGCATGGACTTCTAATTGCTGTTTGTTTCCCATGCTGTGTTCATTCATGTACAGACATTGAAGATGTGCCCAAGTTATGCTGCTTTTATAGGGAAAGGGAAGGAGCCTTCTCCATCGTGCTGTCACCTGGATGCTTCTCTGCTGCCCTCCATGCGTTCACTTCTCATAAGGCAAACCTCCCCTGGTACACCTAGTTACCACGCCTTCACTAAGTTACCAAAAATGCTCTTGCCCCACTTGGTTAGGTGGATCCCATCTCTTCTAAACAGTTCTCATTCCTCAAAGAGATTCCTGTGGTCATAAAAGCCAAAGCTCAGCTTCTGACACCAGCTAAGCAACTAGGTGTTAACACGCAGAACGTGTCCACTGCTGTATGAACCTTTCTCTTTGACTGGAAGGGCTGAGGAGAAAACCAACTGGTCCTTTTATCCTTCACCGTCCCCCAGAGCTCCATGGTCAGGGTCGTGCTCAGGGTCACCCTTACGACTTTCATTGCTGGCCATGTGATGAGCCCCAAGGGCCAGATAAGCCTCAGTGTTCCCTCTGCAACATCACATCTGATCACTCAGCAAGCAGCAAAACTCCCAAAACATGAGGTCAGGTCAGTGGATGGGTGTCTCAGTCCACTGCTAGAGGGAGTCTCCAATGGCTGTCATCACCCATCATTTGCTTGTGCAGGTTGCCACCCTCCATCTTTTTTGACTTAGCTGAAAGGACATTTCAAGACCGAATGACTGGAAACAAAAATGGCAGATGAAATTCAGTTTAGGTAGGTGTGAAATTTTGCACATGGGCAAAAGGCCTTCATTTGTAAAATGATGGTATCCGAACTGACTATTACGACTTTATAGTGAGATCTTGAGGTTATGATGGATGATTAGTTGAAAACACCAGTTCAGTGCCCACAAGTTGTCAGAAAATGAAAGCAGTAGTAGTAGAAGTGTATACTTGTAGTAAAAGTGTTTTAACATAAAACCTATTTGTAAAAGCTATGTGAAATATTACCCTGCTAAGTATTTCTATCTATTGGTATTTTATTCTATTTTGATTCCGTTTTAATTTTCTTTTCTTAATAAATTAAGCTGGTGGAATTCTTCTGACTGTTTGTTCACCTGAGATTTGCTACCCCATATCTTTTTTAACTTTGCAGCTAAATTTGAGTTTGATCAAATGATGGTATAGACATCTTTAGGGCAATCAAGGTTTTTCAAGTTTAATGAAAGTTTTGTGTGATGTAGTGCCCTTATTAGAGGAGCTCTGTCCTGCTGCATTCTGTTGGCATGTGCATAGTATCTAGTGGGTCAGAATACAGAACAGTTCAAACTAGCTAGTGCTGACATGTATTATCTTTTGCCCAGCAAATTTTTGTAAAAAGCTTGGAGAGAGCAAAAGTAATGAGATATTTATGTGGATATTTAAAGAACAAAAGGCACAAATCGGTATACAACTAAGCCTCATTACTTTTTCTGTTTACAGAACAAATTATTAATTAAGCTTTCACTGTTGCTTTGCTGTTTTTATAGAATTTTAGGCACAACTGAAATCAACAACAAACATACCCCGGCACTCTACCCTTTTGTGGTTTAACCCTGGTAGACAGCTAAGCACCACACAGCTGCTTGATTACTTGCCCCTCAGTGTCATGGGGGAGGAGATTTGGCAGGGTGAAACTTAGAAAACATATGGGTTGAGACAAAGTTCAATAAGTAAAACTCTATACCAGTCAAAACCAGTACACGTTCTTTTCTTATTTACTTTGTACACTGTCACTAATTTCAGTTTCATCTTTGCTGCTGATATAATTGGTAAGCATAAATAGGGTTTCCTAGTTTGCTGTTTCCCAACACTCCTTCTAGATGTAACACTTACCTGCCAACACAGATTCCAAGATTATTTCGGAATATTATTGCTGTAATCATAATAGATGTTCTCTCTGTTCAAATACCATGTCTGAACTGCTTCATGATCAGAGCTAGTGAGGGCCAATCCTTCCTGTCCCGTGGCTGTTTGTAGCGTCTAAGAATTCCTGTGTTGGATCACTCTGGGGAATCATAGTCAGGTGTTAAATTAATATTGGTAGATAAGTGGAACATCTGCTTTGCAGGGACTTCATAAACTACTTTGTATGTACCTTGCCATACTTCAGTCACAGTCTGACACTGGTTTTTAGGGTGCTTTTTTGGCTCCTCTCACTTGAGCAAAATAGCCAGTATAGGTAGGCCTGAATAGTTTCTTCAGTGGAAGATATGCAGGGTTGTATACCTACAGACTATCCATCTTGATATTTTGAACAAATAAAAAAGCAATAATGGCAGTTTAAGCTGAAATGTGACCTTTATTCTAATTGGTTAAATGACGTAATTTTTATTAGGTAGGATCACCTACTCAAAAGGATTTTAAAGGAAGAGTCTCTTAGGAATAAGTAAAATGTAAGCTAGGCAGAGGCCATCAGAAGTCTACAAGCAGATGGAGAAGAATGCTTTAAGTTACAACTCTTGAACAAGAGTATAATGTCCCATAAGTTTAGAGTTCCAGAGGTACTATGGGCTTGTTCCTAGTCCATTGTCATGCAAAGTCATATAGTCTTGCCTAAAGAACAAAGGTAATTTCTTAAAAATACATATTTTCTGTAGTTGTCTGGCAAGCGCTGTATGTTTCAAGACTTGCTAATGGTACTATAAATCCAACTGAAAGAGATTTTCTCTGGAGGACAGCAGAGATTTTAATAGATAAGTGAGAATACAGAAATAGTTCCTTAGAGAAGTCTGGAAATGAATGGGAGATTCACATTTCCCTATTTATTTTGTCTGGCATTTTCTTCCAGGTCTGAATACATTGCTTTTGCAGGTTGCACAAGCTGTGGTGTAAAAATATGGTATCAAGAGTAAGAATTTGAATTTCATGAAATGTCTGAAATGTCAAATTGTTCGCCGGGCTACATAGCCTGATGGAGCTACCACATGGTGCAAAACAGTTCACTTCCTCTGGACAGTCACAAGGTGACAACCTTTTCCCATTCCAAATGAGGAATTATTCCTTTTGTAAAATCAAGAACATTTTTTCTGAGGGGTATATTTGAAACTGTGTAACAGATGGCATTCTTGCTTACCACAGGGGGATTACTAATTCACATGTGCCTGTGGAAGTGTCGAAAGGTTGTCTGGCATCCACACTATTAACTCTCTTATTCTCTTAAACTGAGTAGCCACATCCATACTATCACTTATAAATTATAATAAAGCAATTGCAATGTTAAATGTCTGCTAAGAATATTTACAAAAGCCCAGCCTTTCCAGAACATTCAGATGTTATGATGGTTGGCTTCAAGCATGGATAAGGAGACTGGCAAAGAAAGAATTATTTCTGTCTCCTCTTCTCCATAGGTTTGCAATTACTTCATCTATTTTTAAAAGCCAGTTTTCTTAGGATAGGGGAGGACTTATTTGTGAGCTCATTTGTGTTCTTGGCAAAGAGTATCTCGTGTGTAGTTCAGAAACTACAAGCTGTTAGACTACAAAATTCCCATTTGCTTCAGTGTTAGTTTTCTGGGTTTTAGTGTGTTCTTTTACAGGAGAAATACTTGAATCATTTCTTCTATATTTAAAGGCTTGAAGAGCTGACTTGCGTAAGAATTTGTCGCATTTGTTTAGTTAACAATTTCAGTATCGAGTATTGTAGAACTACAAAAGTAATAATCTCAGAGATCAGAACAGAACAGTTTGAACTCCAGTATTGGAAATATAATCAATGTATGAAAAAGAAGATCAATAACTAAAAGAAGGGTCACTGTTTTCTTTATATAATACTTTAATAATTTACTAGACTTTGTAAAGATACAAGTTTATCTTAATAAGTACCTTTTCATTAGAAACATGTTCTAGTCCTTAGTTCATGCTGCTTTATTTCTCCTTTTTCACCTTTATTTCCATGAATATTAATTATTCCATGAATGTTAAAAAAATATGTTGAATTTTAACCCCTGTAGTTATTCAAAATTCAGAATATTTTCAAAGGTATTGTTAAGTGCTTAAATCAATCAACTTCTCATATCAAGTTGCTGCTATTGCTGTTGACTGACTTGGGGTAGTCATGTAGCTAGATGTTGGTTTCACTATATATGCACTTTTAATTGTCATGTTTTGTTTCTGATTTCAACAGATTGTCATGCTGCCTAATCTAGTTATTTTGGTTTTTAATGATTTAAATTGGATGCCTGGGATACATCACATATCATAAGAACATAAATTATATACAGTAGATGGTAACTATCACAATCTTGTCTGGTAACTAAAACAGTTGTTTGGTTTTACATATCTAAAGTTATACTTTATATATAATAAGGCATATAATATTATATTCTATAATTTGGTATTTTATTCAGAATTATCTCCATCAAGTTACTTGCAAACTACCCTAAGAATTCAATGCTGGACTTTTTCAGTGAGTTATCGTAATAAGGACTGAACAGAAAGGACTTATCTGCATTCTGTGTAGTGTGCATTTCTATTCTGAATAAGAAAATCATTTAGCTGTCACGAAATAAAAGAAATAAAATCCTAGTGAACAAAAACTACCTTGGAAACATAATAGTAAAAGTTCGGTAATTTTGCTAGCCATCTTCTGTCTGTTTCTCTTCTTGGAGTGTTAGCTAATACCTGGATCACATTGTAAAGATGTATTACTTGCAAAGCGTAACAGCCAAGAGGGAAATCTTCCACTTTCACCTGAAGAAAAGCCTTTTGAAACCTGGAAAGATCAAATGATCAGAATAAGAGAACATGCAGTATTCCATTCTCAGCCTAATTTATAATCCAGTAAGGACTATCATTTTGTAATTTATAGATGGAAACTTTATGAGATCCTCTAGTCATCCTTGTGCTTCTAATTTTGTTTTGTCCTTTTTAGTGAAAAAGCCCTTTACACAGTAGACAAAATATGCACTGTTCTTATTTTCCATAAAGATAGGATTTTTATTAACTTTAAAGAAGAGAATCATAGAATGTCTTTGGTTGGAAGGGACCTTAAAGACCATCTTGTTCTAACTCCCCTGCCATGGACAGGGATGCCACCCACTAGATCAGGTTGCCCGAAGCCCCATCCAACCTGGCCTCAACCATCTCCAGGGATGGATCATCCACAACTTCTCTAAGCAATCGGTTCCAGTGCCTCACCACCCCCTGAGTAAACATTTTCCTCCTCATAACTAACCTAAATCTCCCTGCTTTTAGTTGATAGCCATTCCCCCTTGTTCTATTACTATCTACCAGTGTAAAAAGTCATTCTCCATCTTTTTTATAAACCCTCTTTAAGTACTGAAAGGCCACAAGGAGGTGTCCTCAGAAACTTCTCCTTTCTGGGCTGAACACCCTAAGCTCTCTCAGCCAGTCTTGATAGGAGAGGTGCTCCAGCCCTCTGATCATCCTCGTAGCCTTCCTCTGGACCTGCTCTAACAGGTCTGTGTCCTTCTTGTGCTGGGGGCCCCAGAGGTGAATGCAGCACTCCAAGTGGGGCCTCACGAGAGCAGAGCAGAGTGGGACAATTACCTCCCTCCACCTGCTGGCCATGCCTCTGTTGATGCAGCCCAGAATACATTTGGCCTTCTGAGCTGCAAGCACACTCTGCTGGCTCTCCTTAGGTTCACGTGGGCCTACTTTTCAACATTATCCAGGTCCCTTTGGATGCCATCCCTTTCTTCTGTTGTATCAACTGCACCACTCAGCTTGGTGTCATCTGCAAACTTGCTGAGGGTGCACTCGATCCCACTGTCTATGTCATTGATAAAGATGTTAAACAGTAGCAGTCCCAAGACAGACCCCTGAGGGACACCACTTGTCACTGGCCTCCACCCGGACATAGAGCTGTTGACCACAATTCTTTGGCTGTGGCCATCCAGCCAATTCCTTATC
>VXAA01006413.1:14616-37472 GCA_013399115.1 Anseranas semipalmata
GGGGTGATGTTTCCCTTTTTCCAGTCACTGGGACTTCACCTGACTGCCAGGACTTTTCAAATACGATGGGGAGTGGCTTGGCAACTGCATCAGCCAGTTCCCTCAGGACCCTGGGATGCATGGCATTGGGCCCCACAGACTTGTAGCTGTTCAGTTTCATCAGGTGGTCTCTATTCTGCTCTTTGCTTACAGTGGGAGGGACTTTGTTCCCCCAGCCCCTGCCTAGAGGTTCAGGAAGTCAAGGGATGTGGGAAGCCTGACTGGCAGTGAAGACTGAGGCAAAGAACCTGTTGAGTACCTGAGCCTTCTCCATGTCTGTTGTTACCAGTTTTCCCTTCACGTTTATCAGGGGGTGTGAACTCTCCTTGGCTCTGGTTTTCGGACATTTCCATCTGTGCCTTGGCTTTCCCGATCCCATCCCTACGCAACTGGACAGCATCCCCGTACTCTTCGCAGGCCACATGTCCCTGCTTCCACTGCCTGTGCCTTTCCATCTTACACCTCAGTTTGACCAGCAGGTCCTTGCTCAGCCATGCCGGTTTCCTGCCTTCCCTGCTTGCTTTCTTATACATGGGAATGGAGAGCTGTTGTGCTCTAAGAAAAGTGTCCTTAAAGAGTTGCCAGCTCTGTTCAGATCTTCTGTGCCTAAGGACAATTTCTCGGTGGATCTCATCCACTAATGGAATATTTAAATGGCTGGAGGTTTGGTCTTCTAAAGTTCAGGGTCCTGACTTTGCTCTTTGCCAGGTCCATATTCTTCAAGAACAGGAATAAGGGAGATTCTCCCAGCCCTGGTGTCTGCTTCAGTGTACTGTTTTCCGTGTAGACAAGATAACTGTCTTCATTCCTTGCCTTTTTCCTTTCATCCAGCTTTCTAAAGATAGGTGCTGCAGAGCTGAAACTTATCATTTAAAGAGTTGTCTGTTCCTCTTAGCATCAGGGTTGGATTTAAATGTGGTTTTATTTTTTCTTCCAATTCACTTTGGTTTTTTTTTTCATTGTGTTCATTTTGTAACTTTTATGTCAAAATATGTTGTTTATTAATTAAGAAGGAAATTTTATTATTGAAGGATTTTTGTAAATCTTATAGTCTATAGTGTATTATTTATCATTCAGAAGTACATTTGATGTTTTAATTACAGGAGATAGGATTATTACTGCTACCAAGAGAGTTGTTTTTTTTTTAATAGTAACATTTTCTGCTTTCTTATTTCATTCTTATTTCCCCTCACTCTTATTTCCCTTTATTCATGAGAAAAAGGAATGAAACGGGGATGGATAATCATCCTCTTGTGATTCATTCTAGTATTTGGCAGGCACTGCTGAGGTGCAGAACTCTACAAGTACTATCAGCTAAAACAGTAAATGTAAGTGAATTGCTGTGGTTTACTTTGGGGGCTCAATTTTTGGAGCAGGTATTCCTGAGGGGTATCTCCACTATGAAGGGAATATCTCCACTATGCTTCAGGCTTCCCTTCCGAGCGTGAGCAGTGAGATTTGCCTTTTCCTCTTATCCTGCAAGCTGTGCAACACTCTCCTCTCATTGTACTTCCTTATTCTTCAGCAGAATTCTTAATTAGTAATTAGTCTTTTCTTTCCTCCTTGACTTGTTCATCATTTTGAGTAGCAGATATAGGAAAGGGATGTGGGAAGGGATGGCAGTACACCAAGTTGGGGGGGAAGGATGAAAGTTATGGCATCGGAATTGACAGTCTTTATGTGCTCGCCACTATTAGCATTTGGATGACTTCTGAACCCATAGTATGTGACTGCCCTAGGCTGGAAGATCTGAAAGCAATTTCAGGTTTGGGAGTTCACTTTCAGTTTGCTGGATCCCAAGCTAAGTAGCTTTTTAGGATCTGGCTTGACTATCATCCTGAATTTGTCTCCTATTGACTGAGTGGACTACATTAATTCCCTTTAGTTTCTCACATACTGGGCAAATACTTTAAGACAATCAATCATTCTTAATTTCTGTTTTCTAAAATTCACTCCACTGATGACGTCTAGCTTGATGTCCTTTCGAATGGGTGACCAATAAACAGTATTTCCCTAAAACATTACTAAAAGAAATCATGGAGTGGCAGGCAAGTTGCAAAAGAGTATAATTTTCTGGAAGCTGCACTGGTGGGGGATTCCTGACCGGGAGACAGTGCCAGTGTGTAAGCATGTTCTGTTAAGTTGGGAAGTGAACAAGTGTAGATCCCTAGTTTCCTCCTCCTTCATTTAAGAGGAAGGGAAGGTTACACTACGGAGTCCTGCAAGGCTTAACACTTGCTTCTGATACCAGAGTCCCCACTGTAATGTTTCTGCATGCTTAACTGTTACAGAGAGCTGGAGTGACCTACTCTTCTTCCAGATCAATTTGCAAGACAGTAGAAGCGTTTTAAATTAAAATAGTCCCCTATTAGGAGTGGAGGAAGAAAGAGGAGGGTGTGAGGGAAGTTCTGAACGTGCTATCTTAGCTGACCTATTCATTTTTTTAGCCACTTAATGTCCTAGACAGGTTACTACTAGAGTCAGTGTTCACAGAAACAAGTTTCTTCCCTACAAAAAAAGCCAACTTTGGCAAGCAGATCATCAAATATGTTAGTTAAACGAAGCAGCATCTCGGGATAGACAACAAACTTTGTTATTACAGTCCTGAAGTATGGGAGGCAGATTTTAGGAGACTGAAAATAATATAGAAGAATATTTAACTTGGTATATTAAACTGGAAATCAGCATTTTCTCATCTGTGTATATATTAGTAGCATTTAAGTAGAATGAAAGTTTCTGCAGATCCAGGAAATGCCGTATATTTTTATGCTAGAGGCAGAATATCTCATTAAGCATAGAATCTTAGTTAAGTGAAGAGGAATAAAATATCTCGCTATGACTGCAATAGAACCACATTTTAAACTCTGCTCCATACGTAGCTGGTTAATGTATCTTTTTTCCTTCCTTTCTTACCAAATCCAACTACTACAGCTGGATTTCAGATCTGCTGGAGACATATATCTAGAATTTTCACAAAGATGGATGAAAGTAGCACATTTCTTGACTCTGAATGCAGCTATAGCACCAGTAATTCCAGCACTGTGTGCAAGGCAGGGAAAGCTGTATCAAAAGTAGTTGCACCTGTTGTTTGGCAAGTAACTTGGATGCAATTTAAGTACCTTTACTAATAATTTATACCTAGTATCAATATTTAGGAAACCTTACTCTATTTATTTGGCTGATAGGTAAGAGAAGGAAGCAGTGTTTTGTGGAAAATTGCTGATTCGGTCAACTAGACCCTGGAGAGGGTGCAAGTCAGTGACCTTGAAATTCAGGGAATCACTAAATTTACTGAGTCTAGAAAACTAGCAAAGAGGTTCTGGAGACAAAGCTTAGACTAAGGTTATGGTTAACTGAAGACCAGGACCTCCACGGTAACGATCTTTGAAATATTTTTACTGCCACATGCAAGGCCATGCAGAAACTACATGAGTAAGGAAAGGGGTACAAATTCATTAGGAACAGGGAATATTTTTTGAATAGAAGGAACCAATAACAGGAATGGCATATTCGTCTGAACATAAGTGGAACCAGGCATGCAATACTTTAAAAAGGTTAGAGCTTTTTAAACTTAAGATTGAGGGGAAGCTGAAAAGTGCAGAGGAGCACATTTTGGTATGTTATGAAGAGGGAAGTCATAAAAACCGTATATCTCCAGCTACAGAATAAAAAGGAAGTGGCAGTGTGAAATGATGAACAAAGTCTCGCTTAAATTGGATGTAGAAGAATAGGAAATAAAGGAAAGTTATACATGTTTCCATAGCCTCAAAATAAGATAGGAAAATTAAAATTCTTTGCTTTCAGGAAGCTAAGAAAATAAATGAAGTTTAATAGTCAACTTGAAAATGTAGCTGAAAGAGAACAGTCAGTGGGTAACACCAAGATAAAAACGTATGGTAAACACAGGGTGGGACATGCAAATGGTGTTGTGTTCACAGAAGTTTACTGTAAAGGTAGATTGATAAAGTAATTATATCAATGAGGTAGACTCCTCATGAACTGAAATGTGCAATCTAAACAAAATGATAATAGTATTATTAATTATATTGGTATAATATTTATATTATATTATTATTGAATATATGAATATAATTAACAATGGTAATTAATGTTAATAAAAATAAATAATAATATTAAAGGCTACATTGCCAGTGACCTTATCAGGGTGATTACAATGGCTATCACTTTGCTGTAGTAGATCAGAAACAATATGAGAAAAAAATAATATTTTTTCTTTTACCTCTATGGTATAAATGTCATAGCTAGGTCCAATATTCAGGCTACAGTTTTCAACCCCATCAATGACTGTTTTCAGGAGCAGTTTCCCAAGAAGCAGAGTCATTTCCTGACTTAAATCTGATCAGTGCTCAAGGGTTGTTTGTTGTCAGTGAGTGTATTGTAACACTGGCCACACTGATGTTAGAGCAAATATCTTTGATGATATCAATGATATCAGTCAGAGCCAAAGAATCTTAGCCATTGTTCTTAACTTTAAAAAGGGACGCTACATAAAGAGGAAGCAGCCTGTTAAAAGGAAACAAATTTTTTATTTCAAAATATCATATTGTATGCTCGGGGTAAATACATACTAAAAAGACATTGGAAGGACCAAGAGTGTAAACCAGCAGAGCTAAAAATCAGGGCAAGAGAAGTTATTAGAAGTAGGAAGCTATTCATAATAACACATTAGTTGTATCAAATGGGGAAAACAAGGATCAAAACTCCGGTAGGTTGAAGGTAAAATCACAGTAGAGGAGTCCAAACAGTATTTTAGAATTTGAAAAAAAAAAAAAAAATAGATCTTTTTTTTTTTAAAAAATTGCATCTGTCTAGTATTTTTGCTTAGTTGGTCTTTTAATTCTAAAGGAAGTATCATGAATACTGTAAATGAGATTGAAAAGTACACAGATATTAGACAAATAATCATTTCTAATATAGCACTTCATCCTATGCTTCAGTGGCTACCTTTCAGCTATTACAGTAGTACTTAAAGTGCAAAGCTATTAATTGTGACCATCTCATGGTTCTTATGTAAATTTTCACTGTAGGGTATGCAAATAGTTAAACAAGGCCATATGAATTTCTCCAACAGTTTCCACAAATTGCACTGCAGGGATCCAGCTCTTTTTAGCTGCTGACACTAGTTTACAATTCAATCTGTAATATACTATGTAATATGCAAATCGCAGCAAAGCAAAGTTGGGCAAGATTAAATATACAATGTTGAAATGATGGAGGGTTGAAAGGAATTAGAGAAATTTCATCTAGTCATGAGAGTTTGAGTTTTCCCTGCCTGTCTGAATTTGACTTGAAAGCTTTTCTGTGTGGATTCCAAAAGTTCCTGATCCTTCCCATTTTTGTTTTGAACTAGAGGTTTGCCTCAACTGTTTTTCCTCTGTAGGAAAATACTACAGCAGCACCTGTTTCCAATTGC
Organism: Anseranas semipalmata; assembly: GCA_013399115.1. NCBI lineage: Eukaryota > Metazoa > Chordata > Aves > Anseriformes > Anseranatidae > Anseranas > Anseranas semipalmata. The sequence goes on from VXAA01006413.1 coordinate 20,090, forward strand.
TTCTTCAGTGGACTGCTTCTGTCCCCCACAAAGACAAAAGTGTGCCTTTTATTGCATGCCTGAATGCCACCAAATTGTGAAGTCAGAGTCTTAATGTACTTCTGATGTTCATACTATATAATAACACCCGTCTAGCCTGATGCATTATATGAAAACATTAATGAAGATAATGTTCCATGAAGATACTATATGCAGACTGTGAAAGCAGTTCTCACTTGTCTGAGTTGACAGGTGGTTTTATTTCAGCTTATAGTTTGTTTATATTGACAGAAGAATTTAGGGAAGGTTAAAATTATTCAAATGGTGTTTCTACTGATCTGTTTTAGTTTAGCACTCTATCACCTCTTTCATCCCCACACGTACTCTGAATTTTCTTGCATGTGAATGAATATGCTTCAAGTAAAGAGAGAAGAGTAGAAGTACTGATGACTGAAGTTCCCTTTCAAAAGAACATGTATAATATGAGCATCAATGGTGCAAATTTCTTCATGATATCTCACCAGCTCTTCTTAACTCTGACTTGAAAGGTATCTTGAATGCTTTTTATCTCTTTGCTGAAAGGCCCAGTATAGTTAGAAACAGTCCAAAGATAGAAAATGCTAATAATTGTATTATTATTAATGGCATTATGGTTGTTTATAGAATTAGCCAACTAAAGTAGTTTTATATTATAAATTTTGCTAATTGGTTATTATCATTGATTGCTTTATGACAGCATGATAAAGTATTGTAGTAATACAGATCTGAACTATACATTAGGGAGAACTTTATGTTCAAGAAAATAACATAGCCATTTGTGAACAAAAACAGTGAAAACACATTTTGATAATATATTTTTTTGCAATTGAAATAAAAACCCTTGGGATTTCTTATTTTAATTGAAATAGTATTTTGTCTTCAGTAATCTCTACAGACAAATAATTCCTGAAAATAATATGATTAACAAGTTTCTACTCATGCTTGCTTTCCCAAGGAGGTTTATTGATAAGTTTGCGAATTCCTTCTTCAAAGCATAGCTGTCTTAACTGAATATTCCAAAGCTATCAGAATAGCTTTTTGAACTTGAGGCCCAAGCTAACCTGAAACCAATGGCAACATTAGTGAAGGACAGTCTTTCAATATCTAGGTATTAATACAAAAATTTCCTGGACCTCTGAATCATGCAAAGCACAGAGGCCAGTCTCCAAATCTTGCTTAAAAAAAAGAGTGGAATAGGTCCAAGGAAATGTTCTTTCATGGCCACACATTTTCAAAGGGCAGCTTTAGTAGCACAGTGTAAAGAATATAAAGCTGTTTCGTCAGCAGTTCATATGCATACTCCCACAGGCATGAATTTTGTGCATTACATGCAATGCTTTTAAGTAACCTCTGAAGTCATGAGAAAATCTCACATGGTCAAGATATCAACAGTGTACAGGTAATTCACACATTATAGCTATCATTTAAAGTCTATGACAAACCCTTTGGCAGCTAATTACCACTCAGTATCTGTTTTAAATCAGCAAATGGATAAAAAGGAATCAGATAAAAATGGATTCCAGTAAAACAGATGACTATTGGAAAATACTTTCAGATAGCAAGCTACCACTATAGAGCTAGATCCCATGAATTATGGCTGCATATACAAAAATCTATCAGGAATATGCAAATATTTGACCATAATCCTATTTAACTTCTGCTTTGGTGGGCCCTTGTGTAGGAACACCAAGAAATTCCAGTTCCAATTACATAGAAGACTGACATTATTATACTAATGCTGACATGATCCAAATAATTCACGCTTTCATGGTCCATTTGAATTATGTCAGAATTTTCATTTTGAAACTGAATTGCCATTTTATCAGCCATATAGGTTGCCAAGACCACTCTTACTCTGTAGTTCATCACAGTGCACCGCCTCCTTGTAGAAAAGTATAAAGATAACAGTTACCAAAGTCATTGTTCGTTTTTTAAACTACTTGGTTCTCCAACTGACGTGTGTATGTCCAAGTGTCTAAGTAACCACTTCCTTTTAGGTGTCTGTTTAGTGTACTGCTACACAACCAGTGTTCAGTTTCGTGGTTATTCCATTTAAAAACCATATTCTTCATCATGGTACTAAATATCTATTGTTTTCCTTCTAAGAGTCTTGAATCCTGTCAGACTTCACCAACTAACTATGAGATTTCCCTGTCTAAGGCTTTTTCTTTCAGCCCAGCTTCCTAAAACAGCCCTAAGCTATAAAGGAATTTCTTTCTGATTTCTCCAGACATGTCTAAGATTATTCTCCTATGTAATTTCAGCTCTTGAACATATAAATTGGTAATACCATCAGCCATCACAAAAAAACAAATCTGTTTATTCTTCCAGAAAAAACAGTCCAACAGTATTAATTCTTACAGGATTTCACTTTTGAGTGCTTCGTACTAATTCTCTTAGAAATCATGAAATATTGTATTAACTAGAAAAGTTGTATCTTTTTCAAAACAGGCAGTTGTCTAGGCCAGCATTATACATTTGCTAGCACCAAAGCAATTTTTGGCAATGCTTATGCTCAGAAACATTAGAACTGTTTTCTGTCAGGAAAAAATAATTTGTGCAGGGAACAATGCTGCAGTGGGAGATGTCCCCTGTGGAATTTCTGAAGGGCTGAAAGCAATCACAAAACTCATCGTTTTTTGGTGAAATGCATAATGGATTTTAACCTTGCCTCATTAAACAGCAGTACAATAAACATTTTACAACAGGGTGAAAATGGAACAGAGGAAAACAGGAATCAAAAGAATCCTATCTTGTTAAATTACGTAATTCTGGAAATCATTTCAGTTGGAATTAATTTGACCAAATGCTTATGTCTAAAGTGTCTAGGTGTGTACATATAAATAAATAAGTCATTTCAGGCTGTCTTTATTTCTCTTTTTATGGAGAGAAGTTAACCACATTTAAGGTCAACCACGTTTTAGACACTGGATGACTAAAATACACATCTAAAATAAGTCAGATAAATAATTCCCAGCAGGGGTGGATTTATCTCCATTGACCATAAAAGGATTGCAAGCTGGCTGGCTCAGGTATTGAAAGCTAAATTGTTGGTATCTAACATAGTGAGATGAATCCCAACCTCAGAGACCACTGTGGTGAGACTGACATAAGAATGTGAAGACCTGAGAATTCATTTATTCTACGTCAAATTGTGTTTCTACTGAGAAATTTATCTTGAGGATGAAGGGGACAGGAACACAAGGAACAGGAAAAGCGTAGATGCCCCACCTAGAGATTTGTTGTTGAAAGCTCAGCTAACTTTATGAGATTGTGCATTTTCTAAAGAATGATCCATTTTCCCACAGCCCTATTGAAATAACCCCTTAAGTATTCTTAGAAATTGATTTTTTTTTCTCCTCAAAAAACAAGCAGTCTGTCTTGTGAAGGGGGCTTATGTTACTACAGAAATGTCTGTAGCTGTCATCTGTCTTGTTTCTTGTTATACTGACATTTACCACATATGTGTACTGAAGGAAACAGTAACCAACTCAGAGGATCCCTGTGTTAAGATATTAGACTGTTGTATGGTACTATAATCTGAGCAAAAGCTGTGCAGCTTATTTCTCCAGGTATGTCTGTTCATGTCACCAGGCGACAGTTAAGTGCATCCTGTTCTGTAAGTTACAGTGTTTAGGAGAGATCTACATGAAAGTAAGGGTAAAGGTTTTTCTAAGTATTTTATGAAATCCTTCATATCCATAAATGTGTCAGTTTGTCTTACTTGGCAGAGCATGGTAAAGTAAGCTTAAGACAGAAGGCTACCTCTGTGTTAGTGACTTGATTTGTTATACAATGATTAGGGTGACAAGAGCAAAAAAATAGTAGTAACTCATATATGAACAGTATCCTATAATCACTACGAGGTGCTTGAATAATGCACAGAACAGAAAAATGTAATCTGGTAGTTTTAAACAAGTGTAGTTTACATGGTAAATATTAAGTACCATCTTGTAAATCTACGATGTTTTGCAGTAATGTTAAGCCAAGATATTTCAGAATCCGTGATTCTCCGCTAATAAATCATTATACTATTTTCAGTATTTTCTGCAGAAGTAAGCATTTGTCTGCACAGTATCATGAGCAACTGGAACTGATAGCAGCAACAAATTAATGAGAATATTATAATGGCCGTAGCATAGTAACATTATGAACTGCTGATGATCAAGTCTCATTTTTAATATGAATAAACGAGTTATAACTTTGAAAGATTTTTGAATGGAAACACAGAAATAAGATGAAGAAAGCATATGTGCAAAGAGTACATAAACTTCTGTTTAGTTGTAAACTCATGTTGTGTTCTCTGGGTTGTAGATCATTAGGAAGCTATAGAAATAAAAGATGACATATTTCTAAGTATCAGGGTCAGTACTGAGAGCCACAAGCTTGTTACAGACACAGGATGGCTCTGCAGGAGACCAGAAAGGAGCTTCTTTAATGACTTAGAGTAATTCAGCAGCTGGGCAAGGATGTAATTTAATGACATTTTGAAAATCGTGTGTGCAGAGCTCAGTGATCTAATTCCCAGGAATAAGTTCAGAATTGAGAGGAGACCTCGTGTGTAACCTGTTTGAAGGCACTCTCATCTGGGAATATATATTGTAGTAAAGTTGACCCATTTGTGGATGTAAGATGCCTGTGGATATACCTGGCTCATAGGAAGTACTTGAACTTACAGTACTTATTTTCTTTTTGACATCCATGGTTGTTTGTTTGTTTGTTTTTTCATTTTATACCAGTGGTAATGAGACAGATGTTACCCATTGCTGTTCTTGATAAGCAGCTTCAGCTGCTGAGGTTTTATTCTTATGTCTGAAATGTAAGCTTTAATGAATGTTTTGAATTGTTGGTGATCTCTGTGCTGTAAAGGTGGAAATTAGTGAATATCCTCATGTTTTAAGGAAGTACAGTCTGGTAAGATTTCTTTAAATTCAAAAAATGCTTCTTTAAGACCTGTAATGTAAAGTGGAGGAAGCTGTATAAATACAGTAAATAATGTTTTTACTGCTAATCTGATAAATTAAGAAATCATTATTTCCTTTACATTATTAAGAATCATTTCTTTATATACAGATTCTGAAGCTTAACATATTTTGTCATTTCAGTGTTACACAGTTAAGTTTTGCAACACAAAAATGCATTTTTTTTTACTGAAATGAGGAAAGAATATGTAGAAGTGTTTTTAAACCTGTACTTGCAAGGCACCTCTACCTCATTGTACCGTCTAACAGTATTTTTACAGTACAAACATTTTGTTCTGTGAGCTGCAGATACGGTCCTATTAAATATTTTTTGAAGGGAGAATCAGAACATTATGAAAAATGGGAGGAAAGTGTTACCATTCCATATATGATAAAATAACTTTGAGTCTCCTGAAAATAACAATCAATACAGTTCATATATTGAAGCATTGCATTATTTGCACCAAAAAGTAAGATATAACTGTAAATTGAATGAGATATGATGAAAATACTTTCCAGTTAAAACTCTGTGAGAGTTTTAGTTTCTAGTTTCTAGTTGCTAGTTTCTAGTTCCTAATAAGTTGCTATTTCAACTATATCTTCATATTTTCTTGTTTTTTATATGCATATACTTAATTTAAGTCAAATAACTAAGCAGTCTCTATTTTTTTCTTTACATAGCAGATGGTACGTGAACAATACACTACAACAACACCAGGCACGAGCCTAGAGAGGCCAAAGAATGAATATGTCTACAAAATTGGAATTTATGGCTGGAGAAAGCGTTGCCTCTACCTGTTTGTTCTTCTTCTGCTAATCATCCTAGTTGTGAATTTTTCTTTGACAATTTGGATTCTTAAAGTGATGTGGTTTTCTCCAGTAAGTGTCCTTTTTAATTTTCCATTCTTTTCATATTGTCTTCTTTTTCTGCCTCACCACTTCCTTTATTTCATATGTACATCAGCTTCTCTGTATGCAATAGATGGTTCTTTTTCCTTCCTTCTCAATTGTAATTTGTACTTTAGTTTTTATATATATATATATATATATGTTCTATCTTTGAACATAATTAGTGATCTGTAATTTCTGTATTAGCAATAATCTTTAAAATATTGAGGTTGTTGATACCTTTTTTTGAAGTGGGTTCTAACTACTGTGAAGAGAATGTACTTTACTGTTGTCTCATAGTCTCTGTTTAGTTTATATTTTATAAATATCCTTGCTGTAATTTTCTCTCATACACTAGAACTCCCTAGTGTTAAAAGATTGCTGACAGGTGCTGTTTTTTTCTTAGCTTCCTTCTCCTGTTTATCAGCATCTAAAATTTAACAGTATATTTGGCCAATTAATTAAAGTTCAGAGGTAATTATTACTACTTCATGCCTGAGGCTAAACAGATGTATTATTCAGGAATAAATGTAATAACTTTCCACTGTCATATATGTTTTAATATTTATAATGTAATTTTGCCTGTAATAGATTAAGGGGTAACTTACAGAAGTCTGCAAGACGTAGCTTTAGTCAGAATGCAATAAAGTGCATCAGTGAATATCAAAGCAAAGCTAATTTGTCCCTAACATTTAGTTGTGGTGCACAGATGATATGAATAGTCTTGTTACAAGAAAAACAATAATAGTAAATTCCTACAGCTCCACCCCTGCCATCGAAGAAAGTGTTATACTGAAATTCCCATTATCTATCGTTATTGCACCTCTGTCACTAAATAAAGGGCATTTTATCTTCACAGAAGCATTTCTATACTCTACATTCTTTTACTATAAAGCAAATAGGTTAATTTTAAGTGCTACTTACTAATATGTTACTGCTGCTTGAATTCCCATGAAGTTTCTTCCCCCACATAAATTCTTTTCAGCACTGTTACTGCTATGGAGATTACAGTGTGGAACATCTTAGATCACATATAATTTTTCTGTTATGCAGTTCACATGGAAGATGAGCACTTAGTGACTGCATATTATGAATCACAGAGAATATGAACAATTGTTAAAATAATTTTCTATGTGGCTCAGATTTATATTTTTTAAGCAGTTTTTAAATTTATTTTCTCTCGGTTTGGTTTCTCTATATGAAACTGGGTATTTCCTCTCTATCACTGGTCAGGACTAACAGAATAGCATCAGAAACTCCACTTTCAGGAACCACTGTCTCCTACTAGTCATCTGTGAAGAAGGCACCAAATGTGTCAAACTGCTGAAGCACAATGTCCTTATGCCGTGGCAACAAGAGCAGTGTCATAACAGCTCAAGTAGGGCCAGCTTCCATTCTTTTCGATGGATGGTTTATGCATACCACATCTATAAGGCTTTTCCTAATTCTCTGTTAAAGAATCTGTATTCCCAACATATACCCAGTGAAATGGTGACTTAACTGCAATGCTGTCCTTTATATGGGATAATTCTAGGGAAATGTCAAACTCAGCTCTAGAACATGAGTAATATTTGTGCAAAGTACAGGTGTGTGTCACAATCCTTGGCAAAAGTATGTGTGACACTATTAAGAACTGGGAAATTGTTTTAATAGAGCGTATCTATCAAGACAAGAAGTAACTCAGAAGATACCAGAAATAACATCCAGAGAAGTGCTACTAACCTCTAAGAAAAGTCTAAGAAAGTGTGTAAGGGTTAACTGTTTGTTCAAAGTCTGGAAGTATAATGGAAGCATCATGGTCCTTTCCTGTGTCTAAAGAAATACTGTTTGTAAAGAATGAGGGTAACAGTCATAGAAGTCACCAACACTGTGACCAAATGCTTTTCCTGACGGAAATAAACTTTTATGCCTCCAAATTTTGGTTAACTGTTTGAAAAAGAGAGGTAACAGTATATTTTCAGAAATTGTTTTTTATCATTCTTGAGTTCCAGCCATGAACAGTATTTGCCATCTAGGAAGTCAGTTGATTAATATATACTCTACTTATCCAATTAAACATTCTCACTATTGGGAAGAGGTTAAAAGTAATTGTGAAATGTTATCCTGTGCAGTCATTATTATTTGGCAAATATTAGTCTGTTAGCTGTGATGATACTTTTTATATTTATTAATTATGTATTCCAGGTATACTATGTAGACATTATACTACTTATTATGCTTAATTATAATAATACATACTGTATTTTTAACAACTAATTTAAAAGTATTCAGTCCTAGTTTTAAAAAATACATTAAAATGTCATCCCCATTAAAAATATCAGAATATTAATAGCTAATAACATTTTAACAACCGTTTCTCTGTAAAATAATATAAGGAACAAGCTGTATTCTTTCTAAAGTTGATAAACATATTTAGAAAAAAAAGCATGATGAGTATTTAAAAAGGTATTTTTATAATATACTTTAGAATATACAAAAATCATATGCTATGTCCATTGATAGATACAGATAAAAATAATAATGGAACTATGAACAGAGTTTCAAAAGGCTCTGGCATAGAATTAATCTGTGGATACATCTCCTGTCTCAACCCCCCAAAAAAACAGACAGTGTGATAAACACTAGCAAACAAGCTAAGCTGATAAAGGAGAACACGAACCAGATATAGACATGCTGCAAGATGAATAGATTTTAATCTCCTTGTAGAAATTTGGAAGAATGATGAAGGATGGAGACTTTTCTGAACTCCATTGTTTGAGAGGCCTTCAGAATTAAATAAGCATGACTACACTGAACAGAATTTCATTCCATTTCGTAAAATATAGGGTAAAAGGGAACAACCTGAACATAGAAAGTATTCTTTTTCTCATAGTGCCCCAATTCCATAATATATGAGCATCTCCAAGTTGTGCAGATTGATTTGCAGGTATCACATATGGCTTATTCTTTTTTTTCATTTTCTCCCCTGGAGTTTGGGGGAATGGGGTCTCAAGTGATTTAGGGGGATGAGGGAAGAAAGCTATGGATTCATTGTATTCAGATGTTTTAGAGAAGACAGGATTAAATAGTTATGCCTTGAGCTTGGTGAATAAGGTGAAATAGAACAATTTAGAAACTGGAACTGCATGAAAATTAGAAAGTTTGAAAAAACTGCAGGTGTTTTTTGTTGTTGTGTTTTTTGCCTTTTTTTCCCCTGGACATAACATATCATAATTTTGCATGAAATGGAAATTCCAGATATCAGTTTTTATGTAGTGAGGCTTTCTAAGAACTAAAGGGGACTGCTAGAGCTTAAAAACTAAGAATCTTAAGGAATTTGGGGCTGCAACAGGACCAGGATGTCAGAAGTCATGTAAGCGATTCTGAAGGGTCTGATAGTTCTGAAAAAGGGAATTTTAACATCCCTGACATCTGCTGAAAGGACAAATATGGCAGGATGGAAGCAGTAAAGATTACTAGAGGGTGTCAGGAATAATTTCTGAGTGTAGATACTGGATGGGCCAACTAAAGGTGACACACGGTAGGGTCTGTTAGTCATGAACAAGGTAGATCTAGGGTGGTGTGGTAATCAATGGCAGTGTTTGTGGAAAGGTGGAATTCAAGATCCTGAAGGGAGTGAGGAAGGAGAGTAGCAGAATACAGACCTTGGACTTCAGTAGTAGTGCAGATTTGGTTTATTCCATTTGGCAGATGGAATCCCAAGGGAGGCAGATCTGCAAGGTAGAGTTACTTAGGAAAACTTACTGGTGTTTAAGGACAGTATCCTCCAAATGCGAGAATGATTTATCCTGAAACTCAGGAAGATAAGTAGTCTAGCTTAGCTAGACAGGGTACTTGTGATGGAGCTCCCATGCAAAAAGCAGTACAGAAGAGCTGGAAGCAGGGACAGGCTTCCAAAAAGAAATTTAGAAACATTGCCTGGGCAAGGAAATGTGTCAGCCTTCCTGTGTCAGCAAAGCCAAAGCTCAGCTTTAGTTGAGACTTACAGAGGACATCAAGGGCTTGTTCTGTTACATTCGTAGTAGAAGACTGAACAAGGAGAATGTGTGTCCACTACCAAATGGGACAGGTAAGCTAGTGACAGCAGACACAGACAAGGCTGAGGTGCTCATTGCTTTCTTTGCCTCCACCTTCACCACCACGTTCTACCAGGTCTCTGCTTAGTGAAGGGGTTTAAGGAGAACTGCATGAAGGCAGAGTCATAGGTTACTTGAAAGAACGCAGCCTATGCAACTCTATTGGACCAGCTGGTCTATGTCCATGGGTGCAGAGAGAACAGTCTGATGCCCTTACAAAGTCACTCTCTGCCATGTTTGAAATGTTATGGAGACTGGGGAGATCCCTGATGATTGGAGGAACGCAAGTGTTGGCTCTTGTTTTCCTCCCCAACCCCCAGAAAAAGCCAAAAGGACAGTCTGGGGAATTATAAGCTGCTCAGTCCCACTTCAGTTCCTGGGAAAATGATGGAGTGAGTCCTCTTGGAAGGCGTTTCAAGGTCCATGAAGGAGAAGAGGGTGACTGAGAACAGTCAGCATAGATTTACTAAGGGTGAATGATGACTGACCAATGTGATTACAATCTATGATAAAATGTCTGGATTTATAGATGAGGAGAGGGCACTGGATGTCATTTACCTTGACTTTAGCAAGGCTTTCGACATTCTCTCACAATGTTATTGTATCCTAGTTGCCCCCATGGTGGCAACCAGATGAGTAAAAAAATTGGATGGTCAGGCTTGGAAGGTAGTGTTTAATGCATTGTACTCTATGTGGAGGCCTATAGCAGGTGTTTCAGGGAGTCTATCCTGCTGGAACTGTTTGTATTTAACATCTTTGTCATGACTTAGAAGAGGTGACAGAATGAATGCTCATCAAGTTTGCAGATGACACCGAGTTGTGGGTACCACTCAATACTTTCAAGGCTAGGGTGGACATTCAGAGGAGCCTAGATAGGCTGCAGGAATGATCCAACCTTATGAAATTCAAGAAGAACAAATGCAAAGTCCTACTCCTGGAAAGAAAGAGCCCCCAGCACCAGCACAGGCTGGGAGCACCAGGCTGGGGGCAGCTCTGTGGAGATGGCTGAGGGGTTCGGTGGGCAGCAAGCTGAGCACGAGCCAGCAGTGACCCTGGAAGCAACAAAGCTTGAAGGCTGCATGAACAGGGACAGAGCCGAAGACCGAGGGAAGTGATTATCCCCCCTTTACTCAGCACTCATTAGAACATGCATATAATACTGCCTCCGGTTTTGAGCCCCCCAATAGAAGAGTCATATTGACAAACTGTAGTATAATTTTTGTTTTTTAGAAGTTTTGTCTTGTGTTTGCCCATCTGATATTGCCAAGAGAGAATCTTTTTTTCTTTATATTTATTATACTAGTGGTTTTCTGTGAAAAAGTCATTATTAATCTTTCTTATGCTTCTGAGAAACAGAAAAGAAATGCTTCACAGGAAAAAATATATTAGTTATATTAGTCTCCTCTTTTACTTTGTTATTTTGTAATTGATAAAAATGACCGTGTAATTTTAAAATGATCCACTGACTCTTAGCTTATAAGATTTTAATTTTAAGGCCACCACTTAATAGGCTAAATGCTGTCATATGAGATTAAAGTTCATCCTTCTAGATACTATCAGATCCTAAAATACTTAACTAGAAAAATACTGAGTATTGAATGTAAGAATATTCTTTACTTTCATTGTTCTTTTCCAGCTCCTTACTGTGATATAGCCTATAGCATCTTTCAGTCTTTCTAATTAAAACTTTTGATTTATATACAATAATTGAATTTTTATTGAGCTAGAGATAACACATGGTTTAACTGTTAGATGATTATGGCACTTACCTTGGAGACAGAGGCTTCTGTTGTAGCTTCTGGTCCAATTAATATTTAATGAATTTATGTAAAGTAGAACATACTAGAAAAAGAGGATATAACATTCACAACAGCAAATATACTATAATCTGTTGGCTAGAGCATGGATCTCTGGAAGAAGATATGAGAACAGATTTTCCCAAGGAAAGGAGGAATTTTAATCTGGGAGTGCAACATCCTAGTTAAGTCCTGCAACCACTTGTTCTTATGTAAAAGGACATTAATACCCCTTCACATTGCCACTCTTTATCCCTGTAGACTTTACTCATAAGATGATTACTTATGAGATTTTGATTGTGTTCATGTTCAATGGTGGACAGATAATTTAATTGCAAGAATATTAATATGTCTAGAACTGTTGGACAAGTGAGCAGGACTTTTGAGGATCTATATTTTGGAATTTGATTCTTAAATTATTTAAATATCTCCCATAATAATTGCCCAGCATACCAATTCCATATTGACATGGCTCTATAAGGCTGCATGACTGGGAAACAATTTGGAAAAGTTGGACACTGTTGAGCCAATCTGAATAACAATGTTTTATACAACACTTGTAGCATCAGAAAGCTTTACAAAGATTAGCTGCTTAGCAGGTGGCATTAACAAGAGGAATTTGGCTTCTCAGTTTGTTACATAACTGATATGATTTAACAGCTATAATCTTTTTCTTGCATTGCTGCAGACTAATGATTTCTAAAGATTTTTTTTTTTCTTTTCACATTTTTACTTTTCCCTTATCTTTATATTCCTTAGATAAAACGTGGTTCATGTGACTGATTTCATATTTTCTCCTGAATACAACCATCTTCAGCTGTCCTATCCTGCTGTCACATACAGAATTGGTGTTCAGGTCTATTGCAAAGTCCATTGTGTCTACACTATAATCAGTGAAGACTTGGACCAAAACTTTTAGGTCACTATTGAATTTCATAGATTGTCATGATAGCACTCTCAAATTCAGGTGTGAAAAATGCACCTGATCAGATTATTAGCATTTCTGATGCAACAAAACATCTCTTTCAGAAACCCCCCATTAATTCAATTATAATACCATTCATGTGATGCTACTTTATCATAATGCCACGAGCAGTTGTGTGCCAGAGAGTACTCCTAGCTTTTTTTAGCCACTGATGGAGAAACACATGGTTCCTTTCATGGATGCCACAGCTATCACAATATCTTGTAAATAAAAAAGGTCAAGATAATCCTACTGTGTTGCAGGTTGATAAGGACAGACAGTCATGAAACAAGTGTGCTCCCCAGGATAGCTACTTGCCTTTCTCCAGACTGGAGTTTGGCATGTAGCACAGGTTTCTCTCTGTCAGAAATTTTTAAGCTCAGTGCAAGTATGCGAGGCAGACAGGTCTATATAGCTTTAGCTGCATTGTCAGTTAAACATGACTTGAGTCTGCACCCATTCTCATGCTCTCCTACCATCCATGTTAAACTTTACCTGGGTGTGAGTCACTAACGAGGGGAAAGTCAAGCCCAAATACTAAGCCTTAGAACAATCTGTGGATCACTTTATTATGACAGGAACAAACTTGGTATGTGGAGGCCAAGCACCCAATGTCCAGTCCACCAATGCATATTCTAACCATGGTTCTTCTGAAGGACAGGACAAATTTTAACCTGCTTTCATATCTGCACTTCAGCTGGACATACACACATAGGCAATGACAGTTGGGAAGGTCTCTGTACTTTATGATTAAAGAGTAGTCTTCCAGTTTCTCTTTTATGCACACATATTTCTGGGACTGGAATAAACTAGCCGGCTGTAGCAATTGTCCTAACAAATACAGTGTTTTCCAAATATCATTCACTGGTATTTTCTTCTTTTGTCTCACTTGTAATTAACGACTACTCTACCCATATGTCTGTACCCAAAAACTTTTTCCCAGATATACCACTTCCTGGGTTCTTAAGTGCAATTAAAGATCAATGTAGATGAAGTATTAAATTTGACTTTTTGATTATTGTTTGAAGTTTTGCAAAATGCAATGTCAATTTATTTATATTTAACTGTATGAGAAAATATTGAAGAGGTAACTTTATATAATCTTACTAAACAATAGCTATATATGTACATTAGTTGTCTGATAATGATACCTGTCTAGATCTTTGAATATTACATGTATTTAGAAATAAATTAACTTATTATATAATCAAATACTTCTTCAGATAACTATTTAAGCTCTTGATAAGTTGAGGCACTTAGGAAGGAGAGGATTATTTAAGGAAACATGAAAAATATGAAACTGATGAAATATGATGTATTAAGAAAGGAAATTTTTAACTGAAAATCACGTAACACCTTCTGACAGTGTGACTTACTAGACTGTGCAATAGCATGCCATATTAAATTGTGGGTTACCAATCATTGAAACATTTAAAACCAGACTAGCAGCAATAAAAATGAATGTAAAGAACACTCTTTCAAAGCAAGAGTTCTCCTTCACTGCAAAGACACACTAATGAACCTGTACAGCCTTTCCATGCATTTCATCACTAACAGTGGCCTCCAACCAGGCCACAGCCATTCCCACTGTCTCTATCAGACAGTGAATATCTAAATATTTTATGCAAAAAGCAATAGCTGTAAAACAAAAAAAAAAAAGAAAAAAAAGATATTGAGATACCAATTGTAGAATATCAGTTAGCCAAGAATGTAAAACTTCTCAGTAGTATGATATATGCATACATATACAGAGAGAGCTAAAATGAAAGTATTTGATTAATCAGAATTATATTATGAATCAAATTGTGTATGTAAAAGAGTGTGGAAGAACACTTGTTTAAGTGAAAAAAATGAAAAAGTTTACAGTTATGGGAATAATTTATAAAATTGATAAAGATTTTTTAAAAATCTATAGTAAGATTGTAGTGTACATGCAAATTTAAGAGCTCTAAACAGGTGAGATCATAAGGGCTTGATTGCAGCTGCTGATCCTGCTTTATTAATTTTAAGTTATATAGGGAAATTTAAATGAAGTTTTCAGAAACCCTCTGCCAAAGGAATGCCAGACACTCTGGTCTCTTGGTCTGACATACTTTCTTTCCTGAGCCCTGACACAACCAGTAACTTTGTAACATGCAACTGCCTGTTTTCCTGTATTTTTCTTACCTAGATTGTTGCTCACAGGAGCAAGCAGAGGTATTCTAATAGAGGAAATAGCTGTGATGAATGATAGCCCTGGTGACGTTTACAATTCATGGAGCTTAAGAGTGACCTGATAAAGGTCTCTATCTATGAAACTTTATCTGTTTTTTTCTAGTGCTACCAGCTGACTTCATAAAAGGGGTTAACCATCCTTGAAGACTTTTTATATATATTTAGATCATCATATACTTAACAACACTGTTACAGAGATTCACATACTCAGTGAAGATTTGCAGTAACATTTCTTAGAATAACATGAGCTGACACAGAATGGTTGAGGTTGAGGACACTGATGAAAATAAGTAGGATTTCAAAATGTTGGACCATGGAGCTCCCAGAGCCTGGATCCAAGGGCACATCCTGATTACATCTTGCCTGCATGTGAGCTCCACCCCTGATCTCAGCTTCCTGAGTGCTTACAGGAGTGATGCCTGCAGGCCTCCTCCTGCTTGAAATCCACTTTCCCAACAGGGGTGATGGCATGAGTGACTGGGGAACAAGGCCAGTGAGGCACGCTGTGGCATGCATCTACTCACCAATTCAGTATCCAAGGGGTCAAGCCCAGCCTGCTAAAATAACTGTGAGATGGAGGAATTGAACAACTTAGTTTCAATTTCTATTCTGTGTTCTGTATACAAATAATTGTGTATACATTCATGCATGAAATCCCACCATCTGATCAGAAGCATTCACTCTACTGTTTCTCAATTGCTATTTTTCAGTGTGGGACTCTTAGGACATGTCTATTTTGAGTCCAACACTAAAACGACCTGAGCCTACTCAGCTCCAGTAGAGATCAGTGAGACAGAAAAGTAATCACTGTTCTCAAATGATGGCTCCCTATGTATGTTTATTTAAATTATTGATGGTCCCAAAGTTTCTTTTACATTGTTTATATGTCATGTTTCTCTTTATGTATTGTCTTGTTAGTACTTGCAGCTAATACCTTCTGTGAATTTATGCAGTGTCTAGCACAAGGGGTCCTCCAACCAGACTGGGATCTCTGTGCACCACAGGATTAGAAAAGGACAATAAATATTATGTAACAATCAGTTTCCCATTAAACAGGTTCAACCTTTGATGACATTTATCCAAAAATAAAAGTCCATTTGCCTAACTATGTAGATCTGGCTGCAGGACAATTTCAGGAGTATTAATATTGAATTATACTTTTGGATTCTCTCTTGTAGCCCACACAGAAACTGTGTTTACATACTTTTTTTTTTTTCTTTATAGAGGACCAGTATGTAGAAAACAAAGTCAAAATCAAATGTATCATTTTTCAGAATCATACAATAACCTATGGCTAATCTGTACACATTTTTTTTTCCTCTGATATGAAGTAACAAGACAACCAGTGGTTTCTGTGTTATCTTTACATGTCTTTGAAAATGTCTAGATATGTAATAAAGATTTTACTAGTAGCCTTACTATAGTTTTTACAAATCCCCAAATCTGGAAACTCTAGAAGTACCACTAGAAGATGACCACTCCTACAATTTGTTCCATTCCTGTTTATCTAGCATATGTTTTCACATTGTTATTCATTCACTTTAAGAAACTTGCCTGCCATGTTGACAGAAATAAATGGAAAGTCATTATATTCTTGGTTCCTCAAAAGCCTTCCCCAGGTCCATACAGATCTTCCCACCTTGTACTTCAATAATGGCCCAAAATTTATACTACATGTTTTGTCTATTCATTTTTTACTCTAATTAGTTGTCCAGAATTCTTCCCTTTTACTAAGAATACAGATAACATCTCCATATATATTCTCTGTACATCTTATAATGGTCTCATATATTTGAAAGAAATTATTTCTTTTTTTAGCTTTTGAAATTTCTTCCAGTTAAAAGATTTGTCTGTGCCTCAATGTCTGCTCAAGCAAAATGATTATGAGAATTCATATTTCTTCACATTTAAATAGCATAATATGTACTGCTTGACAAACCTGATCTCCTTCTATGACAAAGTGACGCACTTAGTGGATGAGGGAAAGGCTGTGGATGTGGTCTACCTTGACTTCAATAAGGCTTTTGACACCATTTCCCACAGCATTCTCCTGAAGAAACTGGCTGCTCATGGCTTGGACTGGCATACACTTCTTTGCGTTAGAAACTGGCTGGGTGGCCGGGCCCAAAGAGTCGTGGTGAATGGAGTTAAATCCAGTTGGAAGCTGGTCATGAGTGGTGTCCCCCGGGGCTCAGTATTAGGGCCAGTTCTGCTCAATATCTTTATCAATGATCTGGATGAGGGGATCGAGTGCATCCTCAGCAAGTTTGCAGATGACACCAAGTTGGGTGCATGTGTTGATCTGCTTGAGGGTAGGAAGGCTCTGCAGGAAGATCTGGATAGGCTGGACCGATGGGCTGAGGCCAACTCTATGAAGTTCAACAAGGCCAAGGGCCGGTTCCTGCACTTGGGGCACAACAACCCCAAGCAGCGCTACAGGCTGGGGGATGAGTGGCTGGAAAGCTG
>VXAA01006414.1:0-16112 GCA_013399115.1 Anseranas semipalmata
GGGCCCTCTGTTCCTATTAGAAGTGAATCCCCTACTACAATTACCCGTCTTTCTTTCTTATGAGAGGCAGTCTTGAGGCGATGTGTCAACTGCCTCTTCCTATGTGACCTCATAGGCGGGCCTTCAACCACATCCTCACCTACTTCTCCATCCAGATCCAGGGCCTCAAACCTATTATGAAGGGGCACCTGTGGAAGCGAGGTAGGGAGGGAGGGGGGTTGCCCGTGACGCCGAACTGGGACTTGTTTCCAACCCTCCTCATCTTTCTGGTCCCCTCCGTCTGCCCGACAGCAACAGGGCAGTGGTTCCACCACACTCTGGGGTGCATCCCCCCGGCGCCCTTCTCTCTGGCACGCCAGGGAGTTGCTCCACCAATCAATCTCCTTCTCACACGCCCTCATGCTCCTTAGACTTCAGTGGCACAAGGAGCTCCAGCTCATTTTCAGGCCAAACGCATCATAAATAAACCCACAAAATGATAAAGAAAGCTGAAAATTGAAATTTTATCAAAGGAAATCAGGATAAACTCCTAGAATTTCCTGCCAAAATAGAATAAATTAATTCATGAAATATCAGTGCTGGCATTGCAAGACCTCACCCAAGAGCAAATAATTGCTGAGTAAAACAAGAAACCTGTGGGTGATGATGACAGGGCAAGCTTATCTGTGGATGGGAAGAACTGGTGGGAGAAGCTTGCCACCCTGGTCAGCCTGAGACCCTGAACAGACCATTGGGCTTGCAGCTGGGGAATGAATCCTCTCTCCAAAGCACCTGCGTCATCAGGACTGCTCTGGTGCTAGAAACCTTATAGGATGGAGCTCAAAACACTAAGCACAATTGGTCCTTAGGACTTCCGGTCTCCTCATGCAACCCCATCTCACAGGTTTCTGGAGGCGAGGCCAAGCTGGTAAAAACAGAGGCATGGTACAGTTTGTCTTGACATTCTGCTTGTAGCCTCTTGTTTCTGTAAAAAGTTTTGCTGGATTGTTATTTTCCATGGCTAGGATAGTCCTTGGGAGTTTCTAAATGGCTGATCTTGCATACATGCATACACATGGGAGACCCCACTCATGGCACCACTGGTGGCAGTGGCATTGCACCACATTGCATTTGGGAAACTGAGTCATAATTCCAGTGAACGTAGACAGCCCAAAGCTTGATTCTGGGGAGATGAGTTTATTTTTATTCCAGACCACTTTGCTTCACTCTGGCTAAAGTAGGTTCAGACACATACCTTCTCTGTCTTCATGCTCACTCTTCTTTGCTCAAGGGCTTTTCAATGTAATGTCTTTATGAGTTTTTATTCAGCATGTGATTTTTGACTCTAGATAGCATATTGCCTGCAGATTTTCATGTTAAAGTTATTGTCTACAAACTATCATATTAAATCCTGCAGTAAAACACCATTTTTCCTCATGCTGTACAAAGGAATCATTGCTTCCCCCACAGTATTACTAGCCATTGGTTTACTACAAAACTTCTACCTGCTTCTTTACTAAGTAACCTATTAATGAAGGTAGTTAAAAAAATATCTACTGTATCTACATGAATTATTTGTTTTAGTTAAATCAGGCACATGCTGGCATATCTTCTTGAGTAGAATTAGCCAGTGGTATAAAACACATTTAAAAAAACCAACACTTCGGGTCCGTAGATTTGCATCTCATGCAGATACTGCAGCATGGGCAAAACAGGATGCTCCTGAGTTTGAAAACCAATGTTTAAGTCAGCCATGTCAGAAAAGGCAGTGGTAAATCTAATGCAGTGGGCTAAAATTGGAACTAAATTAAGGTAGTTTGGAAACAATAATTTATACAGCATGACTAGATTTCAGTCAAGACAAGACATATTATTTACTTTGCTTCAATACTGGATGTCTTTAATGTTTGACCAAATTACTTATTTTCTTGCCTAAATGATATATCACTTCCTTCTGTTAATTTGAAGCCAGCATTAGCAGGAACAAAGAACAGCTGGCAAAACAACATTATCCAAAGTTTAAGTCTATACCTTCTTCCTCAGCCTGGAGAAAGAAAGAAAGAAAGAAAGAAAGAAAGAAAGAAAGAAAGAAAGAAAGAAAGAAAGAAAGAAAGAAAGAAAGAAAGAAAGAAAGAAGGAAAGAAGGAAAGAAAGAAAGAAAGAAAGAAGGAAGGAAGGAAAGAAAGAAAGAAAGAAAGAAAGAAAGAAAGAAAGAAAGAAAGAAAGAAAGAAAGAAAGAAAGAAAGAAAGAAAGAAAGAAGGAAAGAAAGAAGGAAAGAAAGAAAGAAAGAAGGAAAGAAAGAAANAAAGAAAGAAAGAAAGAAAGAAAGAAAGAAAGAAAGAAAAAGAAAGAAAACCTCCACTCATTCTCAATTACTTGAAGTCTCAGTGGACTCCGAAAATTGTATCATCAGAAATAAGGGCAACGAGCATCACTGTGGAATCACGGAATCACAGAATCACAGAATTGTAGGGGTTGTAGGGGTTGCTCTAGAGATCATCAGGTCCAACCCCCCTGCCACAGCAGGTTCCCTAGAGCAGGTTGCACAGGTAGGCGTCCAGATGGGTCTTGAATATCTCCAGAGAAGGAGACTCCACAACCTCCCTGGGCAGCCTGTTCCAGTGCTCCGTCACCCTCACCGTGAAGAAGTTCTTTCACATATTGGTGCGGAACTTCCTATGCTCCATTTTGTGGCCATTGCCCCTTGTCCTGTCCCCACAGATCATTGAAAAGAGGTTGGCCATATCCCTGTGTCCCCCACACTGCAGGTATTTATAAACATTGATAAGATGAATTAATTGCAGGCAAGTATGTTCTGATGCAAGACTGACTGCAAATATAAGTCATTAATTTTTAAATACATGTAAAAGTGTGACACGCTTTTAAGTCTCTCAGCACAGTGGAACTCAAGGAATTTTTGTTTAAATTCTGGAAGCAAATCTTTGCAGAGAAAAAAATATTTTACTGCTTTGCTGAACAGCTTGTATTTCCTGAATACATTGAAAATGAAAAATTCATCATGTGAGGCTACAGAAAAAGCCACAGACAAGAACTTCAGTTCAGGAAACTCTGAATGTAACAATAGGAAACCACTGAAAAAAGGGAAAAAAATATTTTTGTCTATGCTATAGGTGTGTGTACATATATGTAAAAGTACGTTTACTAAAATTAGCTGTAAATTAATTATAATGATTCCTAATCTTCATAACCCACAATTTCTTAGTTGGTCAGACTTAAATGGTGATACATCTAGGAGGGCATGGGAATGAGTTTTATTTATTTTTATTTATATTTTATTTATTTTAGTTTTACCTTCACATGCCTTAGCCAATCAGCAAACGAGGTCTTTGGGTCCTTTTAGATATTTAAGGACTACGGATGAAGAGCAGCTTGTACCAATTCATTGCACATTATGCCATTGAAAATAAAACCACCACTATCTCATCATATGCGTTTTTTCTTTCATGAGTTCTTGGAAGAAATGGGTACTTTACATGCTGTTCAAATGGGTTAAATTTTAGTGCAACACCTGTTGGTGGTTACAGTGGTAAAGTGTTTTGAAATAATATACCATTATGGGCCTATAACTTACATTAGACTTAGCTGGCTTCTCCAGTAACTAAGGTTTTATGTGGTAAGGATGCTTCTGTCAGTGTGTGTTTCTACATGCTTGCTTATCTATTGTCATCATTCATCAGCTGTTGCCAACCAGATATAACAAGAGGAACAGCAGTCCCAAATATAGCTGTG
Organism: Anseranas semipalmata; assembly: GCA_013399115.1. NCBI lineage: Eukaryota > Metazoa > Chordata > Aves > Anseriformes > Anseranatidae > Anseranas > Anseranas semipalmata. The sequence continues at coordinate 3,731 of VXAA01006414.1, forward strand.
CTCCTGTGAGTTCATGAAAGTAGGCAAGAAAGGAGCTTTTGTAAGAGATTTAGGAGAGGGGAGTTTTTTGTGCACTTTTAGATCCATCAAGTATATTAGCAAACGAAAGAGAAAATAGTTGAGAACAAAGACAATGGTAGTGATTTAGAAAAGAACTTATAAAGAAAGATTAAAAAAGAATGAGGCTTTTGTTGAGAACAAAAAAAAAGAGAGAGAGAGAGAGAGGAGGTAGAAGTGGAACGTGGTAACAATGTAAAAGGTAACTTTTGCAAAGGGGAGAGGAAAAAGTCTGTTCTTCATATCCACACTTGATGAATATTATAAGTAAGTAGTGTAAACTACAGAAAAGAATACTCATGTTGGATTTATATAACTGGCGACAGAAAAATTACTGTGATGTGTTTATTAGTTTAAAAAGCATTTTCTGTATTTGTTTTATTTTAAATTTGCTCTTTCTAAGATCATTCCTGCCAAGAAATTAGTTTGCTACAACATTCCTTTCTCTTGAGTTTATAAAAGGCATTCTGGCATTTATTTTATTTTTTTATTTTTTACATTAGCATGCATCGCTTTGAAATTACTAGTATAGTATTAAGTATAATGAGTTTTCATCATCCAGAAATGACCTTCTGAAGCCACATCTGGAATTTTGGTCAAAAACTATGCAGGAAGGAGTTTTCTTCTATCTACCAAATATGGTCAGTTATAAAATAGAAATAGATGGCTTTGCCCTTATCATGCCAAACATTAAACAGTAGTAATTTTGTGTACATATGCCTGCCTGCATGTTTTGAGAGGAGGATTTCCAGACATTCAAATCACTTTAATTTTGCATTTTAGTAATTTTATAAAAGCGCATTTATGGCAGGTTGCAAATCTAAGGATAGTTAAATACTTCAATAAATGGTATTTAATTACTGTATAATATAAAAGGATAAAGCATGTGCCTTCTAATTATGAATTATAATCACCTGTAGTAGTTTCTAGTGTGCTTAAAATACCATGCACTGATCATGCCCATAACTTGTTTATGCACTCTATTGGCACATTCATAACTTGCTTGTAATAACACCCGGGGAATACTTTATGAAGAAATACACTGCAAAAGGAAAAAAAGAAAAAAAAAAAAAAAGAGTTCAAATGAAAAATTCAAATTAGTAGTTTGCTTTGTGAGGCCAGTTTGGGGAGATACACAGAAACCAACTCCTCCACACAGATGTGTTATACTTGATCTGGTTTTCCAGTCTTTCTCAGGACATTTGCACAGTAACAGTCTAGTCTTCATTCTGTTTAGCAGGGGAGCACCAATTTCTAGGATTGGAGCTGTTGCACCTGGTCAAAAAGTTTCGCTTGAGTGAAGGATATGTTAGTTGGGAAAATAGCCACACTACAAAATATCCAGCCCATAAACTATGAATAATCAAATCTCTTTAATTCAGACACGTGGGTATGAGTAACTGAACAGCAGGGCAAGTCTCAGTTGCAAGTAGAACTGTTCAAATAGCCTAGATCTCCTTGAATATATATTTTGTAATTAAACCTCACCAACGGGATCAACCTCTACAAACTAGCATTGAAACTGTTCCATTCACAGTGTGTCTGGCCAAGCCAGTCAGCAGATGATATTCCCAACACTAGCATCCCACTTCCCCTCTCTCCCAGCCAGCACAAAGTCCTTGCAGAAAAAGTGAGTGTGCATGTGTTTGTAACCTGTTGCTGCGAGGAACTAGTATGCGTACTAGTTCATTTATAATTAAGCAACTTAGATCATTTATAATTAATTAGCTGCAATTCGCTGAATTCTAACATGACAAAAGATCAAAAGATTTTCTTCAGAAATGCAGGGGAGGGGGCAGGGAATAAGACACTGTGAAACAAAAACTCTCAGCCAAAAACCAAGGAATGCTGCAGCCAAATCAGACGGGACTGAGACACCTCCTGAGCTAACTCCTTCTTCTGCAAACATGCTAGAAAATTCATCAATAAAAATCTTGCATGTACTATGTAGGCTGCTGAGGACATTTAGAGCAGTACAATATTCATACAATATTTAGCACTAACCAAGCCAGGCAAACTATGGTAGTCTGTTCCCAGGAAGTGAATATATATACATCCCTTAAATTGCTATTAAAATGAAAATACAGTAAAATAAAATTAATAATGAGCTCAAAGATATTAGAGTAAATTGTATTTTATAATGGGAAAGACAGATGCAGTAGGAGAGGCACGTCAAACGAGCTGCCTAACAGGAAACTAGCAGACCTCTAACCTTTTAAAACTTACATGAAAAACTGGGGTTATTAGGTCTGGATTTAATGAGACAACTGAAGTACTGTAAGGAACTGTAGCTGAAACATAGCAAATGGACAATATCATAGTAGTGTGAGCGTAGGCAGGTCTATGGTTTGATGGAGCTTATAATGAAGTTTGCACATTCACATCAATGGCACTACAACTACAGCTTGTGTTTCTGCTTTCATCACAGAGTAGCACATCAGAAAACAGGAGGAAAGGGGGGTTAAATCACAGCATGGTGACCTCAGGTTATAATACATGCAAGCCATGGACTCCTGCCAGGATGGGACTGTTACAGTGGTAGTCTCTGTCCCTCAATGCATTTGGGAGTGATTGGACCCACAAGACCTGATAGTGCCAAGGTGAATAGAAACTATTATTAGAAACTATGGGAGGAAAAGGTACTCGAGTGGGGAAAGGGGAACATATAGAAACAACTTTCCTCTAAACTTCAAGTGCATGTAAAACTGTGTCATCAGTCTGAGCTTGTTACGCATTATCCTGCTGTGGTGTTTTCACAGTGATGGCTAGCTGAATTCTACCACACTGCTCTCTCACTCCCCCTCCACAAAGAACAGTGGGAGAAAATATGATGAAAAAAAAAAGGCTCACAAGTTGAGATAAGGACAGCTTAATTAAAGGAAAAAAAAAAAAGTTAAAGCTGTGCAGAAGCAAAGAGAAAAAAAAAGAAAAAACAATTATTCTCTACTTACCATCAGCGAGGAATGTTCAGCCACGTCTTGGGAAGCAGCTCTTTAATATGCATAGCAGTTGCTCGGGAAGGCAGATGTTTTCATAACAAGAGCCCCCATTCTCCTTCCCCAGCTGTTATTCCTGAGTGTGACATCACATGATATGGAATATCCCTTTGGTCAGTTTAGGTCAGCTGCCCTGGCAATGTTCCCTTCCCACCTCTTGCCCACCCCCAGCCTAATGGCTTTTGTGGGAGAGGGGAGGTTGGAGAGAGTTTTGATGCTGTGCCAGCACTGCTCAGCAGTAGGCAAAACACTGGTGTGATATCAGGGCACTTCTAGCTACAAGTGCAGAGCACAGCACTATACACCCACCCAGCACTGTTTCCAGAAAAACACTAAAAGCCATAGTTGAACAGCAAGGATGGATGGAAGCCATATATCTAAGGCATGAACAGATGAGCAGCAGCAGAAGATAACAGCTTCAGCTTTAAATCGCTGCCAAAGCAAGGCCAGCATCCCAGAGCTGGGATGAAGTCATTGTCAGCTCTTGACAACCATCTGGGGAGGGAGAAGAGATGAAAACATGCTGAGGCAGCAGACAAAAAGCATGCATACACTCACTGCCTAACGTGCAGTATAAAAACAAAGCTATATTATTCTTTCAAGTCATGTCTACTATTATCTCAGGCTTGAGCCAGTGGACATTTGAGCACCCTTCACTTATAAGACAAACTCAGCGGGAGGTGAGGGAGTGTGTCCTCTCCCATGTATCCAAAAGTTCCTGAGGGCAGATGTGGCCATGGAGTTTACAGCTCCTGCTCCCTGGCCACCACAATAGGGCAGGTTGCTTGACACCATCAAACTTCATTTTGACAATAAAAAGGAGATTCTTAGCATCCAGTGCTACAGCTCTTCATGAAAGAGGTTTCTTATTTCCAGTAGGGATTTTATTGCTGAAGTTTGTGTCCATTGCCTCTTGTTGATGTGCACCTCCAACAAGCATATGTTTTATTTTATAGCACATTTGGCACCAGACAGGATACAGTATGTACCATATTCATCTGTCAATACAATAACTGACTTTTACTATGTGAGGAGTTGGTCTCTCATGGTTCTTGGGCACCCTCGTAATAAGTAGCTTGAAGAGAGGCCTTAGTTCAAATATCACTGATGTTGACTTCTCAAGTAAAAAACAAAACATAAAATAAATAAATAAAAAAAAAACTAACTGCTCCATTTCCCAATATCCAACCTTTGTTAGCATGAGGAAGGTGAAGCTCTTGATATGAATCATATAAAGGTTCCATGAAGCAGGTGAACAAGTGGTCAGCCAAGGTGACCACACACCCCCACCCCATGTGGCAGTGCCACCATCCCAGCAAGGTTATGTACAGTCAAGTAAGGGGTGGGATGCAGACTCCAATACAGGTTTCAACTGCTATGTGCTGTCCTTGGCAGCAGCAGAGGCGTTCATACTGGGACCACCACAGGACCTGGCAGCCAGTGCCATGCCCATGAGCTCCAGTAGATTCTGACCTTTCTTAGGGGGAGCACAAGTTGCCGGCTTTACCCTCCAAAAACTGCATGTTTGGATCTCTTCACTCAACAATGCTACCTGAAGGAAGATTAGAGACCTGATTGCCATCAGGTCTCACATAAGATGTGAGCTCTTCTCTGCATTGTGCAATCTCTTTGTTTCTCCAGCTTCCCTTGGGTTGGGGAATAAAACTGCAGTGTAGCCATTTGTTTCATGTTCCTTCCTCATTTTTCTTCATGCCCTCCAGTGATTTTTCAATAGGCAAATCTCTATATGTAGGCACTGTTCTCATAATACATACAACTAACGCCCCATTTGCTGAATAAGCAAATAAGAGTTTCAAGTGGCACTGAATTAGCAATTTCCAGTAACACATGCAAATTTTGAAGGCTAAGGTATTCTTATTCTCACAAGCAGAGTTAGTTTTTCATTTTCAAACATAGCCGTAAGTATCCCTCATGGATAGGAAGCAGGGTATAAAAAAGCTCCAGAGTGGGTAGCAAAAAGATTCAACTGAGCACTTTCAAAGATGTTGCCTTTTTAGTACTGCCAAAGATAATATATGGTTTCACTTTGAAACAGGATACTGTGATATTTTTAAACATAACCACAATTTGAAAATGTGATTTGCCCTCACTTTCTGATGTACTTGCAATTCTCTATGACTTCCAGCACAGCACAGATTTTTTTTTTGTGAAGTCAAAAAAAACAACAGCACCATGCTACTCAGATACTCCAGATCTTTGACAAGTGAAGCTCATAAGTCACAGAGCTCATGGGAAGTATGGGCAGGGGAATTGTGTGGCAAACATACACAGATATACAAGCAAATGGCCAGCATGACAGACCAATTTGCTAATTCCATTGCAGGCAAAATGCAAAACAAGCTATCAGCTTGCTTGAAGGTCCAATCTCAGCTGGGGAGTCAGAAGATACTCAGAGGAGAAACAGCTTGAGACCTTAACAGCTATCCTACATCCTAACCCTCCAAGCATAACCTACATGATTCTTTTTTTTTTTTCCCCATCAAAGGAAAAACCTTCCCCTGCAACTCATGGGGACTGAGTCCCTCATGCAAGATGGGGGACAGCATGATGCAATCACCAAGAGCCCTCATAGCTGATATGAGAGTGTATACACAGATGTCTAGTGTCAGGTGGACATGAAGCACCTAGGACCTTGCACGTGTCAGAAGTGCTCTTACTTTGATCTGCAGTGGCCCTACTGGAGAAGCAGGTAAGGATGCTGATAGAGTAGAAAAGCATCACGGACTGGAAAACTGAAAACTTGCATATGGTCTCCAGTTAAATAATTTATCAGCCACAATGCCACATGTCCTGTCTTCATGTCTTTCTCACATGAAGTCTTAAAGTCTTCATGTCTTTCTCACATGAAGACTTTAGGCAAGTTAAAAAATGCTTTATATTTTTTCTGTTATAGTTTTCATGAACACTTTTTTCTCATTTTACATTAAACACCTTGATTATGCACAAGGCACTTTCAGTGTTTGACTAGGTATGCGTATGCTTGTATACCCTTATATTCAAATAAATATATGTAGGTAAATGAAATTTAAATTATATTTATATATATCCTATCGTCCTATAGGGAGGATGCAGCACATGGGTTACCTCCTCCATCAGTAGGAGGTAAGAGCCTGATTAATCCTCATTGTTTTTATGTTGCTGGACTGACTCAGCCTTTGGATTGACTCAGGATTTCAAAAAGATACCCAAAGCTTGGCCAGGTGAGAAGTGCTGGAGGGCAGCAACTCTCCCACCAGTGTTGTGCGGTGCTGCTTTGCAAAGGCCAGTGCAAGAGCAAAGTCCAGGAGTGCATCAGATGTCAAGGACTAGACTAGAAATGTTCCTTCCCAAATGGTTTGCATCCTCGTCAAACTGTCTGCCTCAGCTGCCAATGTGGTCAAAAATGTTGCAGCTTAATTCACATTTCTACCCCCCCCAAAAAAAAAAACACCATGAAAATCTCAATTAAATAAGGTTTCTAATGAAATAAATAAATAACTAATTGACATCCTCCGTATAGGATTTATATACATATATATATATATATATATATTTATATATATTAATCAGCTATCACCATATTAATAAGTATTCTTTGGAACCACTCTGATGGCAGGGGTAAGAACAGGAGTCAACCTGTTAGTACCTCAGTACTTCTGTTTCCAACCACTTTTAAAATAAAGTAATAAATAAATAAACTGAAACTTTGCTGCCAGCCTGGCTGCTACTCCATTAGGGTAGGAGGGAGACCTATTGTGAATGACAACCATTTGCACTGTGACTTCTCCAGCTGTGCTGCAGAACAGTGCAGGCATCACAGAGGACAGTGGGACATAAGGACTCAGACCCAATACCAGTCAATATGTCTCAGCATCAGGGAGCTCCTATTAGGAGAGAACAAGCTAACTTTGTGAACAAAGCTCTCACTCTGTACTTAAGGCTGGGTCAGTGTGCCTTCTGGACTCTTCCCAAGTTTCAGAAGATCACCAGACAGAAATACAAGTAAGTTATAAATATACCGTGTCAGTTGTGGGGGGGTAGGGGGTGGGGGGTTTGAATGGGTAAAGAGAGAAAGGAAGAAGACATCTTACATTTCCAGCACTGCAAAGAATGTAATAAGTCACTGGACCTTTTCAATAGTCTTATCTAGCTTATGTCCCATCTTTAACACATCAAAGGAAATGTTGGCTGGCAAAGGGCTAGCCTGTAGGAAGGGAGAATCCAGGCCAGCAGCTCATATTTTAGAAGAGGTTAGGGAGTTGTTATCTACATTAATATCTCTCAGCAGTATGTCTACCAGTTTTCTAGGCTGTTTCAAACACCAATAACCCTCACAACTGCTACTATAATTTTCTTCTGTAATACACTTGCATTAAGGTCAGCGCCTGTTCAGGTTTTGATGTGGTATCACTGTGGCAACATCTGTAAGAATCAAAAGCATCAACATCATCTGTCCATTTCAACAGTGAATTTAAAGACTAATGATGCCTCTCAATCTTTAGTACATTTTATGGTGTTGCACAAACTAGTTTATTACTAAGTGATTGCCTACCATATGGAAAAAATACTGTATTGAATCTTATATACAAAATCTATGTTGCTTAATAGAAAGCTCTATGTTCCACTTGGACTTTGATTGAAAATAAGGCTTGCTGAGAAAACCTAGAGACTGTCTATGTACCATAGAGGCTAGCAGATGGAAATGGCAGCATAAAACAAAAGGAAAAGCCCTGAAGATGGTACACTATATTACAGCCAAGCAAGTCACTGATTTTAGGCTGTGGCCCTACAAGATTCCAGGTCCAGCTCTGCTACTACATCTGTCTGAAGACCTGAAGAAAATCAAGTCTCTCTCTCTGCTTGTGCCTTTCCACTTTCACATTTCATTTGTCCTAAGAACTTATGCTGTAACTCCCTCGGGGTTAGCCTGCATTATAGCAAAGCAACAGCTAACACTGCATCAGAAAATTTTATTTCTTATGGGTTAGAAATGAGAATTCTGGCTAAATATTTTGCTGCAAAAATCCAAGAGAAAGTGAAGAAAATAAAGGACCTCTTACAACTTTCTGTGCCATTGCAACTCATAGTGGAGAGTTATGTTTAAAAATATACCAAATATACTCCCTCGAAAAAAAAAATATTTTAAGTGGACTGGTAAAGTTCCATATTTTATTAAAAATATATTTGGGAAAATGTATACATTGCAGGATATTTGTGATTAAAATACATTATTAAATAATAAAATATTAATATAAAATATAAAGATATCAGCATAAATATACCTATAAAGATGTCAACATAAATCTAAAATAATCATAAAAGTGTTATTAAATAAACTATGGAACATTCATATAAAGTTACTGCAGTACAAATGTCTTTACAAACCCATTTCATTTTGTTTTGTGCATATGATGTCTAGAGACAAGGCTGAAATTCTTCTTTAAGGACAATAAATCACTCAGAAACATATACACATAGCACTGTAATGACAGTAATTCTAGGATATTTTTTCTTCCTATGAGAACAGTTCACATCACAAAAGAGAGTACTTTAAGTCGCTGAGCAGTCAGCTGATTTTATACAGAGTTTAGAAGGCAACTTGGCACATCTTACTTTAAATCTCTCTTTTATACGTAATTCACAGAATCACATATACTGTAATTCAGAAAATAGATGGGCATGCTCTACTGCAAGAGGTCTCAAATCACAGTTGATAGGACGCACTCCGTATGTCGGCTATACCTCACACCCGAGAACACTGTTTGGTTAATGCACTGAAGCTCTGAGAAACACAGCATCACCACCACCTCACTTTATTTTGCTCATTAGGTAACGACCATGAGACACACATTGCATGGGACTGGGAACAAGCGGAGAAGCATGCCTTGCTCTCTATGGCTTTGTGCACTAACATAGTTTATTTAATGTTTAGTTACAAGCTGAGAACACGCTACTAGTGGGAAATTGTAATGTTAGAACCATTTCTGGTCAGACAGTAAAAGCAGCTCCTCAGACAGTAGGACATCTCCTCCATCTGAAAGATGGACATCTTGATAGGGGCATGGTATTAATCTCTAGAAAATACGGGTTTATAAGACAATTGTACTTTAGGAAGAGATGTGGATGAGTCAAATAAAAGAAATGTAATTAAACTTTGTTTAGGAGAAGAAGATCTTCAGGAAGAAATTCCATTTTTAAGGTCAACTTGCAGGAAGAAGCATACAGACAGACAAAGAGTAGAAAGAACAAAAGAAATGAGAACAAGTCATACAGGTGCATCATTTCTTTCTTCTTGCTTATTGGCCATGCAGTCACCTCTCTCCTTTGCCAATACTTTCAGGATGGCCGCATTCCTGTCCCCATGACAATTTGCATTGGTGCTATTTTCCTTCCTTTCCATTCTCCTTGGAAACGTCTGCTACTTCTGGTTGTCCCTAGTGTCTCTCCTTGAGTGAGACTGGCACAGCAGGTCCTAATGATGGCTGCTTATGCCCAACAGAAACATCTTTTGTGCCAGCTCCATGGTGAGCTTAGCAATACCCAGTAAAAGCAGCTGTATCAAAAGTTATGCAAAGTGGCAAGCACAGAAGACTGTTGGATCTCTGGGAAACCTTAAGAAATGGTCCATAGAGAGAACAGCTGATAGACTTGGTCTAGCTACCAATCTCACTGGTCTGAGCGCCTCCACCATGTCACAGATAAAGCTTTCTCTGATACAACATCAAATACTGGCCTGGCCACTGGTGTATTTCTGGGACTGAATGTTCAATGGGCCTGCAGTCAGATTCTGATATTATTCCATCCCCCAATATTTTCCACTGATTTATGAAACCAAATCTTCACCATGGACATGATTAAAATTCATTTTTAATGGACGCACATTAAAAACAAAGCATTATAAAAAAAAAAAAAAGAATAAAAATATGAATATCTGATCCCTAATAGTAACCTTAAACTGAATTCTGCACCAATGAGCATCATTAGAAGGGACTGGACCAAAGTGACATCAGCAGCTTTCCTTGTTTTGGGCAAGTTATGGCTACACAATATTTACAGAAATAATGATTCTTTATATATATGAAACCCTAATTCGCTCCAAATTAACTTCAAGACCCATGGAAATACCCATGGAAAATTTCCATACCCACAGCAAAAGAAAGAGTTAGGGACACAGCTAAGGAAACACCCTTCCTAACTCTGTGACCTGAACAAAACAGCAAGGTGACCCCAAAATTTCAGCCATGCCAAAAGCTCCAAACTCTAGTCTTCTCGTGTAAATGAAATGTGTTGGAAAATAATCCTGAAGACACCAGGCCAAAATGACCAAGATAATTTCCCAATATCCAGACAACCTTCAGACAGCAAATTATGTATAGAATCCCTAAGGCTTCCGATTTATAAAATTGCTTTGTGACTCACACACCATGCACACACTCAAAGAAAACCATACAAAACACAATACTAAAAAGAGACCTTCAAAAATATTCACTTCAACCTTGTATGTACCTTTTTAATTTATTCAGTCCATTTTCCAAGGGATTTATAATTTTGTTTCTTAAATGGTCATTTAAGAAGTTATTTTCCTCTTTTAATGACTATTAGATAGGTGGCTCTAGTCAGTCTGAATTTCCCAAGGAACAAGCTTGAGGACTATTACAAAATGAACTTTCTAGTTAATACAAATGTTCTGTCTTGGTGGATACACAGGGAAAGGTGGCAACAAACAGACTTTCTTGTTGGCTTGGTTGTGCACAGTTATGGTGTGCCAAAAGTCAGGAGAGAGTCTTCTGGCATTGTTTAAAGATGATTTGTCAAAGGAGTGGAGCCGGGCTCTGTGTTTGCATAACCATCCCCTCAGGTTTATGCATGGGGCACTGCCCCCTTCTGGAAAGCACTAAGAAACATTTTCTAGAAAAACCCAGGCTTTGACTGTTCAGTGAAAAGCAAACATTGCTCTTTGATGAGTACAGCTATAATACCTACTGTAATATATGATCTATACTTCGTCAAAGAGAACAGAAGAAAGATTAATGCATTTGTATCTCTGCCCATTTTGCTGCCGCCAGCTGAAAAGATGAGAATCATTTTTAAATATTTGCCTTCTGGTGGGAAGATCATTCAGCTCAAGCAATACATCTGAATTTGATGAGCTTTCCTGGATATGTACATTGCACTGAAAATAGCTGCCCGGTGTTTTTTATAGTACAGTCACAGTAAATAATGACTGCAAGTAAAAAGGAAAACAGCATCACTAAAATACATAGCTCTGCTAACCCAGGAAAAGGTCTGATGTTCTTCTTGCTCACCTATGGCAGAGTGCCTGGCTTATCTAGTTTCCTCTGCCACCACATTTTCCTGCTTCACTTGAAATATTTTGTCAGTCTGTTAGCAACCAGTAACTGCTATTGGATGCTTTCATTCTCACATATCTGTGCAATGGCCACCTGCCACATCGCAAATAAAAGACTTCTAAAAGCCTTCCCCAGACCTGGTAATTGAAATACTTAGCATTTATTGAGCGATAGGAGACAAGCTGTATGCAATTCTCAAACAAGAGCAAGATGGGGATGTTTTATCTTGATGTAGTTGCCTGCAACTTCCCAGCTCAACAGAAATGCCTGTGGGTTCCCTTATAATGACTGATGTGGAATATAACACCTCCACACACTCCGCCCCCAAAGAGAAGGAGGGAAAAAATGATACTGGAGGTCAAAGAAGCAATTTGGAGAGGTTAGGAAGCTCCTCTGGCAGCTGGAGCAACGCAAGACTGAGATCTACAAAGCATCAGCCAGACTGTTGCCCTCCACTGCCAGTAGAGAGCTGCTCTCAGCATGGTCTCCACTCCAATAATCCGTGATAGCCTGTATGGAGGAGAGCCAGGAGCGCTTTCTGCTGGGTCCTGTAAATGAGCAGCCAGCGTGCATGTGCCTGTGACTGATGTCAGACATGGCTGTGAAGGAATTTTTGGAGTATTCAGTCTGCCGCAATTGGCTGGATATTCCTGGCTATCACTTCTTAAAAATTACCTGGGAAAACAAGCAATAGTTATATGCCCTTTTCCTAGCGGTCTCGCAGAAGTAACATTTAACCTCTACTGTTTTTCAGAGACTTTTGTCCTTTTTCATGTTAGTGTTCTCACATTTCAAATAAAGGTCATTAAGTCTAAGAATGTCTTTGTGCACAAAGACAGAAGCAAGATATTTTAAAATAAGTTCTACTGGCATCAGAGGAGAAAATTATTGTATCATGAGATACAAAGATAAGGGGAGAAATCCTGGTTGTCTTCTTGCAGTGCTAAATCCAGTTAATGTGACACAAAAAAAAAAAAA
>VXAA01006416.1:8985-24811 GCA_013399115.1 Anseranas semipalmata
CAGCTTTTATTGCTGAGTGTGACATCATATGGTATGGAATATCCCTTTGGTCGGTTTAGGTCAGCTGCCCTGGCCACGTCCCCTCCCCACTTCTTGCCCACCCCCACCTACTGGCTCTGGGGGGTCTGGAGAGAGTCCTGGTGCTGTGCCAGCACTGCCCGGCAGTAGCCAAAACAGTGGTGTGATACCAGCGCTGTTCTAGCTACAAGGGCTGCTGCAGGGAAAGTTAACTCTATCCCGGCCAGACCCAGTACAACTGCTGAAGCAGACAGAGTCTGGCTTAGTTTGTACAGGACAAAGTAGCAAAATACTGAACAATTCTTGGTTAGTCGCTTAATGCTTTTGTTGCATCACTGCTGATAATCCTTACTACAGAGCACACAGGACTGGCTGAGATTCACCAAGCTGCAAAACTTTAAACAAACCCAACTGGTCATAAGAGACTGAACGCTTTCTTGTATTTTGCATTTCTCTGAATTGCTTTAAAATACTTTTGACTAATCTTCAATTTAGATAACACACATAGTAGCAACAGTCTGTACATCTAGATAAATTCTTTTGTAGTGTTTAAGAGATGCTCTTCTACAATTACTAGCTGATGAAGTTCTACGGCAAGTTATAAATATATGAGAATACACTTCTGCTTGTTCTAGCACTTTTGAGATGAGCAAGATAGAAATTCTCCCCCTAAAATGTCAATGTAGTCCTATAACAAACTCATTTTGTTTCTCTGCAGAATTTTATTTAACATACAGTTCTACTAAGACATTATAGACCATTAAACACTTCTTATATGCAGACTGTATTGCTAGATTAAATTTACTTATGTAAAAATCTACAAAGTAAGAACAATTTTACCTACTGAAAGCAAACAAGCAAACCAAAAAAGCAAACCGAAAAACAGGCTTACCTGCATCAGCTCTGGACCGCTGACCTGGTGATTTTCCAAATGGGGTCTTCATTCATCTGTGTTTAAGTGAGCAGCAAAGCTGCTGGACTAGGGTGAAAATCCAGTTCTTCCCAGCTCACAGGATATCTTCTTCTTATGGAATAGAACAGCTGCTTATTAATCCACTATTCAATCATGAATTTGTTCTTCAAATGTAGAAGACACACTTTCAATTATATCACTCTGAAAAACAAAACAGGTAATATATAAATAGTTTGATTTGAGACTTAGTTAAAATAAGCATTAAAGTAAAAAAAATATTTTTGCTTTCATACGCTTCCCTTCATATTCTGTTATTCTGAACACATTCAGCAAACAGGGGGCATGTAGGCCAACAGACAGCAGAACAAACAATGAGGATACTACTTTTCCCTCATATTCGTAGACAAGTTCCATATCAGATCAAAGTCAACTACATACAAATGTGCAAAGAAAAGCTTCTTTAAAACCACTTAGCTTAGCACAGTGAAGAATGACTACTAACTTAAAAACCTGCCTGAAACAAGAAGAAACTGCACTACCTTCAGCAGCGGTAATGCACAATTCCCATATTTCCATTTACACACTTCACACACACATAGCATAGAACCTTCTCTACATAGAGTTTAAAAAAAACTAGAAAAAAAGGTAAACGCTTTGAAGGTATCAAAACCACAGACTACTGCTACAACTACTCAAGACATCAACTAGCTGAGTAAGTCATTGGTTTGTAGAAGATCTGCAGAAGTTCTTGGTGATTCTCTACTTCTAAATTCATCCAATTCCTAAAATATTTAGTCACTGCATTCCTCTAGATGAAGGAGATAAGTTAGGACAACTTCTTAAAGTCCTTTTCAGGATTTAAATTAAAGAAACTTGTGATTACCTGGAATTCGGAAGAATTGCAGGTCAGCTACCCAATGTTATCCCATTTTACAAAAAGGGCACAAGCGAAGACCCTGGAAATTACAGACCTGTTAGTTTAACTTCAGTGCTTGTGTGAGAAACCCTCGTTAGCCAATAACGCAGGCTAGACTCGGGCAAGGATCTCAGTGAAGTAACATTTTATTCGCAGTTGCAATGGTGGGCATCTCACAAACAGGAGAGTGCTTGTGGATGCAACTTTCACACCTTTTATGCCCTGTTTCCCGATGCTCACTCTCTTCCCCGGTTCCTCATTGGCTGAGTGCTACAGGTTCACAAACTACCCGACGCTTGTTTACTAGTTTCTTACAAAGGTTATCAACCTTTAATTCCTCCCTTTGTTCTTTGCATCTTTTGCTACCTTCTTACTGTTTTTAATGGCTTTTTAGCCATCTGGTCACATACACCCAGTCAATCCTTTTCTGTTGAATATCAATATACTACTTGTCTTCTTTCCCCCCATATATTGTGCAATCCCAGGAAGCAGCTTGTTCCCCCCCCCCCGTACACTGTGCATTCCCATGAAGAAGCATACGTGGTACTTCCTGTGCTTATGTTACCAATTCTGGTGCAAAACCAACATTTTTGTTCCCACAATTCCCCCCTTTTCTTCTTTTATAAGTTGTTGATTTTTGCAAAACTTTTTTCTAAGGTGTAATTGGGTAGATATCTTCCTCTTCTTCACTTCCTTTGCTTTCCATCTCTTCTAATATCATCATCTTATCTGAGTAGGGTGGTGGTTCCATGGTCGTTCGTTTCAATAGTGCTGTTTCAATTAACCGCTGGACCAGTCCTCACACAGGGGATAATGCAACAACCGATGGCTGTCAAAACTCCTGCTACTACGATCAAGGGTGTAAATATGGACACTACCATCCCTTTCCATTTACCAAACCAAGATTCCAACCATCCTGTGATGGAAGTGTCTGTTCCCGAGTTTTCTGCCAATTCATCGGCAAGGGTGGTAAGCCCTTGCAATGCTCTGGTTACTGTGCCATCCGGGGCAGTATTGTTGGGGATAAAAGTGCAGCAACAGTTGCCCAGCATCATGCACACACCTCCCTTCTCTGCGAGCATCATATCTAATGCTATTCTGTTTTCCCAAGCCATTCTGCTGGTGGCATCTAGTTGTTCAGCAATTCCTCTTATCGCATTCCTTGTATAATTTATGAACCTCTGCTGATTATAATAAATGTAATTAATCCAATCCACATTCTTGTTGATTGTTACCCACCAGAAACAGTGATGACTCAAACCCTGCAGCAATTTGATTTCTGGCTTTATGTTCACTGGGAACTCCTCTAGGCACCCCAAGAGAATCCATGTATACTCCTGCATCAAATGACATTACTGATTCCCTAAATGATTACCAGATTCCCTAGTGTGCTGCCAAGCACTTGCACCATGCAAGGGGGTACTGTACACGAGATCTCCCAAAACCCCTCCTTTCTCACTCTTATCTCACATTTTGTCCATCTCCGGCCACGCCCCTCGTGGAGCTACTGAACTGCGGATCAGGACTCCACACTCGCTTCGTACAAAAGTACGTCTCCATCACACGTCACACAGAATCTCACCCAACCCCCAAGGCAATACTTAATATTTCTTACCTTGGTCTGTGCACAGAGTTACCGGGTCAATTCTCGAACCCAGAGTGCCTACCTTCCTCCCTTCCCCAGTACTTCACGAATCCTGCCTCTAATCAGTCTCGGGCCCTCTGTCAGCTCTCCGCAGAACCACCACCATCGCTGCACAGGACGGCTGAAATCAGCAGGGCATACCTTCCTGCTGTGGCAGCGGTGGTGGGGTTCCCCGGTGGGTGACTGGATCCCAGACGAGCCCCCAAACTGTGAGAAACACTCGTTTCACTAGTCTAGTACTTGTGCTTTCCCAGGAAGCAGCATGCCTGGTATTTCCTGTGCTTATGTTACCAATTCTGGTGCAAAAACAACATTTTTGTTCCCACACCTGGAAAAATCATGAAGATTATCCTGCATGTCACTTAAAGGATAATATGATTATCAGACACAGTCACCATGGATTCATGAAAGGAAAGGCTTGTCTCGCTAATTTGATAACCTACGATAAGATCATCCATTTAGTGGATGAAACAAAGGTGGGGGATGTATTTTTTCCAGATTTTACCAAGGCTTTTGATAATGTCCCTCACAGTCCCTTTCTGGACAAATTGTCCAACCGAGATGAACAGACACACACTACACTGGGTGATGAACTGGCTTGACAGCAGAGCTCAAAGGCTTATAGTGAACGGGGCTACATCTGGCTGGTGACCAGTCACCAGCAGTGCCTCCCAGGGCTCTATTGTGGGGCAAGTCCTGTTCAACATTGTTATCAATGATCTGGATGTAGGAGTGGAATATATCCTCAGTAAATTTGCTGATAACACTAAACTGGGAGGTGCTGTTGACTCCCTGGAGGGACGAGAGGCCTTGCAGAGGGATCCAGATTCATTAGAGCACTGCACAATCATCAATGGCACGAAGTTCAACAAAGGAACATGCCGGGTGCTGCACCTGGGACGCAGTAATGCTGGACACAAGTGGCTGGAGAGCAGCTCAGCAGAAAGGGATCTGGGGGTGCTGGTGACAGCAGGTTCGACATGAGCCAGCAGTGTGCCCTGCCAGCCAACCAGGCAAACCACATTTTGGGGTGCATGAAACACAGCACAATCAGCCAGTCAAAAGGGGCGATCCTCCCGCTGGATTTAGCATTAGTGAGGCCACACCTTGAACACTGTGTGCAGTTCTGGGCTCCACAGTATAAAAAGGACGTTAAGGTCGTTGTAAGCATCCATAGGAGGGCAACAAAGCTGGTAAAAGGGCTGGAAGACATGTCCTGTGAGGAAAGGCTGAGGACATTTGAGCTGTCCAGTCTGGAGAAGAGGAGGCCGAGAAGCGACCTCACAGCTCCCTGCAGCTTCCTGAGGAGGGGAAGCACAGAGGGAGGTGCTGGTCTCTGCTCCCTGGTCACCGATGACAGGATGAGAGGGATCGGCACAAAGCTGCGCCAGGGGAGGTTCAGACTGGGCCTTAGGAGAAAATTCTTCACCATGAGGGTGGTCAAGCACTGGAACAGGCTTCCTAGTGAGGTGGCTGATGCCCCATTCCCGTCCGTGTTTAAAAGCCATTTGGATAACACTCTTAATGGTATGTTTTAACTTTGGGTTGCACGCAGCTAAGACAGCAGATTAGGTCAGACCATCCTTTTTAGCCCCACTTCCTTAAGAAATCTCATTGCTGTCATCGTGTTCTGCATAATCTGTTAATCAGAAGATGGCCTGCTCCCTTTTATTTCAGTTTTGCAACCTGCTGTCAGTTTTGATACGCAGGTTAAAAACAAAAGAATGCCCCTAACCAGTGACCTAGCTGAGAGAAAAGGTGTATCTTCTGCCTGTGCCTTAATGAATAACAGAATAGACAAGGACATGCCATAAGGTATGGTACGAGTGTTATGCAGAATAAGCCATTTACATCTAACAGCATTTGCCAATTCTTCCATGAATAACATTCACTAACTTCCAGGCACATTAGAGCAATACAGAGGCATACTCCTAGGAATAAAGAGCAATAGGGAGACACAAAATTACTTATTAGTTTCTGGTGTTTCTAGTTTAAGCAAGCCTTTGGTAATTTGCAATTTTTGGAGAGATCTGTGTCTGGAAGAACTAACTTAGACAACCAGTCAGGAACTTCTATACATTTGTGAAATTAAAGTTCAAAATTCTTTTAAAGGAATGTATCATTTTCTCCACATTTGATCTCCTCCTGAAATCTACCACTGTATACACAGCAATGCTGAAGGACACCAGGGCAACAATATTAAAAGTTTACATAGCACTTGAAGATGCAATAGGAAGCAATTGGTATAACCACTTTGCTAGAACACAGCATGAGGATATTTTTTCCCTACCGAACTCAAAAATAGTTTATTATAGATCAAAATACTTTAGTACAGAAGCATTCCCAATTATGAATTCACAGCAGTGCTCTGATATACTACCATATTGACTCTCACAGGCTCTGTGTACCCATGTAAGAGAAATCCACTTTTGTTCCCCTCCAGTATAGAGGGAATCAGCTGTAATCTAGTATTACGCTCTTCTATATATAAAAAAAAAAAGTAAAACACTAGAAAACCTTAAGATGAACTTAGTGAATTTTTGACCTGTTACCCAAGAGAATATTTAATAAAACCTGTAAGTATACGTTGTCCTCCCCCTCCCAGACTTCCAGTCCATGGCAAAAATATTAATTCCTATAGAGATATTTTAATTTAAGCGGTTGTTAAGAAGTTATATTTACAAAGATAACTATCACACCACAAATCCTTTCATTTTCCACCAGTTAGTTAGCATTTTATTGGAATGATTTGTCCCCAGCCATTACCATGCCACAGATTTGAATTTCCTTTCAAAAAGAAAATAAATTCCTAATCCTTTTAAAGTCATCATTCATTTGCTAGTATTGTTTCACTGTTTTCTCTGAAGCTAAAGGCACAAGACTACTGAAGTGAAGACCTGATTCAGCAGTTCAAACAGATTTTCTAGAAACTGAGCAACTTCCACTAATTCAAAATCCTATTTAAGATTTATGCTGAAAAGCAATGAAACATAGGTTTTTCTAAAGCTAGTATTCTGAATTTAATTTACATTTTAGTTTCACTCTGACAGTTGTGAAGACATTAATAAGGAGGACTAAGACCAGGTTTTCTGAAGATAAACTTATGTACTTAGAGAACACCTTGACTTTTAAAGCATATGCAACTTCTAAGTTTCATTTACCTAATTAAAAATAAACCAGAAAAAAAAAAAAAACATACAACTTAGGATTCTTAATATGATGAATGACAGAACACATTTGATGCCATCATGTAAATATTTAAGCCATTAATATGGAAAATCATCAAGGAAAAAACCCTCACAAAATGCAATGCCTTTTACTACAATCACACAGAAATACAACACAAATAACTTTTTTGGATACAAACTTCCACATCCAAAGCAAGCTGTACAAGTCTTTGCAGACTGCCAGTAATGTTTAGAAGAGAAGCGTCACTGCCTATCAATCTGGTGCTGATTTCCCCCACACCTGGCAGCACAGGTCACCACCAGCAGCTCAGCTGCAGATTTTACTTAAAAGACAGGCATTCTTCTGACTTGTCATCAGCTGCAATTACTCATCAGCCCAGATGTGTTGCTTCTCCCCTCTCCTCCCAGGCTCTCCTATATCAGAGCACACCTATGAAAACTTTCCACAGTGTGGAAGTTAGATGAATATGTTGTCTGATACTGTTCTAATCATTGTGGCATGTTTCACACAAGAAAGGTTAGACTAAACCAGCGATCCCTACAAACTGTCAATCATACAGTTTTAATGAGACTAATATAGTCCCACTTTCAGAATAGGGAGGAAGATGCACTAAGACTGGAAAAATAGAGCTATGTTGAAGAAACATTTTTTTCAGCATAAAATAAAAGAAGGAAAAAACAAACAGCATACAGACTACACAGCTTTCCTTGTGAGACAGTTCAACCACCCTCTATAACCTCTTCATTGTTTAGAAAAATGAAAACACTTATGAGCTTTTAACTCTCCAGAATAAATATAACCACTTAAAATAATGCTCTAGCTTAACTTTCAGTTCATGTTCATGTTTGCTTTTCCATTAAATTACACACATTTCACTGCAACACATAGCACAAAAATCGTTTACTGTACTCTAGTGAAAGCTTCAGGACCCTACTACTGCCATGGAAGAGGGATGTTAAGTAGCACAAAAATATAGCTGTGATAATTAATACTAATGGCACCAAAAACACAACCTTAAATGCTTCTAACCTTTAAACACCATGAACACAGAAGGAAACGGTATCAGCCTATTTGCTGAGGCATTGCTTCAGTCAAAGGGGAAATGCTTGGAAGGAGACAGAGGGTAATAGCACATGCTGCCTGTGTAACTTAGATACACAACTGTAAATTCAAAATACACATCTCTGATACTAACTACAAGCTTCTGCCTTCTAAGGTCTGTTCCAGCTGTAAGAGCTGCCAGTCAGCAGGCACCACCTAGCGGGCTCTTCAACATTTGCAGTTTGGTATTGAAAACATTTCTCTTGCAACTAACTCCCTGTAAATTTGCACTGGTAGTTTGTTCAGCAGAGGATCAGCCTAACATGTCACGAGACTACTGCGTGAAAGGAGACATTCTGAAACGAAGTGTGTCAGCTGAAGAGATTCTTGCTAAGTAACATTTTGATCTGCAGCACCGGGCTCAGAACTGCTGGTATACATTGAAATTTAAATAGAACCATGACTTCAGCACTAACTAGTTGGATGAGGTAGGCATCTCACTTAAACTCCTTAAATTTTACCATAGAAACAGAAAGGATCATTGCATGCAAGTCTTCTTGCACACACCCTCTTCAAAAGAGGATCTTAATGTTAAAATATCCCCTACATAACTGGGAGGATAAAAATACATGCCTGCTTTTAGTTTGTGTTACTTAAAAAAAAAGAAAAAAAACACGCACACAAAACAAAACTACAAAACAAAAAAACAACTTTCCTGTCCTGTAAGAATTCAGCCATTCAAATTCCAAGTCCGGTCTGAAGTAGAAGTATTCTACAGACTCATCAGCATATCAGTTATTAAAAACTTTACTCCCTATCACTAGGATTTCATGAAAGTATTAACACCTGAGAACAAAGATAATAGTACATAAGCCCCATGAACACAAAGGTGATTTACAGCTGACAACCATGAAAAGCAATACATTTCAACTCTGGACCTATCAGCTGACAGACTCCAAATCAAGTACTACTCTCCCTTCCCTCAACAGCCTCTACAGTTTTCTTCTACCCACAGATGTATTGTTATTTGTCTACAATTGTACAGAAACAAGTAACACTGGCATACAGCTGTGTGTGTAAATATACAAACAAAAATATACAAATGCACACATTTTAAAAATAAAATGTCAAGTTATTTTCCATCTACAGTGCTGTATTGATGCAACTGCAGATTATTCAACAGAAGACTGAAAGAACCTGAAACTTGTACAAACTACTTCTTGTTGATACGGTGTCTGTACATGTGACTTTCGTTGAGAATGGGACTGTAAATACTATACTGTTTCTGCAAAAGGGGAAAGAAATGCTACCTTTCTTTTTTGTTTTCCTGAGCACCTTCACATTCATAAAGCAAAGAAAAACATACTGTGATAACTTCATTAAAGGAGAGCATAATACATTCTACTAACACCACAGATAAAAAATACTATATAATTATTCTGGAACTGAATAGAAGTGTTTTTAACCTTTTGGCAAACTCCTGTACCTTAACTCTGTATTGACAATTTAGAATGCAAGAGACAGCACACTGCAGTTTTTATTTATAAATACTTATTTATTTAAAAATTTTAACATAAGCAAATGGACAGATTAGATAAAGATTTTACCATAACACAGAAAAAGGGGTTTGTTTATAAGTTCTGGAGACAAAAACTTCACATTATAGCATAGAACCAGAGAAACTGAGATTATTTAGGAATCCAAGAAAAAAACAAAAAAAATGATAATAGAACAACTATAAGCAGTAATTTTAATTTGAGGAATTATCCCAGTACCTCCCCCACAGGTACTACTGACAACTCCAAATGATTCAGAACTAGACAGGTAGACTTCTAAAAGATGAGTATGCTTTGTAAAGCTATCTCAGGAAACTATTTGAATAAGTTTTGTCTAAGCCATCTTTCAGCACAGGTGTTTACTGTAGTTCTATTGAAGTCAGAAACGGTATTTCAGATGAAACGTGGACTTTTGTTGCTTGTTTTTAAGTAAGAACTTCATTAACTTGAAGTATTAGTATAGTTTTTTAGTTTTGCAACAACACATGCCAGTGGTAACTCTCAAAGACTGCACTTAAAGGTCTTATAAAAAAAAAAAAAGCACAGCAGAAGAAAATCCTCTAAGTACCATTTCCAATGTTTCCTGTCCATACTTGCTTTCTGCCTTGAATTAGCAGGATGTAGCTGTTACTGCAGTAAGTGTATAGTTCGTTCTCTATTTCCACTGGATTTTCCTCATAACATACTTTATTAAAGCACTCGGTCTCCCTTACTTCATCCAATTTAGCATTTAAGAGCTCTTATTTTTGCAACAGATTTAATTTATAACAAACTCTGATGGAATATGTAATTCAGCCGCTTTGTATAGGCAGCAGGATAAATTTAATTTGGTCCAGTATTTTAAATACTATATAACCAGTATATAAATACTAGATAACCAGTATTTTAAATACTTTTGCTTAGTATTTTAAATTTCAGGGGCTCAGTGATCACCCTTCTAACATCAAAATATCATCTCACAAGACTGATTTTCAGAACTGTCATCCTACAGTTCAAAACTGTAATAAAAGCACTAGTAGCGAAAGCATGAGAGCACAGGATTCTCAGCCCCAGTGTCACAATGAACCTATTTCTGACTTAAAAAGATCATTACAGGTTAAATGCTAAAAACATGTTATTTCCTCCAAAACCTTATTTTATAATTTTTAGCCTAGCCTGCATTACCCTTATGCTTCCTGAAATAGCTGCTGTGGCAGATAAAAGGTACAATAGTTGTTAAATGCGGGTGCTGTAATGCAGATAAAAACATCTCTCAACAGTCTGGAACACATGAAAACAAGTAGGATTTTTCAGTTTGTATGGAAAAACTCCAAACAAACCAACCAACCAGGGTGATCACATTCAACACTTTGATCCTGGACAACTGCTGTAAATCACTAGAAAAATACACTATATACAATTCCAGGACCAAGAGTTTCTGGTCATCTACGAGTTACAGCAATGTCATCTCATCCTCATCTGACTGGCTTAGTGTGGTATGTTAGCCTTACCAATAAAAGAGGTTCCATGTCCAACATGAACGTAGGATTCTGGCTTTAAAGATGCATGAGCCTCTAGAGGAGACATACAATAGTTGTAGTTCCAGGGGTTTTTCATGCACACATACCAAAGATTTCACTGAGTGAGCCACAAGCGAAACCAGTAGATAGTAAACTGTCAAAGAAACTGTCCTGAGATGACTCAGCGAGGTCAGCTGTCTGTCAGAGCCTTATCGCTACATGCACATCAGTACAGTGAAAGCACAGATGTACCTCAGATATATTTCAATTTACCTTTTAAAAAAAAAAAAAAAAAAAAACAATCCAGAGCTAGTACAGATAGATAACAGTAATTTTTGACTGTAATAGCACACAGCACAATGCACACAGCATGCACTGTAGTGCAGCATATGGACTTCGCGTTATTTCTTTCCCTTTTTCTCACTGTTCCATCCCACCAGTATCCATGTCACCTTAATCCACCTAAATGTGCAGACAGGTATTTTTCCACTGTTTTTTTTCTGCCATTCACTCTTAGAGAGAATTATTTAGCTGTCTTCCAGAGGAGGGCAACAAAGCTGGTAAAAGGGCTGGCAGGCATGTCCTATGGGGAGAGGCTGAGCGCACTTGTGTTGTCCAGTCTGGACAAGAGGAGGCTGAGAGGCAACCTCATGGCTCTCTGCAGCTTCCCGAGGAGGGGAAGCAGAGAGGGAGGTGCTGGTCTCTGCTCCCTGGTCACCGATGGCAAGACACTCGGGAACAGCACAAAGCTGCACCAGAGGAGGTTCAGACTGGATATTGGGAAAAAATTCCACCACCCCGTGAGGGTGGTCAAGCACTGGAACAGGCTTCCTAGTGAGGTGGCTGATGCCCCATGCCTATCAGTGTTCAAGAGGCATTTAGATAATGCCCTCATTACATGCTTTAACCTCTGGTTAGCTCTGAAGAGGTCAGGCAGTTGGACTAGATGGTCTTTGAAGGTTCCAACTGAACTATTTTATTCCTTTGCAGACACTTTCATGTGGATGACAGTATTCTAATCCTATTTGAACACATGACTTAATGTTTTAAGCATGTCTGAACACATAACAAGAGAACTGGTATTTACCTTCAGTGTTACAAAGCTCCAGGTTTTACCAGTTTGGATTTTTTATTTAGTCTTCTGTGGGGGAGCAAAAAGCCTTTAGAACAAAGTGTCCAGAGATTCTTAGCAAACAAAAGCAGAAATTGAAGCTTGATCCATCACAGAAATGTCTGGAAGCATCTTAAAATCATAAAATGGTCTCTGTTTGGAGGAACCTGAAAGATCATCTGGATCTTTTTGATGTGGGCCAGGATACAACTGGCTTTCTGAGCTGCAAGCACAAATTGCCAGCTCATATGTAATTTTTCATCCACCAGTACCCACCAAGTCCTTCTCTGCAGGGCTACTCGCAATCCATTCATCACCCAGTCTGTGCTGATACTGGGGACTGCCCTGGCTCAGGTGCAGGACCTTGTACTTGGCCTTGTTGAACTCCATGAGGCTTGCATGGGCTCACCTCTCAAGCCTGCCAAGGTTCCTCTGGATGATATCTTCTTAAGTTTCCTACATACAAAGTTAAGTAGGAATCTCAACATAATGTGTAAGAAGTCCTATTTATTAATTCTCCAATCTCTGTTGAAGACATCACTGTGCAGGAAGCTTTAGTGTGCAGTTATGGCAATGAAACCCTACTCTAGAAGTCTACAGAGCTAGGAGATCAATGCTTAACAAGTCTTTCCATAATGAGACTTCTTTTCTAGCATAAAATTAAGATCAGAGGATAAAGGATTAAGCACAGAATTCATCAAAGTTTTGAAAGATAACTTGTTAACACTTAGGGCACTTCAGAGAACCACATATATTTTCATGCTGACTTCACAATGGCCAAAGGACTACTTTTACAAAGCACTATAACTAGAGGATAAGAACAAAGTTAAGCGTCAGAATTAGCAGTCACCTTACACTGACTACCAGCCAGAAGTTACAGAATTGAAGGTCTCTGCCACTTAACATATAAAGATACATAAGTCACTGTGCTCTCAAGCAGAGGTTTGATGTTTATGCCTGTGTCGTCAACACATTATGCATCAGTGAAGTGTAATTACCAAATAATTATGAGTGACAATTTTGATACCAATATCATTGGACAAGTTTTAGGACTAAACTTCAACACTTGGGTCATATATGAGAGTCACTTTATATGTTCAAAATTGCATAAAACTACTATACAGATTCTCTTGAGAGAAGATCTGTTAAATTGAAGTGAAAATGGGAACTAGAACCCCAAGACATTTTTGATCAAAGAAATCTGATAAAGCAACTTGCTTTACAACACATAGATCAAGGTATTAGAGAACTGCAATATGTACTGTTGTAGCCTATGCTGCTGAAACTCCAAGATAACAATGAAACTAATGTTTAGATTTCACTTTCATATATCACAGTAATGAAAAAAATGCTCAAAGAATATGCAAGCTAAACACACAGACAAGAAGCAGCATACAACATAGTGCATCCTGAAAAAAAAAACACCAGAAAATAATTGAACCTTATCTAAAAATTACTTTTAAGAAAGGTGCAATTCAAAAAAATCAAAACCCAGAAATACCAGCTTTAAATTCAATTCTTTTTGCACACAGACATTGCATGATAAATTTATAAAGCGAGAGTTTTATTCTATGGAAGCTTCTGGAAAAAAATTGTTACTCTATGGAATTAAATTACATCCCCCCCCCCAATAGGATTCTTGGTACTTGCTACAACACTTTGCTATTAAATAAGAATTAAGCAAATATTAAAAGCAAAGTCTTGCACCCATTGCATTTGCTTCACTCTAGCATCATAGTATCATAGAATATCCTGAGTTGGAAAGGACCCACAAAGATCATCGAGAGTCCAACTCCTGGCTCCACATTTGAACACCCAAAGATCAGACCCTATGTCTGAGAGTGTTGTCCAAACGCTTCTTGAATTCCGGCAGGTTCAGTGCCGTGACCACTTCCCTGGGGAGCCTGTTCCAGTGCCCGACCACCCTCTCAGTGAAGAACCTTTTCCTAACACCCAGCCTGAACCTCCCCTGTCACAGCTCNTCTCTAATAGTTTTATGTCCTTCTCGTATTGTGGCACCCAAAACTGCACACGGTACTCGAGGTGAGGCTGCACCAACGCAAAGTGGAACGGACACCACTCGTTATAATGTTATAAAAAGATTAAAGGGGACTGGCCCTAAAAGGGAGCCCTCTGGAACCCCACAAGTGACTGGCCACCAGACTGATGTAACCCCATTTACTGTAACTCTGAGTCCAACCCATCAGCCAACTGTTCGCTCCAGTCCCATACTGCTTTGAATATAAAAGCACAGCTCATTCTTCTTTGGAGCTCTGCTCTCCTCATAGTTCACAGTATTTTTAGTACATGGATAATGCTATTTTAGAAGTGACATGAGCCCTAAAGAGTGCACAACAGAAGTGCCTGTTAATACTGTATATGTACAATAGAGCACTTATACTGAGAGTACCAGGTTAAGAAGTCTCTACCACTGTCAGCACCTAGCTTGTCTGGCTCTGCCCACATTCATTACACACCAGTTGCCCTTCTAGATTGCCGAGGCCTCTTTACCTGTCAAAAACATTTGTTGTTACACCATAGCTTCTAAGGCTACCACTCCAAGTATGCTGAATGCAAACAAAACAAGAAGTTTTTTCACTCCTCTCGAAACATGGTTTAAAGACCTTGCTTCCCGAGCACTGCCTTACACTCTTTCTGCATTATCCATCTCCCCTACAGCTTCCAGTCTTCCCTGCATTTACTGAAGTTATCTTACCATTGCTCTGTAGAAAAATTCTGGTAGTCATTTGACAACGACCAGTCCAATCCAAAAGCCCAAGTCCAAATCCAATCCAGTCCAAAAGCCCAGCTTTTCTTTTTCTTTTTTTTTTTTAAACATAGTTCCTCATACCAATACTCTCTTGGAACCACTGCAGCATTTTTTTTCTGTCTAAGCCTATTTGCAAAGCTAGCTGCAATACATTCTTGCCTGTGGTTACTGTTTTCTCACTGAGGGCTACTTGTCACAAATAACTTTTAGCCATTACCTCTGAGAAACCCTGTATTTCAGTCAGTAACAAATCCGTTTGAAAAAAAAGCGTAAAGCAGAACAGAGAATACAAACACACAAAGTCTCTCTGGTCTTCAGCAGCACAACAAATGCCACACTCCCAAATTATGGTTGCAATCCTACCCAGCCCACACAATGCTGGATAGAAAGAAAACATATGTGAGGACTTAGAGAGCTCTGTTGCCAAACCCCAGTGGGTCACTGCTAAATATGCATGAACAGGCATTGCTCAGTACTTACTTGTTCAGAGTTGAAGTTCTTCATTAGTAGTTCACTATTTTTTCATTAGTAAAAACACACTACATCCTTATCAAAGGATACACACATACACACGCATGCTTGTATACTCGAGTTTCACCTCTCTGCTTTAAAGGTTAAATTAGATCTGGAAGGCTACAGTTTCTTCAGGAAAAAAAAAATAAACTATTTTTTTCCTTGTTATATCATCATAAAGACAATTAAGTAATTTTGATTGAAGTTTTCTTAGAATTTCAATTAGCTTAAAGCATACATCCAGAATAAGAGAGGCAAATCTCAATGGTCTATCATGGGCAGTCAAAAGCAATTGCAAACAAGCCCTCCCAAATTTAAACACAAACTAGCTTCCAGCATAAACAGAATCACAGCACCACAGTTCCCTAGTACCACAAAATTCTTATATAGCTTCTCTAATAGTATTTGCAAACCACAATATCACCCTACCAGCATGCCATATTAACTCCAAAATGCAATAAAAGGAAGCAATTTTGTTAGGTGGGAAGAATTTTGTTAGGTGGAAAGGAAGCAATCCTGTTAGGTGGATTAGGAATTGGTTGGCTGGTCGCAGCCAAAGGGTTGTCGTCAATGGTTCTATGTCTGGGTGGAGGCCGGTCACAAGCGGTGTCCCTCAGGGGTCGGTCTTGGGACCAGTGCTCTTCAACATTTTTAT
>VXAA01006416.1:25257-45145 GCA_013399115.1 Anseranas semipalmata
GCGTGTTCACACACGTTGATAGTGATAGTTGATAGTGATAGGACAAGGGGAAATGGTTACAAACTAAGACAGGGGAGATTTAGGTTGGATATTAGGAGGAAGTTTTTCACTCAGAGGGTGGTGAGGCACTGGAACAGGTTGCCCAGAGAGGTTGTGGATGCCCCATCCCTGGAGGCATTCAAGGCCAGGCTGGATGTGGCGCTGGGCAGCCTGCTCTAGTAGTTGGCAACCCTGCCCAGAGCAGGGGGGTTGAAACTAGATGATCTTTAAGGTCCTTTTCAACCTATGCCGTTCTATGATTCTATGAATTTTAAATCTCTAATCTTACACCAATCAATTCTGACTAGCTCCTACACAGCGGTCTTTCCATCACTTTGTTAGAGAAGGTATATTTCTCCAAAGTTTTCAAATCAGTGTTCCCCTCCCTCCTTCCATGCAATGAAGTATCATTTGCAATTCGTAAGGTCATCCACATTCATAAATAGTCTATAACAGGAATTCCATTCATTCAGCTCTTAATTCACACTCATTGCAGTCTAGTACTGAATCTTAATTAAAGAACCGAAAGCTTAGCCTGATACTTGACAAGTCAAGCCATAGATCACTTTCAGTTAAGTATTCAACAGTTTTAAGCCATGCTACAGCAACATGCAGGACACACATAAGCAGTTACATGTATTCTCTTAAACTTACACAAAAATAAATATATATGCTTTCAAAATATTATTTGGAAAAAAAATAGTCATCTCAACGATTTTTTTCATTACAATATGTAAAACTCAATGTCTCATAGTTTTGATTTTAAATTACTAGTCACGATTTCAAGAATAAAAGAAAAGGATTTGAAAGTGTTTTTCATATTTCCTTCCAGTTTAAAATTAGTAATTTTACCAAATTCTACAAAATAGACCAAAATGAGTTAATATTATTAAGAAGCAAAGTCCTGTCAAATAGCCCTAATCCCATCAGCCTTCACCCTTGATGAATTAATATGAACTGAAAACATTTGATTTCCTCACTGTTCACAGCAAATGCTTAGGAAGAGCTAATGAAAATAACCACTGCTGAGAATGAATTTTAAAGACACATATCCATGCACACGACTGTCCACAGCAAAAGAGAAAGAACTAGTAACTCAGGTGACATCTCCACCTTATGGGTTTGAAAGGTGGAACAGCTCTACAACCAGAAAAATCTTTACCTAGAACAGACGAAAACAAATTACAATTTGATATCACATAAGCACTTTGCATACATTAACCAAGCAACAGTCTCTAGGTATACAAAATGAATAAAATCATCAGCATTTCTAATGAAAGAGCTAAAAGTTTTCCTATTTTATAAAGTCAGTGAATTAATTAAGACTGTCAACTGCAGATCAACAGCAAACCTACTCCTGCTCCCACCTTTGGGAGGATGGGCAGGCGACAATTTCTCTTCTATGGGAGACAGTCATCTAATACTGTTCGTTCGACCAAGTACAGAAAGGGGGCCAACAAGACAGCTGGAGAAGAACTCTTTATCAGAGAATGCAGTGAGAGGACATGGGGTAATGGCTTTAACCTAAAAGAGGGTAGATTTAGATCAGATGTTAGGAAGAAATTCTTTACTCAGAGGGTGGTGAGGCACTGGAACAGGTTGCCCAGAGAAGCTGTGGATGCCCCATCCCTGAAGGTTTTCGAGGCCAGGCTGGATTGGGCTTTGGGCAACCTGGTCTAGTGGAAGGTGTCCCTGCCTATGGCAGGGGCATTGGAACCAGGTGATTTTTAAGGTCCCTTCCAACCCAAACCTTTCTAGGATTCTATGACCTGCTTAACTGTTCTTGCTTGAAACCGTATATACAGGCATGCAACCTGTGACAACAAAAACCGCTGGTATTAAAAAGTGATTTAGGCATGGTCAGTATCTTTCTAGAGGCCAGATATTGTGAACAATACACTGAACACTTGGCCTGATTTTCCAGCAACTCGGCATCCACCTCTCATGATGTATTTAACAGGACTTAAGTATCACAAAATCATTCTTGAGCTTCTCTACTAATCCAACCATTTCTAGAAGGTCTTCAGAAGCACAACTATTCCTCATGGTTCTACCAGTTGCACTGGATTATTGTTGTTGTTTTTCATTTTCATTTAAAAAAAGATTACTGCATTTCAGCCTTGGTCACGTGAGCTACACCTCCTTACAAAAGAGTCATACATAAAGTTGAGTCTTGCTTGTTCTCTCAAACAGAAGCTAACTTTTCTAGGTATAAATATGGAAGCTGAAAGGTACTCCAGATCATCAGCTGTAACACTCAGTTTGTGCAATCATATCTTTTAATACTCTTCATTTCTGTTGCATTTAAGATCTGTTCACCCACAGAGCTGGTTGGAATCAAGTTCCATGACTAGCACAAATACTGCTGAGGTATCCTACTAACCCAGTATAATGCTTAAGCACAGAAAGGTAACGTGTTAATTGAATATAGTCTTATTTCTGTGAGAAGTATTAAACATATATATTTGCCATACTGGTAAAGTTGGAGTGTATGTCTCTGTTGCAGTAACATTAAAAAAAAAGTGTAAGATTTGGTAGAAAACAAGTCTCTCCCCCATTCCCTTAATTTCCCAAGACACCAACAGTTAAGTTACGACTTCATTAAGAAGTTAGTGAATTTTATTTCTTCCATTAAAAGCCTTAACACTTAATTCTACTAATATGCAGGCAGTCCAGTCCTAACAGAATATAATAATCTTGGCCCCCTAACCAAGGTGAATTTATCCCATTGTTCAATTCTTTTTATATGACTCAAGAAAAACATTCTTCTAACTTTTTGTTTTGTTTTAAAAACAGTGGAAGGATGACATTTTTCTTCTACAGTAAACAACATGATCCACACCACACTAACCTAAAAAGCTTGTTTTGAAACAAACAAACAAAAAAATCACCCTAACAAACAAAAAATGACTGAACTTTTGAGTTGTACTCGAGTTACCAGCATTTTATTTTACTGATCTTTCTAAAAATAATGGTTATCAGGTCATATAAAAACAAAACAACAATTTTCCTAAAGATGTCTATGCTACCAGTCTATAGCTTTTCCAACTATTTCTGAACTATTGTGTACGCTGAAGGCTTCAGAGACAGGTAAGTGCTTTCCCCCTCCCTGTAATACATATAATGAAATAGCATCTTAGAGAAGTAGACCTTAAAGACTTCTCAGAATGGTCATCTATTTCAATCTGTTTAACTTGACAGAATGCTGACTATAGCTAAGCCATACTTTTTAATTGTTGTGTTTCTGTTTACTATTCCTACATACTTTCCAACTCTATTTTTAAGGAAGTGTGCTGCCTAAAAATCTTCTCAAATTTTGTAAGCATACTTCCATTTTACCTTTCGTATCACTAATGGAACTTGAATGAAAACTAATCCAAGGACACATGCTAAGCATGGTTTATTAGACCATGCCTCATTTATGACCATGGTCTCATTTAGGAGACCATGTTACATTTTATACCTACAAGAACCATCTATAGTTGAAGAAACCAGCCTTCCTAATGAAAAACTACCTCTCAGTACACAACGATAATTTATTTTTTATACTTACAGCTTCCATATGCATGTTAAAGCAAGCAATGTTTTTCATTTAAAGATGACTAGGTGACTGAGGAAATAATGCAACTTTGTTGTTTTTCAAATCAACAGAGGAGCTGCAATGCTGTTTAATAATTCATGTGGTACAGGGCTACCGATTAAGTTTTCTTTCCTGCTAATAGTATGGGAAATTGATTCACTGCATCTTCCCATATATTCAGCACCTACCATCCACCAAGAAGTTTTATAAGTTCTACTGTCATATCCCACCCATGCTAGTTACTTTTAAGTAAAAGCTTTACTGTTATAATCAACACAGACATTTTAAGAATCTGAACTTTTAAATGTTTGGATTTTCTGTGGAACACCTACAAAAACATGTTAGCAGATTATGCAAGGAACTTTTGATGGCTTCCAGATATACACTGATGTAAATCGCAATAGCCAGCTACCTGTTTCAATACGATTCCCCCACCATATTCCACTATATTTAAGAAAAATACTTCCAGTAGGTTACATATTTTCTTTCCAAAAATTCACAAAAGAATTTGCAACCATTGTGACAGATCATTATGGAGCAAAAATACAGTAAGTTTTTAAAAATACAGCTAGTAAACAATGATGAGGTCATGACAAACTGCCAGTCTGGAAATCTGGTGTACACAAACACCAGAAAAATCATCACATAAAACATTTTAATGCTCAATACCTAAAAGTACACAAAGAAAATTATCCCAATGAACTTCAGCCGTGAATCTCCTCTTGTGCCCTCACAAGCTTTTAATAACATCAATTGATTGGAAAGACACCTCTCAACCCTCAAGCTGGCAGCAGTGAAATATGGCTTACTAACTCTAAGTAGCAAAACAATTCAAGACGTAGGACAATTCAAAATCAGTTATTGAAATCTGTTTCCTAAAGAATGTTAAAAGATTGGCTAAGAGTTACCTAAAGCTACTGTAAACTCAAACAGAAAGCAAGAAATTCCTACAGATAACTGTA
Source organism: Anseranas semipalmata (assembly GCA_013399115.1). Taxonomy (NCBI): domain Eukaryota; kingdom Metazoa; phylum Chordata; class Aves; order Anseriformes; family Anseranatidae; genus Anseranas; species Anseranas semipalmata. Next base: position 29,839 of record VXAA01006416.1, read on the forward strand.
AACAAATCTGCACCATTCCAAACCACTATGGCTGATATATATTGCTATTGAAACTGTTCAGGGAAGAACGCTGAACTAACAAAAAAAAGAATCATCCTTTTGCAGGGCAGAGATTTGTAGAAATTAGAAATATTACACTTCCAAAAAATCTGTGAACATTAAAGTGTCCATAAAATATTCTAGCACAGCTCTTTTCAAATTGCAGCCTCATTTATGTATTAGGGATAGCAATCGCTAAAATCAAAGCAATACAAAAAAAAACTTACACACTCAGTTTTGTCTTGGGTATAACCAGCAAATTAAAGCATTTCTCCGAACTTTAGGAATTTGCATAACATGCAGACTCTGCCACACACGGATATACTCACATACACTAAAACCGAGTGATCCTCGCAACAGCACTATAGGTGCAGATATACAAACAAAACTGACTCTTCCTGTCCCCAGCTCCCTCTGCTACCAGAGGGAGCTAACTCCCTCTGCTACCAGAGAAAGAGCTAACCAGAGGCCAGATAATTTCTCTATTTGTGGACTTCAAAATATGGACAAAGAAGGACAGAAAAGGGATGATTAACCTGGCTTTCATTACAAGAAAGGTGTACTTTTAACATGCTTGATCTGTTTTTCATCCTTTTTTTCCCCCATGTAAAAGGCAGCAGAGTGGATATATTATTCAGACCAGTACTGCTATGTAGGAATTAGCTCATCTCTGTCCACAGCTTTTCAAAGTTCTTTATCTTCCCTTGACAGGTACTCCTGCAAGAGATGTTCACCTTGTCTGGTCCAGCTCAACAGTTCACAGATCAAGGCTCTTCCCACTGTTTTGGACTTTGGATAAACTGGAAACACTTTGGGAACCTCTGATCAAATCCTTCTTCATTATGTTAATCATGTGCTGCTCTACACATCCCTGGAGTTCTTCAGAGAAAGAAAAAAGGCCAAGAGAGTCCTATAAACTGCTGCTGAAGGAATGGTATATTGGTAAGTTTTACATCCAAAAGGCACTGATCTTGAAATGTCAATCCTCAAGTCATGTGGGCTGACTGTAAGTAACTGACCCATAACACTACGTGTTCACTAAATGAGACAAGCTATCATATGTCAGCTGATGGTTACAATCAAACATAGGCATAGGATTTTTCTTCAAAAGGTAATAAAGACAGACATCAACATATGCATGTAGAAAAATAAAAGCATGGACAAAACTGAAGTGATAAAATCATTAAAGAACAAAATTCCTGAGGTAAAAGGGGTGGGAATGGGAAATCACATATTCAAAAAGTAATGAGGAAAAGAGGAAAAAAAAAAAAAAACTTGTTTAAACTATAGGTTTGAAGGTTAGTCTCATGCCAAATAAAATTAGCTTTCTGAAATTCCCTCCAGGTATCAGGGGGAAAGAACAACTATATGCCTAACACCTACCTTAAGAATACATAAATAAATAACCCAGAGAACAAAAGAAAGTTAAGATCCAGGGGAATGTATTGCAAAAGCTTCGCAGTCTTCACCTGCTTTTAGGGCTTATCGTCAGTAAAGCCAGCTATCAAGCATTTGTCTAAAATCAAACTGATTTAAATGTAATAGTTTCTTATTTGACCTACCTCCCACATCAGCAGCATCACAACTGGATTCCATAATATTTGTTTAAGGGACTAAACGACATCTTGCCATACCAATTGCCATTACCAATCTTGCCATTACCCTTTGAAGAATTCCTTGTTTACCATATTAATCCAAATAACACATACCAAAACAGAACACAAAAATCCAAAATATTGGACTTGAAGTTTGGTATTAAAAACACACACTTCGGCTGTTCCACTGAATAGGAATCAAGCGAAAAAAAAAAAAAAGACAAAGACAACAGGCTAATACCAAATGAGCTTGCAACAGCTCAATTAAAGAAAAACAACAGGATGTACTCATCGACATAAACTTTGAATTTCCACATGAATCTATGCATAGGTTTTTAAACAACAACAACAAAAAAAAACTACTAGTCTACTTCCCTTTCAACACCTGGAAAGAACAAGTAAAACACTTATCTATACACAAAACTTTCAGTTATTCTTTGGCACAACTAAACTAGTTTTCCAAAAAACATTTTGAAATTACTGCAGTATTATGCACACCTTCAGTACCAGAACACTGAAGACACAATTGTAGAGCATTTTAAAAGAGTTCTTTTAAAGCTGTACTTTACTCTTCCTCAAGCAGTTTGGCTGAGCAAAAACTTTTGTTTGTTCTGGAATGATTTGTCTATGCCAACAGAAGAATTAGGAGAAATTTAACAGTTTGATTTCAGTATTCTTCTATTCTAGTATGGAACCATCGTAAGAAGCTAGTTTAGCCAACTCGCTTTAAAAACAGTAAAATTAATCACTTGGAAATATTAAGATATGAATTCTTTCTTTTCATCCCATTGCTACAATTCTTCCTGTGACTTTATACAATATGCCAGGACTCTGAAGCACTGTGGACTTTTTAGAGCATCCACAGTTACTCTTTCTGGCAACACAAAACTATTCGCTGACTAAGCCTTGTGTATATTCCAACTCTACTGACTGATCATTTAATAAATGCACAGTCCTTCATACTTAAAATCTTACAAGGTAATGCTTTTATCAACAATACGAAGAGATCTAGTATTTATTCAAACCCAGGAGAATTTTCCCTGCATCCTTTTACCAAAAGGTAAATCTCAACTCTGAAATCCAAAGGTAATCTTAAATTACTCCTAATCATTCAGCCTTCCAATTACCTTGCATTTAACCACAGGGCAAGAACATGTACAGACATCAGGGTAACAAGCTGTTACAGGTCAGTGTAATTGCCTTAAGTTGCACACTTCTGCATCATGGTAAATACGAAGTATCTTAGCTTCTCATCACTGATAAGTTATGCACAGAAACAACCACTGCCCAGGATACTTGTACTGTAATAAGGTGTTGCCAATCATCATACATTTGCAACCATTCTGCGGTAAATGCACCTTTAAGTAGTATAATGCAAGTGTTTTGTCCTTACTATTTTTTTTTAATAGTTGTAAACAAGTTTACTCAGGTTGGTTTGGTTAAGAATTACAATGGCATACCTCTGGAAATCAGAGAGGGAAGTATCTATCTGAAAAGACATTTCTCTGTTCTCTGTTTAAGCATCTCCTCAAAGGTGATACTTAGGTCATTAGCCTTTGTTTGAAGACTAGGTTTAATTGCTATTGTCTAACAAATGTTCTGAAGTCAAAAGGATATTCCAAACATTCTGAAGAGCAAGCCCAGAGCAAACATACCTAACCCTGCTATTAGAAGGTAATGGACTGGTTAAATTGCCACACTTAGCCTTATGTCAATTCTTCACTGTAAATCAAACTCTAGGGTTCACATTTCTTCAGGAGGCTGTCTGATCTTTCACTGACATTTTAAGCGTCAAGTCAGTTCTCAACAATCCAGGCTAGGAGATGGTAGCTGCCAACACAGAGGGAATATTAGTTTGATACCATATTTTAAAGGAGAGGAAAAAATAGACTTGCCACGTCACAGACCACTTTCAAGCTGACTCACCAGTAACCTGTGGACCGTAAGTAACAAATTTTTCTTGAACATGTGTTCTGAGAACTTATGAGTCCAGTATACCTGTACTCTGAGGTGTACTGGACTAAGAAAAGCCACTGTGAATTGAAAATAAGCATAATTAAAGTATTTTCCTAAGCTAACCTTAAGAATTCATAGCATCAATTTTCTGAAGCAAATATTTTTGTGACATACTTGAAACATTTTTTTTCCTAAGGCTTCTACAACTTTATTCATGAAGGCCACAATCAAGAACATATTTTCTTCCCTTCTCTCAGAGATGCCTTAGGAGTTGTTGATCCTTAGGGTGTACATTCAGTTTCTGCAGCTGTTTTATAACTTACTTACAACATAATCACTCTTTGTCCAATATGAGCTGTGGCAGATTACCAGTATGGGGGAGAGGGCCAGAACTCAATGTCAGAAAACATCAACAACAGTGGGTGTGATGGTAAACGAAGTAATTATATATAATTATTTAAGATTTTTGCTACAGCAACTAACCTACCACTTTTAAAAGCAGACAAAACCAGTAAATGTTCAAAATTTTTGACATGACAAGCTATTATTCACAGCACTAATTAAAAAAAAATTGCTACAAGCCTCAATCTAAATAACCAATAAGGATATTGACAAATAAACAGTAATTTGGCACTTAAAAAAATACAGCCACAAAACAATTCACAGAGGGACCAGTTCAGAAGAGCAGTTACAATGCATTATCTCTATATACAACCAAAAAGATGACAAGCTGTTCTATGAGCTCATTTGTTCATGGATTTGAGACATGCATGCCTATACTTCTCCCATAATCAACACCATAGTAACTACAATCACAGCAGACTGTTGAATGCATTAGAGGCATTAACTTGGATCTCTGCCCTACCCAAATATTGACTGCCTCTATACTGTTAAAAGCTCGGTTCTCTTTTTTAAATTTGCTGGGGGTAGGAGAGAAGAATTAGAGAGAATTAGCAACAGTGGGTAAATTAGGACTGAAGAAACCTCCTCTAGTCACATGAAAAATGGACAAGTTACTGTAATGAAATAGTAAATATTAACATTTTGCAAGCTGCTGCATGACACCAATACAGAGATCCTAAGCTGCTAGTCAAAGTGTAGAAAAAGAGCATAGAAAAAATAATTTCTCCCTACATACTTGATTCTAAGAAAAGCTTACGGACTTATGATTTAAATCATCTAGTAGTTGGTTTCATCTTACGTTTGAAATGAAGAGGTAAAAAAAGAAATAGGACTCCGGGAAAGTGAGCTCTTGCCTTTTATTTGCAACTTGAAAAAGCTGAGCAACTAGTCATGAACTGAATTTATCTTACCTATTTTCTTCACCTCCAGCCATTTTTAACTTAGATTAAAGCAGTTCTCATGCAAATACATTAAAGCAACTGTTTACACTGGAAAAGTAAATCACTTAAGTGAAAGCATCTGCAGGTAAGAATGCAAAGTCTCTTGCCACCGTTACTAACCAATAATGCGCTCTTTGTTTTTTAGACCAACTGGACAGTACTCACTCTGCATCTATGATGTTAATATAAATATAAACAGACTATCAGCTTTAAATAGTGAATAGCTGCAATAATTGTCAAAGTTATGATGTGTAGTAATGACAAGGCACTGAAAACAAAATTCAGCATTAGCAGCTGCAGTTAAATACGCTAGTTTTTTTTTTTTTTGATAAATTTGGAGGGTCAGGGAAAGTACAGTACTTTAAAATGAAAACAGTTACTTATGGAAGAGTAGTAAAGCTGTAGAGGAAAAAAAAAACATCAGAGATCTCCAATAATGATCACTTAAATACTCCAGNGGGGGGAGGCCACAACAACTCTGAAGCTAATGGCTTTCCCCAAAAGCAGTGGAGAAATCAGACATTTTAATAAGTGGAGAAACACACAAAGAGAAAGAGCTAGTTCTGAAACTGTTATCTGTACACTCATTAGAAGATCCTGAAGTATTTTAAAGGCTGTAAAACTGTCTCAAGTTGCTCTGTGAAAAGTTATTTACTGGACTGTGGAAAAAATAAAGTACTTTAAGAGAACACTTGCATGAGTTTGAGTATATGACAACTTTGCTCAGAAATTAGAAAAACTAATCTAAAGTCAAGGAATTTGCTTAAACTCAGCTGTCAAAAACAGCCTGTAGCTCAATCTATATCGACTGCTCATTCCCCTTTCTAGAGGTGTCTCCCTCCCCTCCCAAAGCAAGATATCCATTATCCAACAGTCCCTTTGTGAACTGGGGCAGTCCGTGATAGCATTTACCAACAGCTAAAAGTTATTCACAAATGCAAGACACTATTCAGTGCAGAAGCAACATAATTTTATTTTGGAATTGTACTTCAAAAAGTTTTTAAAACTGGAAGGACTGCCTGTGAATAGACTTGTTTAGCTTTGAGGAACTGCCTTTACAGACAAGCAAAAACAGCTGCCTCAAACATTTAATTCTTCTTGTCCTGTAGTAGTCAAAAGGTCAAAAATGAGGGTAAGAAGGCAGGCAAGCCTCTAAAAACAAAAGTGATTTCAAAGTAGTCTTCGTTCCCTACCATACCTTGCTTGTCTCACAGAAAACATGAACTCCTTTCTCAGACTTTGATAATAAGATCTGGTCAAAAATCTTGTGTTGAAATTACTTTATTGTGTATGAAATTACTTTATTGCACAAATGGAAAAGAAACGAGAAAGTACGTTCATCAAGATAGGACTTCAGAGTAAGAACTTTCAGCAGCAGCAACAGGTAGACGTAGATCTCTCTCTTCTTTTTAGCTTGGTAATCTCAGCAGAAAGCTTTATGTCTGACCTGAAACAGATTAACTAACAAACATTGAATTATGCCTTTTATCTCCTGAGATTTTTGCATCCATCTAGGTATTGATAATAACAAAAAAGAAAAAAAAATCCTTTTTTCTTTTGTAAGTACACAGACTTATTTGCTGAGAGAGGGGCTAAGTTGACCTTTACTACCTGAAATCAGGTTAAGTCTACTCAACTTTCAGACAAGGAGAGAAAGAAATCCAGAAAGGGGAAAAGATAGGCATCTTCCAATGGAAACAGCATCTCAAAAGGCAGGGTATCCNTCCAATACTGATCACTTAAATACTCCAGTCAACACTGGATTCACGAGCAAGGAAATAAGAACTTATTCAACTGTTGATCATACTGTTTTATTTATTCTCCTTGTATGAAAGATGAGAACCCTCAGCACTTTAACATTACATGGTATTTTCTTTGTTTACATATAGGTCTTTTTGTTGAGAGGGAANGTGGAGAAATCAGACATTTTAATAAGTGGAGAAACACACAAAGAGAAAGAGCTAGTTCTGAAACTGTTATCTGTACACTCATTAGAAGATCCTGAAGTATTTTAAAGGCTGTAAAACTGTCTCAAGTTGCTCTGTGAAAAGTTATTTACTGGACTGTGGAAAAAATAAAGTACTTTAAGAGAACACTTGCATGAGTTTGAGTATATGACAACTTTGCTCAGAAATTAGAAAAACTAATCTAAAGTCAAGGAATTTGCTTAAACTCAGCTGTCAAAAACAGCCTGTAGCTCAATCTATATCGACTGCTCATTCCCCTTTCTAGAGGTGTCTCCCTCCCCTCCCAAAGCAAGATATCCATTATCCAACAGTCCCTTTGTGAACTGGGGCAGTCCGTGATAGCATTTACCAACAGCTAAAAGTTATTCACAAATGCAAGACACTATTCAGTGCAGAAGCAACATAATTTTATTTTGGAATTGTACTTCAAAAAGTTTTTAAAACTGGAAGGACTGCCTGTGAATAGACTTGTTTAGCTTTGAGGAACTGCCTTTACAGACAAGCAAAAACAGCTGCCTCAAACATTTAATTCTTCTTGTCCTGTAGTAGTCAAAAGGTCAAAAATGAGGGTAAGAAGGCAGGCAAGCCTCTAAAAACAAAAGTGATTTCAAAGTAGTCTTCGTTCCCTACCATACCTTGCTTGTCTCACAGAAAACATGCACTCCTTTCTCAGACTTTGACAATAAGATCTGGTCAAAAATCTTGTGTTGAAATTACTTTATTGTGTATGAAATTACTTTATTGCACAAATGGAAAAGAAACGAGAAAGTACGTTCATCAAGATAGGACTTCAGAGTAAGAACTTTCAGCAGCAGCAACAGGTAGACGTAGATCTCTCTCTTCTTTTTAGCTTGGTAATCTCAGCAGAAAGCTTTATGTCTGACCTGAAACAGATTAACTAACAAACATTGAATTATGCCTTTTATCTCCTGAGATTTTTGCATCCATCTAGGTATTGATAATAACAAAAAAGAAAAAAAAATCCTTTTTTCTTTTGTAAGTACACAGACTTATTTGCTGAGAGAGGGGCTAAGTTGACCTTTACTACCTGAAATCAGGTTAAGTCTACTCAACTTTCAGACAAGGAGAGAAAGAAATCCAGAAAGGGGAAAAGATAGGCATCTTCCAATGGAAACAGCATCTCAAAAGGCAGGGTATCCATCCCCATAAAAGCAGGCTAGGCTTTCTAGAAATCTGTCCTATAGATAAACAGAGCGCACACAAGAACAGACAATCACTCCTTTGCCTTTCATGCTGATCCCAGCTTTGTATTCAACTTTGTGCCAACTCCACCCAAATGTACAGTCTCCCAGAAATGTGGTTAGAGACCTAAGTATGACCAAAAACTAGGATGTTTACAGAGTCTTACCCTCCCTACTTTTCCTCCTTCAGTTAATTAAGTTTTATACACACAGGGAAAAAACAAAACACCTCAAACAATTCCAAATAAATTCTTCATGTATCTACCCTAAAACATTTATATGTAATGTAATGAGTTTCCTTCACCATCCAGTCCCCCACCACATTTGCAGCAAGGTATTACTATTTTAAAAGTGTACTTTGCATGCATTACTGATACAGCCACATGTCCCTAGTGATATGAAACAACTTTGTTTCATTATCCTTTCTACATAAGACAACACAGGTAAAACTGAGGATAGGAGTGAATCCCACCCCCAAAACTTAAACTATTAGGACAGCACATGAATCAGAAGTTTGCTTGCTCGCCCTGCCTTATGGCTGGCACCTAACAATAAAATGTGCTTTTATTTTACAAAATGGAGGCACAGAAGATAGACAGGTGTAATTCACCCACGATACACCCCTGCAGTCAAGGGACTGCAAGATTTCTGTCCTTATTCACTCCTAGAGAAGCCTCTTCCTCCTCCCTTCAGCAACACAGAGATGATGACCCCGATGCCAGCCTCTCTGAATGTTCCACCTACCAACATGACATCAAGCATGATCACCTAATACTCTGGTTTCTTGTTATATCAAACACTTGCATAACCCTTAACTCTAAAAGCACTTAAGAGTCAGATTTTTATGAAGTATTTGAATCACATGAAAGACAGAATTTTCTGCTAACTTATTTTTTTGAATATACTCTTGTCATAGCATGCATTTTGACTGATCAGATCTCTCGAAGCTGCAGTTCCACGGATGGCAAAACAACCTCCAATAAATTTTTGTGTCTTCTTTCAAGATGAAGACAAAGATCTTCCACAGGCAATTAATGAACAAAAAGTTATTATGTCCATTAATAAAGCCCTCCGCAACTGAAATATTTTGAAAAGGAAGTAGTAAATTAATCTCTAATGTATTTGCTCCCATTCTGATTTCACTTTGCTATTCACATCACCACTTAAAACACACTATTATAGAACATGAGCAAGCAACTGTCCAGAATCAGACACAGCCAACTGTCTTCTGAGTACAAGATAAGTTACATGACCTACAACCTCCAAGCTTTATTTCAATTATTTGTCTCATTCCTACAAAAAAGAAAAAAAAATACAGTCTACTCTCCAAAGATGTTTACAATGAAGATAAGAATGTATAAATTGAAGACCAGTAACTACAAGTTACAGACATGCAGAAGAACACAGACATAATACTCGTCAGTATCTGATAGGTACATACCAATGCATACTGGAGACCTGAGCACTGTGCTGAATTTAAGCAATGTAATGTTTGTCAAGGCATTTTAAAAAGGTTACCAAGAAAACTCAGAAATGTCACCAGGGAAGTATTCCAGAACATGATCTCTTCTATGCTACTCAGCTCACAACACTTAAATTAAATCTAGAAAGCTAGAAACTTCCGTACTTAAAAATCTCAACAGCAAACAAGATTATACACTGCATTTAAGCTAACTTTGTTCAACATACTAGGGAAGAATTTTGCATGGGGAAAATACACGCAAGTGTCATAAAATGAATTCTGCAACAACAATAATTGTTTGATTTTAATAAATACCAGACCAGAAGTCTGATAAATCTTTCAGTTTTTAACCACTGAAGGTAAGAGATCATGATCTAGTAAAATTCATTTTTAGATTTAAATTGGATTAATACAAGTTCAGGGGAAAAAAAGTAATTTGATTTTTTGAAAGGGTGTCAAACTGTATATAGGTAAAATTTTACAGACTTCAGCATGCTGGCATAGATCAGAACAGCTTACTATGCTTCAGAACAAGTCAATGAACAAAAAAAATTACCAAAAAAGGTATTAAGTTACTACTTTTTCATTTAACAAATGACTGATCACATCTGTGCAGAGTAATATCACTTTAAGAAGCAGCACCAGTGTTAGACATTAAACTGCCAAGCAATGTTGCAACTTTACAACCTAGTTAGCAAAGTAATCTGAAAACAGATTAAAGTAACAAACACTCTGTGTTCATTAATTGTTTTGCTCTAACAGGAATCTAGGAAGAAAAAAAAAGCCAATCAACACAATGGATAGAAAAAAAGCCACTGGAGGTACCTATTCAGAGGAACCATCATCTTAACAGGCTACTTACTCCCAAAGTTACATAGTTACTTTGTCAAGGTTGGGAACTCGACACAAGACAACCTCTGAACCATCGGGAAGACTAAAAACAAAAGGATGGAAGATCCACCTCTGACCTTAAAGACAGCAACACATATAGGCGCACTTTAATTCTCAAGCATTTCCAAACTTGCAGATACAAGAGGTCCTAGACTTCACCAGACTGGATCCTCAACAGTTTGACACTAAATCAAGCAAAAAAAAAATTGGAAGTAAGCATTAAGAACTACTGTAACCACACACTGCTGATCACTAGTGATTGAATCCAAGGCTCTTCAACTGGGGGTATCTGGCACAGTTAAACGGGACTACCAGCTGCAAGATGAACAGAGAATAGCATATGCATACAGCTATGCCAGAAGAAGTAGTGAAAAAAGAAGAGATGGCTTCAAAGATGGCAAAAGGACTCAACAACTGCTTACCACGATAAAAATGTTCTCCCGGTACAAGGCTACCGTAAGTCAGCAATGTCAGAATACATGCAAAATTAATGGAGAAAACAACAACAAAGGAGCAAGTAAAATGATACAAATCTGTTTTATTCAAACTATCATCTGAAACAAAAAAATCTAAAACTCAACTGTCATTCTGTATAGGTTATTAAATCACTGAAATCCATACAACTCTTAAAATACATATCTACTCTCACCAGTATTTGTAGGTGCACAACTTGAATGTATTATTAGAGCATTCAACAATAATGGGAACAAACAAACAACAACAAAAAAATAACCAAGCGATCAAGAAAACCCGAAGAACTTAACCTTAACAAAAAGGCTATAAAAACCTATCTATGCTGATAACATATTATTGGTAACTCTTATTCTGCAGGCAGATCTCAAAAAAATTACAAAAAAAAAAAGGTAGTTCAACATCATCTCAAACACCTTGCAGTAACTGCAAATATTAGAATACAATTAGGTAGTATTTAGTCACCACAGTTAATGACAACAATTTCTAACTCAGCCGTTTGTGGAACCATTACAACAAAATTTCCAAGTAAGCATGTCAAACAAGACCTCACATATCATTGCATTACAGCAGCTTTACAATGCAGAAACAAAAAAAACAAAGGTGTTTCTGCATCTGCAGAAACATACACAGCAACGTAACAAACAAATCAATTCACCTCCTAAATTCCGCATGCCTTCAGCAAAATCATATTTTACATTATAATAGAAAGTAAAATCCAACCACTACCACATGATGAAAGAATTGTTTGAATTAAATGATTTCACCATCACTTGAAAACTTCTTTAATGACGCGGCCTCTTTGTCACTAGAAACAACTGTTCATACATAAATACCAATTATGTAACTACACTGTTTCGAGGAACTTAACACTTATCCATGTCATGGAGATGTGGATGGTTTGAACATCTGTACAAGGAAGGCCACATTCCAAACTCCTTTAATTCATGTGGTATGCTGACATCTAAGTAGCATCAGCATAGCAAGAGGAACTCCTCTTGATATAGAGAAAGTACTTACTAGGAAAACCAGTATCAAGAAGGATCAGCATCTGACTTCCAATTGTAAAACTACCAAACTCTGATTAGTAGTCAGACGAGGAAAACAAGAAAAACAAACTATACATATAAAAAAAAAAAAAATTTCTCACACTGGGTATGAGAAACAAACCATCTGATCTTATTAGAGAAAATAACTTCCCATAACAATGATTCTCTTCTTAGGTTCAGCTTCAGCTAACAGCTTTTAAAGATTTTTTTTTTTTAAACCACTTGTCAAATGAGCTTTAGAGTCATTCAAAAAAAACATGTTCTCATGCTATACCATCAGGAAGCCAAGTTTGACCTTTCTAATACCTGGGGGAAAGAGAAGAAAGCAAGCAAGGAAAAACAAAATAAAAGCATGAAAAGTTTACAGCAACAGGCCTTAAAGTCTACAAAGACTGGTCTTTTCTTCAGAAACAGAATTTTAGTGAGATTCTTTCATTTGTTAAACACTAAGCAAATAATGCACTACATTAAAAAAAAAAAACACTTTAAAGCAGCTATTGCATCAGCTGGATGTTTACAGATCCCAACATGTCAAAAAGTGAAGCTTGGCAATGGATGACACAGGATAAGAAGTCAACCAAAGAATACCACATGGATCAAAATAACACACAGAAATTACTAAAGTATGAGATCAACTAAAAGTATTTACTACCTTCAAGACTTTACATTTTAATTGTAATTTCACAGATGTGTAGAACTGCATCACAACTTACTTGATCAAGGAAGGATTCATTGAAAAACATTTCTCATAAAAAAAGAAATCTGTTCATTTCTAAGGTAAAGAGCAAACTGCTCACAAAGATTTTTTTTTTCCCCCTCGGGCTCATTTCCCAATATGAACAAGTGAACAGTTTAGGAAAAGAAGGTATTACTAATATTTAGTTTTTAATTTGTCTAAACATTACCCACAATCAGAAAAACACTGGAGTGTCCTCACTTAAAGGCAGCAAAGGCACAAAGATTTGGTGATCTATTGAACTAGATCAGCTTGTCATGGGACGCTTATTAAGCCAACTATATTGATTTTTGACCAACTCACCAACACAAACAGGACAGGAGAAAAATCTAGGTATCATACAAAAGAATTCCAACTTATAGCAAAGATGCTATAAACAAGAAACTTCAATAAGGCTAATAAAGCACAGCTGAATTTTACAGAATAAAACTCATTTCTAGCAACAAAACTAGAATGTACTAGAGTAAGAAACGTGACTAAGTGATTCTTTTCAGTCCAAATCCATTATTTAAATGGATGTGTTGCAGATGGTGTATTTTTATGTTATTTTGTTCAGTAGCCTAAGGACCAGGCTTAAGTATCCAAAGGTCTATTCAGAGGGAGGAGCTGCATACCTCAGTTTCCTTTCAGTACCATTTCACACTATTAGCAGAAGAGCAGTCAGTGGTTGCAAAATTTGGTGGCTATTGTAATGAATGACAAATTATTTACTGCTGGTAAGCTATTCTAGTGGCTTTACCAAAACTGCCTTCTTGAACAGGTTGTTAAATGTAAAAAAGAGTAACCGACTGCTGTAGGAATCTAATGATATATCAAGTTACAGACTTTTGCTCAGACTTTTCCATCTGAGTATTACAGTTGGCTCAGGAGCCATGACGTAGATACACATTCCAAAACGATCTTGTAACTTGGATGACTCCACTCAAGTTTTACTTTGTTGTAAACTCATTACTAGAATTTATTTTCTCCTCATGCCCGTTAATCAACGTTTGTTAACATGGATACAAAAAGCAGGTGAAAAAGTCACAAAATTCAAAAGTATTTATATGTGATACTACACTTTAATGCTAGAATTAAGTAACAATTTATGTCTCAGTAAAAGCTATATGACTACAACATCCCAGTGCTTCACTACTAGAAGCTTCCAAAGCAAAGTAGACAAAGACGACAGAGCTAGAACATTCGTTACTTTAGAGCACTGCTCGGGTATTGAGAGAAGCCATGGCTATCCACGCACATATGCTTTGATTAAAGCCTATGTCTTTAAATATAATCTCTGAAGAACGAAATCTTTCCCATGAGTTACAATAACACGTCTTGAAAGCATTAGGAAGCATCTATCCCTGCATCTTCAGCATTCATACACGCCTAGAGTTACAACCTGGATATAAATCTGTTTTTCAGTAGGTCATTTTAGATATGCCCCACAAACCACCTTATTTTGGTCTTAGGCCGTAAGAAATCAATAAAATAAGCAATTTTCATCGAAGCCAGAAGGGGGTGCTCTGAGTAACTGAGGTTGAGGGGGTATTGAACTGAACGTTCGTCCTGCGCTAGGAGAGGTCAGAAGCACGCTGTCTTGTTTTAGGTCAGGAGATCACTTAAGTCACAACGCCTTGCCTTTTGAACAAAAAAGGAAGCTGGAAAGCAGGAGTGCTCCTTTTAACAAAAAGGAAATGCTTCAGTTTGCTATTGTCATCACAAGGGCAAATTAATCTGTGACAGAAAACTAGCAACACAAAGACCTGGCAAGCGTTAATTCCAGTTTTGTACCCCATGATCTGCCAGCTATGTGAGATACTGGCAAGATGGTACAGGGAATGCAACAAAATACAAAAAGGCCGTGCTATGGTTTTTATCTGCACAATGCCTATTCTGACCCAACTAGTTCAGGTCTTTTAAATGTGACTGTGCCGAGTTGATAGCTTGCACTGAACTACATCCTGAAACGAAAGAAACGGCCCTAGATCATTCTGCAAGTGTAATACAGTATTTCATCTCTGCCAGCACTTTGGTGCATCGGCCTCCCCCCACCCAAAAAGAGAAAATGATACGCACATTCCAATCAAGCCTCTCTCAGCGGGGCTCATCCAGTTCTCCCCCTCCCTCCTGCCCTCCCCCCGGCCTTGCCAGGTTCCCAAACCCCTTCTGATTTTAGGTTTCATTTTGTGGTAAACAGCAAAACGAAAGGAGAAAGCTTCCAAAGCGAGGATCCTTACCCTTGAAATCCCGCCATGCGCGCAATAAGGAGGGTGAACTGTTTTTCCTCCTTTTTTTGGATGGGAGATGAGGGGGGAGGGGGAAGAAACAAAAGCCTAAACGGAGGAGAGGCTAAGCGGCGGAGACAGAGGGAGAAGGCGGAGAGCCTGGTGGAGGAGCAGGGCGAGCGTCAGCCATGTTGTGTGTGTGTTGGTCCAGTATTTACAAACCTGCAGCTGCAGCAGCGCATGGAGCCTGGGAGAGAGGGGAAGGAAGGGAGGGAGAGAGAAAGCCGAGGAGGGAGGAGAGAGAGGCACCGGGAGAGCGAGGGAAGGGAGGGAGGAGGGGAAAGCGGCGGCGGCAGCGGCAGCAGACAAAGGACCCCGCACCGCCCGGG